>CM035157.1:131595428-131770428 GCA_020205615.1 Panax quinquefolius | reverse complement strand
TAATGTGGATAGTTAAGGGTTAAATCATAAATATTTCAAAATAAGCAAGTGGTTATAAAATATTCATTGTTGTCGGGGAATATTCGTTTGGTCGTGGAATATTAAATCTTGTCGAATATTATTAAATGCGACAGTAGCGACCATGTGTGGGCCCCCATGTGAAAGCGATTGGATGAAAAAATGACAAATATAAGTTGTTTTTAAATAATGGCGTAGTTGTTGCAGATTATCTTGTTGGAATACCGGTGGTTAAAACACACTAATACGCGTTGTTGAGCAAGAAGTAGCTGCGGTATTGCACCAATTATTGATTCTTACGTGAAGGCACTACTCAATAATGGTTACGATAATTCTTATTCGATTATTTTATTGAGTTAATAATTCTTTGTGTTGATATTTTATATTCTTTGTTGTTTGATAATTGTCATTTACGGTATCTTTCATTATCGAAGCAATAATTCATATTATCCGAATAATATTATTAGATAACATTATTGGCAATGTCTAGAAAGTTACATCTAAGGAGAGGTTTGGTCATCTAATTGCTTGGCTTGATGAAGAAATTCTTATTGGAAAGCCCCTCTTTCTCAGGAAGCGCACGGTTGTCAATATTGTGATTCGTAATATTATTTGTGAATAATTAATTATTGATTTATATGATGAGGAAAATATTGATTTTATGTGGATATAGATGGAGAAAATTTTTAAAATGACAATTGTTGAAAATTAATATTTTATCTTTTTCTGATAAAATAATTCATTTAAATATATTATTTTAATAATATATTAACGGTGATATTTTTACAATGAATGTGGGATATATGAGTATATGAGGAGGAAGAGTATTTTTGTGGCATTAAATGTTTAACACATGTTTTGTGTGTTGGTGGACACAATTATTGGTAGAAATTTGATTATAGCTTGTAAAATCACCCGTTTGTGGATTTTGGTCAATTTCTATTTGGAATTTGGAAAAACTTTCTTCTGCAAAGTTGTAGAGAATTGAATTTCCTATAAAAACTCGCGAGATTCGAATTTTCTGATGAAAGGGCTATTTATTATGAATTATTGAAGTTAGAAGCTCAAAATAATTGATTTTGGGAGTTTAAATTATTTTTTGTTAAGAAAAACGTTTTTTGTATTTTTTTGGACATCATTAACATGTGTGGCTGGTGTTTTGACCAAAAGGTGGGCTAAGGAAAATTTGTATAATTATATTAATATTATATTAAATTTTACGCTTTGGTGTTCTAAGCATTTTCTATAAATAGGGTCTTGGGTTAGAATTGAAAATCACAATGTAAGCTGAAGTTTTCTCTCTATTTCTCTCTCGATATTTTGAGCGTATTCTTGTGAGTATTTTGTGTATACTTTGAGTATTGCTTGGGCGATTGCAAGTTCCCTTGAGACTATACCCGGTATTATTCTAGCTAAATCTTGATCTTCGAGGTAAGGAATATTATTTTTTCGTAATGATATTATTTCTTCAATATCATTATCTTTGAAATATTGATCTGAAGTTTTATCAAATTTGGAACTTTTTCATGTCGGGTTACTATTCATGGGTTCTTATTCATGAGTTACTATTCACGAGTTCTTATTAATGAGTTCTTATTCACGATTACTATTCACGAAAGTACTATTAATGAAGCGTGAAGATGTTTTTGTGGAATTTCTATCTTTTGGTGTCGGAGTTACTATTCACGTATACTTTATTCCGTACTATTCACGATATCTGATCTTATTCATAGAAAAATAAAATTTCTTCTTTTAAGTCAAAACATCTATTACGGATACTAACTCGATTGTATCCATGTTTTGATCATTCTTGAATTTTACACCACTATGATTATTTTTGAGGTATTTTTGGGCGTGGATAAAACTAAGTACGAATCCTTAATCCTTAATCCTTGTCATTTTGTTTCCTTTGGATTCGTTTCTTTAAAAAAATATTTTCATCATCCTCGTCTTAAATGATGATATTATGGAATATCTTTGGCTTTTGTAGTGCAAAGATGAATGATTTCTTAAAGAATATCTTTGGCTGTAGTGCAAAGATGAATGATTTCTGAAGAATATCTTTGGCCGTAGTGCAAAGATGAGCAGTGTTTAAATGAACATGATGGTAATGATGAATATCTTTTTGCTGTAGTGCAAAGATGAATATTTGATTCGGATGTATATTGATTGATGTTACTGAGGATAAAATATTGATGATGGAATTTATTAAATTCATAGATTATAGTAGATTTCATTCTCTACGTAACTCTTACATGAATTATTATTTCATTGCGAATATTGATCACGAAACTTGTTGTACTATTGTATTCTATCGATTTTTCCTGTTGAAGACTAACGATAATTTGTTGTATATTATCTTAGTCATTATATTCTTTCTTGTGCTAGTTGAGCTCACCCTTTTCCTTGTTGTTCCATTTTTTCTTCTCGGGAGGCGAGAATATAGCGATGCTGTAGTCTAGGGTATGGAATGAAGGTTTTAGAAAGGATTGTTTAGTAGTCCTCACCATTTTTTGTAAAATGATGTATCAATAAATGTGATGAGGATTTATTTGAGTATAGATATTATCTAGAAGATAATATTTGTATTCAAACTCACAGTTTCTTGTTGTAATAATAAAGTTGTAGTTATTTACGTACCATGTATTTGGCGACTCGAGAATGGGTGTTGTGTATTATTTTGGGGCGTCATGAGTTAATGTATCGAGCTATAAGTAAAGAGCCCCGAGCCTCTATTTGGTGACTGTTGATGGGGATGCACCGAAGCCGGAATGGGTGTTCTGTATGGCAAACCGATAGGTATCAATGTGAGGTCGTCGACACCTGTTGGTGTCGAGTCACGATTGGTATCGAGCTTAGGGATATGATCTCTGGCGGAGATCGGGGAATAGAACTAGGAGGGAGAGGCGAGTAAATCCTTCGCTAGTGTGTCTACCTAAGCTTATTTGTTAGTTGGTCGGTATATAGGGATATTATGTGATATATTGATTTCCTTAATTAACCCTTATTTTATGGCGGTATTTGAGAATGTCATTGAGAATATTAATGATGGAGTAAATGAGACCAGTGGAGATGCTGTCTCACCAACGAGGAGAGCGCGTGCAACAGTGGCAATGTTCCTCCCCTGTGAACAACACCACTTGAGCGAGATGATGAGCGAGGGGATGTTTAGAAGTTTTTGCGTTCATGCAAAAATCGACGAGGAGACTTCGTGTTCAAAATCTGAGGAGGAAATGATAGCAATTCACGAGTGGTCACTGACCGAAGTTCAAAGAGTTGGGACCACGAGTGCGGGAAAGCCGGATCCGATTAAAGGCGGAGGCGTGGGTCAAACAAATTACCAAGATATTCGATGTCTTGGGATGCGGAGAGAACAGAAAGTTCCATTCGCCACCTTTATGTTCCGTGGCGGCGAGATTCTTGGTGGGAATCGTGAAGCGTACCCATCCATACATTTTTCGGCGTATCGTGGGAGACGTTTTTGAAGCAGTTCAATGACAAGTACTTCCACGAAAGTATTACGTCTATATGAAGGAAGTGGAGTTTATTAGACTAGAAGCGAGAATAACATGGCGGTGTCCCGATCTGGCGAAGTTCGCGGAGTTATCGAGTTTGCACCTCATTTGGTGGAGAATGAGGAGCATTATGGCGGATGTTTCGAGAGGTTTGAAACCCGACATACGTCGATATCTCATTTCTCATAAATTTTCTCTCTATTCGGATGTTGTCAGCGAGGGCTCGGTTGTTAGGCGAGATAACGAGTACGTTCAATGAGGGACCATAAACGAGGATCATCTGAAGATAGCGGTCATCGAATAACGATAACCGGCGGAGAAAGAAGAAGAATGAGACAAAGCGGTAACCACTCTGGTGGTAATCGTGGCCATGAAAATAGAAGAAGCGAGTCGGGAGGAGATTTTAAAAGAGGAGATTCAACAACGACCATGTGAAGGCGTCGGCGCCTATAGCAACTAGTTTTAAGGGAGGAGAACGACCCACCGGTCGTATGTTACAAAAATTGGGAAAGAGGGACATATCATTGGCGCCCTAGCAGTTTAAGGTATGCTATAGTTGTGGAAAGGAAGGACATATCGCTCGAGATTATGCGATGGCGAAACCTAGTTCGATGGGGACGGTGACTCAAAAAGGATGTCCCGGAAAAGTCAAAGTCAACGATTTAGGGAGAAGCGTTTTGTCGTGTGGGGTCAAAATGCAAGGAAACGACGAAGTTATACGGGTTAGTCAATTATAAAATTCTTGAAGTATATACCTTACTAGATATCGGTTCTACCCATTCTTTTATCTCTCTTACTTGCGCTCAGCGTTTAAACTTGACTCAGGAGAAATTAGACTTTGACTATCTGTGGAAACTCCGTTAGGAGAAACTTTCATCACATCCAATTGTTTATAAATCTTGCTTGATTGAGGTTGGCACTATCACATTACTGTTAACCTTATTTCTATAGAGATATTTGTTTTTGATGTGATTTTAAGGTTAACTACTCATATCATTAGAAATTGATTATTTTTCGTAAGGTTGTTAGTTTTCATATTCCTAAGCAACTTTGTTATTGAATTCAAGCAATCGAACCATTGTAGTCAAACATTTTCATATCAAGCCATGAAGTCATTCGTTTATTACGGATGTCAAATTTTCTTAGTCCATGTTATGGATTTGAATAAAGACACGTCGATTTGAATAATATTCTGTTGTTATTATTGATTTTTTTCCTGGCGTATTTTCTGAAGAATTTCTTGGCTTACTCCCAAAGCGATATTAAATTTTGTATCGACTTTGAACCCGTACAAAACTCATTTCTAAAATCTCATATCGAATGGCTCTATTGAACTTGAGGAGTTAAAAATTCAACTATAAATTTGGTACTGAGCCTTTATCTTGTGACTTCCTTTGTGGAATTCACCTAAGCGAGACTCTCTGTAGGGGCGCGTCATATTGCGATGCGATAGTAAAGCGATAGGTGTCATTGTGACGTCTTTATCCAAGATTGGGATATGAGTCACGGTTGAGAGCAACCTAAGTCGATTATCGAAATACGTAGCTTTTTAGAAGCTTAGTTGGTTATTATCGGAGATTCGTTGAAGGATATTCTCGAATCGCTATTCAATTAACTTAATTGACTCGAAAAGATACAAAATTCTTATGGAGCGAGGAATGCGAGAAGATTTTCCAAGAACTCGAGAGGAGACTCATTTCAATTACATATTCTAACCATGCCATCTGGAAAAGCGAACGTGGTAGGTGACGCGATGAGTAGAAGATCATATATTGAGGAGCGAGAGTGCGATGATGTCAAGTATCGCATAGAGCCAACTTTAATAGAAAAAGTTAAGATTGCTCAAGCCGCAGGCTCGGGTGATGCGTATGAAGAAGAAAGTACAAGAAGGAGTTATTAGGGCGAGAATTGATGAAGAAGGAATACTTGAGTCCACTCTAGACTTTGTGTTCCTAACGACTCGATTTGAAGTACAAGATTATGATGGAGGCACACAATACGCCATTTGCAATCCATCCTTGAAGTACTAAAATGTATCGTGATCTTGACATACATTTGGTGGAGCAATATGAAGAGAGAGATTGCAAAGTTTATCTCGATGTGTTTAACTTGCCCGGCGTGTAAAGGCGGAGCATCTTGTACCTAAGGGTCCGTTGCAACCACTTGAGATTCCGGAATGGAAGTGGGAACACATTACTATGGATTTCGTTTACGGGTCTTCCTACGGTTTCTCAAGGCATCAATGCTATTTGGGTTATTATTGATAGATTAACCAAAGTCGCTCATTTCTTGAATCTGGAGACTTATTCCTTTGAGCGTCTTTCTCGTATATACGTAAATGAGATTGTGAGATTGCATGGCATGCCAAGTATCCATAGTTTTTTGACCCAGTTAGTTTGGGTTAGAAAGCTAAAGCACAAAATTTACGATTAGA
Organism: Panax quinquefolius; assembly: GCA_020205615.1. NCBI lineage: Eukaryota > Viridiplantae > Streptophyta > Magnoliopsida > Apiales > Araliaceae > Panax > Panax quinquefolius. The sequence continues at coordinate 131,764,461 of CM035157.1, read as the reverse complement.
TTTGGGCATACCATCCTCAAAGCGGATGGGCAATCGGAAAGGACTACTCAAACTCTTGAAGATATATTAAAACTACGTGTCCTAGATTTCAAAGGAAGTTGGGATAAGTACTTGCCATTGGTGGAATTCTCATACAACAATAGTTATTAAACAAATATAGGCATGGTTCCATTTGAAGCATTATATGGACGAAAATGTAGTTCTCCGATATGTTGGGATGAGGTGGGTGAAGCAACATTGTTGGGACCGAGAGTTTAGTCACGTTATGACTAATGATTCGACAGCGTATACAAAGCGGCACAAGATCGACAAAAGAGTTATGCGAATCTTCATCGAAAGGGCGTGGAATTTAGTGTAGGGATCATGTATTGTTGCGAGTTGCTCCATGGAAGGGAGTTACAAGATTTGGGAAGAGAGGAAAGCTCGATCCACGATTTATCGGTCCATTTCAAATTCTTGACCGAAGTAGGAAATGTAGCCTATAGACTTGCGTTACCTCGAGTATGTCTCGTGTTCATAATGTGTTTCACATATCTCGTACTTCGTAAATATGTGAAAGACCGAACCACGTTATTGAGTTAGAACCGGACGAGATAGTAGAAGACTTAACGTATGAGGAGGTACTGTCAAGATTTTGGATAGGAAGGAGCATGTCCTACGCATGAAAGGTCATACCACAAGTTAAAGTTTTGTGGAGGAATCATCTTTATAGAGGAAATGACACGGGAATTGAAAGCGAAAATGAAAGCGAGGTATCCTCACCTTTTCAAAAACACAGTGCGTCGTCCATTTTCGAGGGACGAAATTTCATAAGGAGGGAGGTTGTAAGACCAGAAATTTTTAAATAAAAAGAATTTCCTTTATTTTGAAATGAAGTAGTAAGGGTTGATTTGATTAATGTGGATAGTTAAGGGTTAAATCTGCAAATATTTCAAAATAAGCAAGTGGTTATAAAATATTCATTGTTGTTGGGGAATATTCGTTTGGTCGTGGAATATTAATGCTTTGTCGGGGAATATTAAATGCGGACAGTATGACCATGTGTGGGCCCATAACTGAAAGCGATTGGATGAAAAAAAGCGACAAATATAAGTTGTTTTTTTAAATACTTGGCGTAGTTATTGCAGATTAATCTTTGTTGGAATACCCGGTGGTTAAAACACACTAATCTGGCGTTGTTGACAAAGTAGACACGGTATTGCACCAATTATTGATTCTTACGTGAAGAAAGGCTTTACTCGATAATGGTTACGATAATTCTTATTCGATTATTTTATTGAGTTAATAATTAACGTGTTGATATTTTATATTCTTTGTTGTTTGATAATTGTCATTACACGGTATCTTTCATTATCGAAGCAATAATTCATATTATCTGAATAATATTATTAGATAACATTATTGGCAATGTCTAGAAAGTTACATCTAAGGAGAGGTTTGGTCATCTAATTGCGGCATGAAGAAGAAATTCTTATTGGAAGCCCCCCCTCTTTCTGAGGAGCTGCTGGTTGTCAATATTGTGATTCGTAATATTATTTGTGAATAATTAATTATTGATTTATATGATGAGGAAAATATTGATTTTATGTGGATATAGATGGAGAAAATTTTTAAAATGACAATTGTTGAAAATTAATATTTTATCTTTTTACGATAAAATAATTCATTTAAATATATTATTTTAATAATATATTACTTGGTGATATTTTTACAATGAATGTGGGATATATGAGTATATGAGGAGGAAGAGTATTTTTGTGGCATTAAATGTTTAACACATGTTTTGTGTGTTGGTGGACACAATTATTAATAGAAATTTGATTATAGCTTGTAAAATCACCCGTTTGTGGATTTGGTCAATTTCTATTTGGAATTTGGAAAACTTTCTTCTGCAAAGTTGTAGAGAATTGAATTTCCTATAAAAACTCATGATTGAATTTTCTGATGAAAGGGCTATTTATTATGAATTATTGAAGTTAGAAGCTCAAATAATTGATTTTTGGGAGTTTAAATTATTTTTGTTAAGAAAAACGTTTTTTGTATTTTTTTTGGACATCATTAACATGTGTGGCTGGTGTTTTGACCAAAAGGTGGGCTAAGGAAAATTTGTATAATTATATTAATATTATATTAAATTTACGCTTTTGAGTATTCTAAGCATTTTCCTATAAATAGGGTGCTTGGGTTAGAATTGAAAATCACACGAAAGCTGAAGTTTTCTCTCTATTTCTCTCGATATTTTGAGCGTATTCTTGTGAGTATTTTGTGTATACTTTGAGTATTGCTAGGCGGTGCAAGTTCCTTGAGACTTATACGGTATTCTATTTAGAAGTCTTGATCTTTCGAGGTAAGGAATATTATTTTTTTCGTAATGATATTATTTCTTCAATATCATTATCTTTGAAATGTTGATCTGAAGTTTTTATCAAATTTGGAACTTTTTCATGTATGGGGTTACTATTCATGGGTTACTATTCATGAGTTCTTATTCACGAGTTACTATTAATGAGTTCTTATTCACGAGTTACTATTCACGAGTACTATTCATGAAGCGTGAAGATGTTTTTGTGGAATTTCTATCTTTTGGTGTCAGAGTTACTATTCACGATACATTATCAGACTATTCACGATATACGGTACTATTCATAGAAAAATAAAATTTCTTCTTTTTCGTCAAAACATTTATTACGGATACTAACTCGATTGTATCCATGTTTTGATCATTCTTGAATTTTACACCACTATGATTATTTTTGAGGTATTTTGGGCGTGGATAAAACTAAATCTGAATCCTTAATCCTTAATCCTTGTCATTTTGTTTCCTTTGGATTCGTTTCTTTAAAAAATATTTTTCATCATCCTCGGTCTTAAATGATGATATTATGGAATATCTTTGGCTTTGTAGTGCAAAGATGAATGATTTCTTAAAGAATATCTTTGGCACAGTAGTGCAAAGATGAATGATTTCGAAGAATATCTTTGGCCCGTGAGTGCAAAGATGAACAGTGTTTAAATGAACATGACGGTGTTTGATGAATATCTTTGAATATCTTTGGCACAAGATGAATATTTGATTCGAGATGTATATTGATTGATGTTCTGAGGATAAAATATTGATGATGGAATTTATTAAATTCATAGATTATAGTAGATTTCATTTCTACGTAACTCTTTATGAATTATTATTTCCATTGCTGAATATTGATCGAAACTTGTTGTCTATTGTATTCTATCAGATTTTTCCTGTTGAAGACTAACGATAATTTGTTGTATATTATCTTAGTCATAATATTCTTTCTTGGGCTAGTTGAGCTCACCCTTTTCCTTGTTGTTCCATTTTTCTTCTCGGGAGGCGAGAATATAGCGAGTACAGTCGAGGGTATGGAATGAAGGTTTTAGAAAGGATTGTTTAGTAGTCCTCACCATTTTTGCAAAATGATGTATCAATAAATGTGATGAGGATTTATTTGAGTATAGATATTATCTAGAAGATAATATTTGTATTCAAACTCACAGTTTTACTGTTGTAATAATAAAGTTGTAGTTGTTTCTGTACCATGTATTTGGCGACTCAGAATGGGTGTTGTGTATACCTATTTTGGGGGCGTCACATTATCAATCTTGCACCAACTCCCCTAATAGTAAATCATTTGAATCAATAGTACACACATGTGAACACATAGTTATAAGCATGTGAATTAATAGCAATTAATTGCTCATTTATGCGATTAATTACTCGATTGGTCAATATAACTTTCAGACATTAATTATCATCGAAATAAATGTCGATTTTCACTAACACTAATAATTATCACACAATGGAATTATCAATTTCATCAACACAAACTTATTCATCATTAATATTATAACTCATAATATTTAACAACCAGATCGTTCCCAGGAAAGAGGGGGCTTTTCGATAAAGATTTCTCCCTATTGGCGCGCAATTAGGTGACCAAACCTCTCATTGACAGAACTTCTAGACATTGTCAATATTTCAAATAATAATATGAATAACTTTGTCATCTCAATTATTGATTTAATAATATAAAATATTATGCAGATGATATTGTGACCATAATTGAATCAATAATATGAGAGATATATAAAGCAACAATTCTTGTAGCAATAATTGAGTATAAGCGAGTGACTTTCACGTAAAGCATCAATAATCAATACCATGTGCTACTACGCAACCACGCCAGACATATTCTTGTATTTTTTACTACCTAGGGTAGTTCAATAGTTTTAATGGTAACACTTTCGTAGTTATTTTTATAAAAGATAATTTCGCTGCTTTCTAACTACGACAATACTTCCGTTGTGGGTTCCACCAATGATTGTGCCGTCGTATGAATATTCCCTGTTAAAACGAATATTCCCCGACCAATCGAATATTTTATAAAAACTTGCTGACTTTGAAAAATTTATAAATATTACCCACAACTATAACATTATATCAAATCCACACCATAATATTTAAAAATATATTTCGAGAAAATTATTCTTTATTCATAAAAGTTTGGGTCTTACAGTCGCTGTAGCCAAAAAAATTGATTACTAATTAATTGTCGTTTCCAGATTTTTAGGAGAATTTTTCTCTTATTTTCCTAGATTACCCCTAAAATATCTCATTTTTCTAAGTGCAATACTTCTTTTTAATTTCAACATTTTCTTCTACTTCGAGAATACTTATGTTCCCAAAAAGGGTAATTTAGTAATTTGATTTTAATTTTATCCCATGATGGGTATTAATAGTCCTTTAAATAGTCTTATTTTTGTCATTTCTAAGGCTATTTATGACAGACCATGATGATTGTGTGATTAATAGTTTTTCTATTTTAAGCTTTCAAATGACTTTATAGGATTAATAGTCTTTATTCAAAGAATTAAATAGTTCGAAATACACTTAAATTAAGATAAATTATTCAATCCTAATTCACATTCATTTCCCGTGGTCAATATCATATAAACCTTGTATAGTATTATATTAGATCGTCTTTAACGTATCAATATTTCTCACTTATTTACGATACGAGGGTGTAATGCACAGGGATATATACCCTATGGTCAAGCTGAGCAATTGTAACCTTGTATATAAAGGGAGAATAAAATGTAAATGATAGAGTTAATTTTTATATAAAAAAAATAGGTCAAGTTGTACAAGGTATCGCGAGACAGGATTCAGATATATCCTCTCAATTTCAATTTAAAATGGTGAGTCTCTATTTAAATATTTAGATTTAAAATTATTGGATCTAATGCTTAAAATTTATCACCTCATTTAAAAGTCACTAACCTAACTCTAGCCATTAATTTAATATAACACTAATATATTATTATTATTATGAGCACTTTATTATTTCCCTCATTATTTTTTTAATAATTTATTATTATTATTATTATTATTATGTACTCTATTTTTCTTCTTTTTTTAGTGCGAAAGTTATGTACCTATTTTGTCTAAATATTTATTGAGTGGAGCTTTGTGATAAACATGTTATCAAGTTAAAGTTATGAAGGACAAAAAAAGAAGAAGAATAAAATAGAAATTATAACTTGTAATTTACTCAATTTTTTTTCTTGACTACATATAATCCTAACTTACACATGGCAACCTACAATTTTGAGTTAAACTACATATAAAATAATATTAAATTTTTTTTTGCTACGTTCATTAATTAAATGACTGGTAAAAACTGTAAGACCCCAAATTTTGTGAATACAGATTAATTTTCTGAAAATATTTTTTTAAGTATTATGGTGTGGATTTGATATAATGTTATAGTTGTGGGTAGTATTTATAAATTTTGCAAAGTATGCAAATTTTCATAAAATATTCGATTGGTCGGGGAATATTCGTTTTAACAGGAAATATTAGTATGACGGCACAATCATTGGTGGACCCCACAACAAAATTATTATCGGAATGAGAAAACGATAGAAATATCTTTTTATAAAAATAACGGCGAAAGTTTTACCGTTAAATTGTTGAAATACCCAGTAGTAAAAATACAGTAATACCCGTGGTTGCATAGTAGCACACAATATCGATTATTGATGCTTACATGAGAAGTCACTCAGTTTTATTCAATTATTGCTACAGTAATTGATGGATAGTATCTCACGTTATTTGATTCAATTATTGTCAATATTTTTTATATTATTAAATCAATAATTGAGACGACAAGTTATTCATATTATTATTTGTAATATTGACGATGTGTACAAAGTTCTGTCGATGAGAGGTTTAATCACCTAATTGCGCGCCAATAAGGAGAAATTCTTGTCAGAAAGCCCCCTCTTTCCTGGGAATGATCTGGTTGTTAAATATTGCAAATAATAATAGTGATGAATAAATGTTGTTAAAAATATTGAGAAATTTATGAAGTATTTGTTGTAAATATTGGCTTATTATTTGGACCCCCATTTATCCATTTTTCAAAATAATCGGTAAAAATTTATTTTTTATAATAAAGACGGTGGCCACATGTGTGGCCCACGTATGGATGAAATGATTTTAGAAATGGGGGAAGTAATATACGTAAAAGGGAGGGAATATATATATATATTTATAATGTATGTGTACGGCCCCGAATTTTATGAAATAAAAGTATTCAATTTTTTCTTATAATTACTATTCAGTAAATGGTTAAATTGATAAAAGTTAAAGTTAAGGGTGATATATATAATTTTTTCAAAATAAGCAAGTGGTTATAAAATATTCATTATTGTCGGGAAATATTTGTTTGGTCGTGGAATATTCTTTACGTTTGGGAATATTAAATGCATTTACCTGGCGCAACCATTTGTGGGCCCCATAATGTAATAAGCGTCGGATGAAGAAAAGCGACAAAAGGAGTTTTTATAAATAATAAACGTAATTGTTATTCGTTAATAACATTTGTTGGAATACCCGTTGGGTAAAGTAAAGTAATGGCGTTGTCAGCAAAGAGATTACACGGTATTATTGCAGTATTTTGAATTATTGACTCTTACATAAGAAGGCACTACTCAATAATTATTACAGTAATTAATGTTCATTATTTTATTTTATTGATTCAATAATCTTTGCGTTGATATTTATATATTATTGTTGTTTTAATAATTGTCACTACACTACGATATTTTACATTATCGAAGCAATAATTCATATTATCTGAATAATATTATTAAAAAACATTATTGGCAATGTCTAGAAAGTTACATCTAAGGAGAGGTTTGGTCACCTAATTGCGCCAAGAAGGAGAAATCTTTATTGGAAAGCCCCTCTTTCTGAGGAACCTGCTGGTTGTCATTATTGATGATTACGTAATATTATTTGTGAATAATTAATTATTGATTAATATGATAAGGAAAATATTCATTTTATGTGGATATAGATGGAGAAAATTTTTAAAGTGACAATTGTTGAAAATTAATATTTTATCTTTTTCTGATAAAATAATTCATTTAAATATATTATTTTAATAATATATTAACGGTGATATTTTTATAATGAATGTGGGATATATGATTATATGAGGATGGAGAGTATTTTTGTGGCATTAAATGTTTAACACATATTTTGTGTGTTGGTGGACACAATTATTGACCGAAATTTGATTATAGCCTGTAAAATCGTCCGTTTGTGGATTTCGGTCAATTTTTGTTTGGAATTTGGAAAACCTTTCTTCTGAAAAGTTGTAGAGAATTGAATTTCTTATAAATATTTGCAAGATTCGAATTTTCTGATAAAATGGCTATTTATTATGAACTATTGAAGTACCGAAGCTCCGAAATAATTGATTTTTGGAAGTTTAAAATAATTTAAATAAGAAAAACGTTTTTTAAATGTTTGTGGGCATCTTTAACATATGTTGATGGCTGAGATCAGATTGTCTAGATGGGCGTAGATAATTTATTAAATATATATTAATATTATATTAAATTTTCTACTTTGGTGTTCTAAGCATTTTCCTATAAATAGGGTGCTTAGGTTAGAATTGAAAATCATACCAGAAACTGAAGTTTTCTCTCTATTTCTCTCTCTATATTATCAAGTGTATTCTTGTGAGTATTTTGATATCTTGAGTGTTGCTATATGGTGCAAGTTCGTTCAGCGTTATTCTAGTTAGAAGTACTGCTCTTTTGAGGTAAGGGATAGTAAGGGATTTTAAGGGTTATTATGTTTTTCAGTTTCAAAATTTTTGCGAACCTTCAAAAATTCTTAAAATATTTGAAATGATAATTTGATGAGTTTTGTTGATTGTGTCCAAAAATGGCAATTTTTGGATATATAGATTAAGAGTTATGGATTTTATGAGAAAAAACTATTTTAAAAGTAAACGTTTATAACTCTTTGTGGTTAACTCGAAAATTGATGAAATTTTTATTGGGAGTACATCTATATAATATCAGTATACCGTACATCTATATTGGGAACTGCCTGGTTGTCATTATTGTGATTCTGTAATATTATTTGTGAATAATTAATTATTGATTAATATGATAAGGAAAATATTCATTTTATGTGGATATAGATGGAGAAAATTTTTAAAGTGACAATTGTTGAAAATTAATATTTTATCTTTTTCTAATAAAATAATTCATTTAAATATATTATTTTAATAATATATTAACGGTGATATTTTTATAATGAATGTGGAATATATGAGTATATGAGGATGAAGAGTACTTTTGTGGTATTAAATGTTTAACACATATTTTGAGTGTTGGTGGACACAATTATTGACCGAAGTTTGATTATAGCCTGTAAAATCGTCCGTTTGTAAATTTCGGTCAATTTCTGTTTGGAATTTGGAAAATATTTCTTCTGTAAAGTTGTAGAGAATTGAATTTCCTATAAAAAAACGCGAGATTCGAATTTTCTGATAAAATGACTATTTATTATGAATTATTGAAGTACCGAAACTCTGAAATAATTGATTTTTGGAAGTTTAAAATAATTTAAATAAGAAAAACGTTTTTTAAATGTTTGTGGGCATCTTTAACATGTGTTGATGGCTGAGATCAGATTGTCTAGATGGGCGTAGATAATTTATTAAATATATATTAATATTATATTAAATTTTCTACTTTGGTGTTCTAAGCATTTTCCTATAAATAGGGTGCTTAGGTTAGAATTGAAAATCACATCAGAAACTGAAGTTTTCTCTATATTTCTCTCTCTATATTATCAAGTGTATTCTTGTGAGTATTTTGATATCTTGAGTGTTGCTATACGGTGCAAGTTCGTTAAGCGTTATTCTAGTTAGAAGTACTGCTCTTTTGAGGTACGGGATTTTAAGGGTTATTATGTTTTTCAGTTTCAAAATTTTTACGAACCTTCAAAAATTCTGAAAAAATTTGAAATGATAATTTGATGAGTTTTGTTGATTGTGTCCAAAAATGGCGATTTTTGGATATATAGATTAAGAGTTATGGATTTTATGAGAAAAGACTATTTTAAAAGTAAACGTTTATAACTCCTTGTGGTTAACTCCAAAATTGATGAAATTTTTATTGGGAGTACATCTATATAATATCAGTATACCGTATTAATTTCGGAATTTTCGGACAAAAGTAAAATTTATGATAAATGTCTAACTATTCGGTAGTTTTGGCCATATAGAAAATAGTAAATGAATTTTAAAAATTCTGAGAAAAATATATATTCAATATGGGACTATATTCTTCTAAATTCCAGAAAATAAATATTTTTGGAACCGATTTGGTATTTTTCATGAAAATGTTCTAGTTATGAGTAAATAAATTAAATATGTTATGTGAAGTAAGAAAATTGAAAAATATGATTTATTGGCTTGAGAATCATATATGAGGTATATGCAGAGATTTTTTAATAAGGGTTTTGGTTAATGATGATGAAATCTTATGAGTTTGGCATTTTAGATGATTAAATGCATTAATTATTAAAGTGTAAATAATTGGATTAAATTATTTATAAGTTTAAGAAATGATTAAAATATTGTTGTAATATTAATAATATTAGATTATGAGATTTCTAAGTGATTTATAACATTTGGATTAAGGTGTTATAAATATGGATATGAATTTTATTATGAAACTTTATCTTTTCGTGTCGAGGTTACTAAGCACGTATACGGTACTATATACGAATACGGGTTACTATTCACGACAAATTGATTTCTTCTCTGACCAAATTATCGTTAATTTATGAATCTTACTTTTGAAATTAAAACCATGTTTTGATTATATTGTTTTTATATAACATTCTTATAACCCTAATGATAATATTTCTCTTTGACTTGAGTGTAAAGATGGGTAGATTATTGGTATGATCGTGACTATAGGTTCTCTTTGGCCGATGGTGCAAAAAGTTGAATTGTTGGTAGGTATGATCATGACCATTAAATTTACAATTGAATATTTTTTAGCTTAAGTGCAAAGGTGAATTGATCAACATGGTTATAATTATTGTTATATAACTTCGAAATGATTATGTATTTCTTTGATATATGAATATCTTGCTTTGTAGTGTAAAGATGAATTATTGATGAATATCTTTGGCCCGTAGTGCAAAGATGACACATTCTTTGCATATCTTTGGCCCAGAGTGCAAAAGACGATTTGTTGTTGAATATCTTTGGCTCAGTAGTGCAAAGATGACTTGTTGTTGAATATCTTTGGCATGTAATGCAAAGATGAATCTGTTGATGAATATCTTTGGCCGTGGTGCAAAGATGAATTTATTAGTATGATTATGAGCGAGAACCTGATTTGGTATAACCATGATCTTTGATGTTTCGAGGTAAAGACGGTGATGAAATTATCTTCATCCCGGATAAGAAGAGGAATTTAGAACTACAATTATGATTATGAGTTATACATGTGATTGTGGATGTGAATTGTTGATTGATGTTACAAGGATAAAACATTGTTGGTGGACTTTTAACATGGAGAAGATAATAGATTTTATGGTCTATTTGACTCTTCTAATGGATTGCTCACTCATTGCAACTATGGTTAAAAAGTTTTATCATCTACCATATGTTCTAAATCTACGATTTATTCTTGATGAAGACTATTGATAATTTATTTATCTTTAGTCATAATATTCTTTATCGAGCTAGTTGTGCTCACCCTTTTGTTTCACAATTCCTTTCGGTGTAATAAAAGTGTATTTGGGTCGGCGGGGATAGCGAGGAATAGAATGGTGGTCTATAGATGTTGAGGGTGAGGTGAATTTAACTTGAAGGGTTTTTGCCACTATCATACAAGATGTCTAATGACATACAACCTCGTGTCAACATAAGACATGGTTGTGCTCATCCACTTGCTGAGTATATTTACAAGCACTACCTATATAATCTTGGTGTTTGTTTGGAGTATAATACCCAATTAGAGACAGTGGAGATAATGATATGTCAAGAGAAGACTCACCATTGGGAAGAATATGATAGTAATCTTCTCGTTTTTCTTTGGGGTCTATTGGATCAACCGAGGATAATTGCGTGGCCATATGATATCTACCATAACCTAAAAGCATGGCCTCCCGTATACGAAGGTTTTCTTGAGCACTTCCCAAAGATTCTAATTTCTAAAAGCAGCTTTTTGACTATACCTTTATGTAAGGTGTCATTGTGACGTCTTCTGATTGGTATATATTTGTATCCAAACTCACAAAGATATGTGTTATTGTATTTTGCACGACAATTGTTGTAATAAAGTTGTAGTTGTTTTTCAGTACCATATATTTGGCGACTCAAAATGGGTTGGATGGAATGGACCTATTTTGGGGTCGTTACATTTGGTATCGAGCTATAAGTAAAGAGCCCCGAGCCTCTCATTTGGTGACTTCTCGTTGATGGGGATGCACCGAAGCCGGACTCTCCGTAGGGAAGCCGATTCGTGGTGGCAAACCGATAGGTACCAATGTGAGGTGCTGTCCACTGATGGGACATTTGTTACATTTGGTATCAGAGCTTAGGGATATGATCTCTGGCGGAGATCGGGATTAGAACTAGGAGGGGAGAGATGAGTAATCCTTCGCTAGTGTGTCCTACCTAAGCTTATTTGTTGGTCAGCCATAATATCGGGATATTATGTAATATGTTAATTTGTTAAATTAACCCTTGTTTTGAAGTTGTATTCTAGAATGATATCTGAAATACAGGAGATGAGCAATAGAGAAATCAGGATGATAGGGGAGATAGAGTCTGAAATAAAAGCAAGGTATTCTCAACTCTTTAAAATACCAGGTACGTAAATTTCGGGGACGAAATTTCGTAAGGAGGGGAGATTGTAAGGCCCCGTGTGACGCCCCCAAAATAGGTATTCATCACCCATTCTGAGTTGTCAATACATGGTACAGAAACAACTACAACTTTATTATTACAACAGTAAAACTGTGAGTTTGAATACAAATATTATCTTCTAGACAATATCTATACTCAAATAAATCCTCATCACATTTATTGATACATTATTTTACAAAAATGGTGAGGACTACTAAACAACTCTCTCTAGAACCTTCATTCCATACCCCAACTCGTACTCGTTATATTCTCGCCTCCTGAGAAGAAAAATGGAACAAAAAGGAAAAGGGTGAGCTCAACTAGCCCAGTAAAGAATATTATGACTAAGATAATATACAACAAATTATCATTAGTCTTCAACAGGAAAAAAAAACTAATAGAATACAATAGACAACAAGTTTTTAAACCAATATTCGCAGCGAAAATAATAATTCATTAGAAGAGTTAAGTAGAGAATGCAAACTACTATCTTCATGTATGAATTTAAAAGTAAATAAATCTATCTTTTATCCTGTAACATCAATCAACATACATCCGGAATCAAATATTCATCTTTTGCACTCTGTGCCAAAGATATTCATCGATTGGTCATGTTCATCTAAACACATTCATCTTTTCACTACGGGCCAAAGATATTCATCAGATTCATTCATCTTTGCACTCTGGGCCAAAGATATTCAATAATATCATCATTTAAGACCGAGGATGATGAAAAATATTTTTAAAGAAATGAATCCGGTGAAACAAAATGACAAGGATTAAGGATTAAGGATTCAGACTTTGTTTTATCAATGTCCAAAAATACCTCAAAAAAATAATCATAGTGGTGTAAAATTCAAGAATGATCAAAACATGGATACAATCAAAGCTAGTATCCGAATAGATATTTTATTTAAAAGGAAAATTTTCATTTTTTGATGAATAGTGTCAGATTCGTGAATAAGGTCAGAGTACACGTGAATAGTAACTTTGACACACCAAAAGTTCCAAATTTGATAAAACTTCAAATCAATATTTCAAAGATAATGATATTGAAGAAATAATATCATTCTAAAAATAATAATATCCCTTACCTCGAAAGATCGGTCTTTCAAATTTGGACAGGATATAGGCTATGACTTGAAATTGCAACCGTATAGCAATACTCAAATTATACTCAAAATACTTACAAGAATAAACTCAATAATAATATAGAGAGAAAACTTGAGTTTACGGTGTGATTTTCAATTTTAACCCAAGCACCCTATTTATAGGAAAATGCTTAGAACACCAAAGCGTAAAATTTAATATAATAATAATATATATAATCAAATTTCCTATGCACACAAATCTGGTCCAAACTTCAGCCATACATCTGCCAAAAATAATAAAAACGTTTTTCTTAATAAAAATAATTAAAACTTCCAAAAATCAATTATTTTGAACTTGAACTTCAAAAATTCATAATAAATAGCCCTTTTATCAAAAAAAATTCGAATCTCATGAATTATTATAGGAAATTCAATCTCTACAACTTTGCAGAAGAAAGTTTTTCCAAATTCCAAACAAAACTTGAAGAAATCCACAAACGGGTGATTTTACAATTTATAATCAAATTTCGATTCAATAAATGGGGTCCACCGAGCATGTTTAACATGTTTTAAACATTTATTACAACAAAAATACTCTTCCTCCTCGTATACTCATATATCCCACATTCGTTGTAAATATATCACCATTATTATATTATTAAAATATAATAATATATTTAAATGAATTATTTTATCAGAAAAAGATAAAATTTCAATTTTCAACAATTGTCACATTAAAAATTTTCTCCATCTATATCCACATAAAATCAATATTTTTCTTATCATATGAATCAATAATTAATTATTCACAAATAATATTACTGTAATCACAATATCGACAACCGTGCGTTCTAGGAAAGAGGGGCTTTTCAATAAAGATTTCTCCTTACTGGCGCGCAATTAGGTGACCAAACCTCTCCTTAGACAGAACTTTCTAGACATTGCCAATAATGTTATCCAATAATATTATTCAGATAATATGAATTATTGCTCCGATAATGGAAAATACCGTGTAATGACAATTTATTGAAACAACAGTAATATAAAATATCAATACAAAGAATTATTGAATCAATAAAATCTTTGAGCAAGAATTATCGTAACCATTATTAAGTAGTGCCTTCTTACGTAAGAATCCATAATTGGTGCAATACAGGTAACTCGTGTTTTAACCAAAAGAGTATTTTAACAAGATTAATCAGAATAACTACTACTGTTGTTTTTTAAACAACTTATATTTCTCGTTTTCTTCATCCAATCACTTTTCGTTATGGGGCCCACACATGGTCGCGTCGTCGCATTTAATATTCCCGACAAAGATCTGAATATTCCACTACCAAACGAATATTCCCTAACAACAATGAATATTTTATAACCACTTGCTTATTTTGAAATATTTGCGTATTTTACCCCTAACTATCCACATTAATCAAATCAACCCTTACTATTTCAAAATAATAAATAGAAAATTAAATTTCATTAATAATAAGTTGGGGTCTTACAACCTCCCTCCTTATGAAATTTCATCCTCGAAATTGATGCGTGCACGGTGTTTCAAAAAGGTGAGGATACCTCGCTTTCATTTCGTTTTCAATTCCCGTGTCATTTCCTCTATAAAGCATGATTCCTCCACAGAACTTTAACTTGTGGTATGACCTTTCATGGCGTAGGACATGCTCTCCTATCCAAGATCTTGAGACAGTACCTCCTCATATGTTAAGTCTTCGGCTATCTCGTCCGGTTCTAACTCTATAACGTGGTTCGGGTCTTTCACATATTTACGAAGTACAGATATGTGAAACACATTATGAACACGAGACATACTCGGAGGTAACGTGAGTCTATAGGCTACATTTCCTACTCGGTCAAGAATTTGAAATGGACCAATAAATCGTGGATTGAGCTTTCCTCTCTTCCCAAATCTTGTATCTCCCTTCCATGGAGCAACTCGCAACAATACATGATCCCCTACACTAAATTCCACGTCCTTTCGATGAAGATCCGCATAACTCTTTTGTCGATCTTGTGCCTTTTGTATATCGTTGTCGAATCATTTGGATCTTTTCCGTAGTCATCATACATACCAACTCGGGTCCCAACAATGTTGCTTCACCCACCTCGGCCCCAACATCTGGGAGAGCGACACTTTCGTCCATATAATGCTTCAAATGGAGCCACACCTATACTTGCACGATAACTGTTGTTGTAGGAGAATTCCACCAATGGTAAATACTTATCCCAAGCGCCTTGAAGTCTCAGGACACGAGTCTTAATAAATCTTTGAGAGTTTAAATAGTCCTTTCGATTGTCGTCTGGTTTGAGGATGGTATGCCGAATCGAATAAATAAATCCGTGCTGCATAGCTTTTTTGCAAGCTAACCCAAAATCTTGAAGTGAATCTTGGGTCACGATCCGAAACTATGGATACTGGGCATGCCATACAACCTCACAATCTCATTCACATACATATACTAGCAAGACGTTCAAGGAATAAGTCTCCAGATCGGCAAGAAATGAGCAGACTTGGTTAATCTATCAACAATAACCCAAATAGCATTGATGCCTTGAGAAACCGTAGGAAGACCCGTAACGAAATCCATGGTAATATGTGAAAGTATTATGCATACAAGCCAATCATGTATGATGATAAAGCATATACTGTGTAATCAATCTTATTTATTTATTAATAAAAGAATTATTTATTAAAGGCATTTATTATCTACATGGTCTTTGTTTTAATAATATGTGATAAACCCATAGTTTTAAGCAACACTTTTAGAATAATGATGATGATCATTCTAATGAGATCTAAATTCTTAGAAAGCTTAAAACTAAAATAGTTCCCAATCATTGGATTACTAAATTGGGGATTAGTGAATCCAGGATAGATTGGTACATCGTTGCTTGCTTATTGGATGAGGATGATTGATCTCATGATCATTTGTGTGGAGACACTAAAGCAAGTATGTAGGTGCTTATTAGAGAATAAGTTCATTTGAACGCATTGACTCATTAAGGAATACCTAATGGAGTTTTACTTTACCGTCAATAGGAATTCCTGTAGTGATAGTAGTACAAATGATCCTTAGACTTGAGATCATCATAGTATCTTATATATAATGAATTACACTTTGACTTATTCCTTAAGACTCTTAGAGTATATCAAAGGGTATGCTTGGGTGTAATAAGTTATATATGAAGATAATGAATGATCAATAAAGAATCTACCACTTCTAGTAAAATGAGAAATGTCCTATGTGATTCGATAAATGACAACCCAGGAATCCTTGGCCAAGGTGGAATGAAATTAGAAAGTAGTTTCTAATTTGCATTCATTAGGAGTTGTTCATTTAGGAATCGAAATACATATAATTAAATAAAATAAGACTTGATAGTAATTCCATGTCTTATATTTAATTGGGACATTGTATGGTGGAAGGATTGAATTGTATGGTAACTATTAACTCAAAGGTTCTTTTATGATTAATGTTGAAATCTATATTATCGGAAAGTCGTTGATCATTTAGGAGGCTTATCCCTATTGTAGAATAAATATTATTTATTTAAATAAATTATTTGTTTAATTTATTTAAAATGAGATTAGAATTGTTCTAATTGATTTATTCACAATAGGTTTAATATGGAGAACCTAAAGGGTCACACCATAAAAGGAAGAATAATTATTTAAGAAGATAATGGCATAATTGTAATAATATGTTAAGTATATTTAATTTAATCTATGGTGATAGAATAAATTAAATAGCTTAATATTATTATTTAATATTTTAGAAATATTAAATATAAATTAATAAGAGGAGTCTTATTAATATTATTACAATTATTATTATTTTAATTTCTAAAAAGGTTTAGGAATTAATTTAATATAAGTACTCTCATTTATTCCTAATTCGATTAGGAAGGAAAACTAGTTAAAGGAGTTTAATTAATTACCCTAATAGGATTAGGGAGCCCATTTAATTAAAAGAGTTTAATTAAATAAATAATACCTTATTTTAATTAAAATAGGGTTACTTGATATCTTTATAAGAGGAGTCTTATATCAGATATCCGATATACGTAATTCCAATGGTTGGAGAGTACGCCCTTTTTCTATAGAGATAGAAAACTAGGGTTTGAGCCAAATACCCATCTTCTTGAATCCTTATTTTTCTTTGGTGGATCACCTTTAGAGGCCAAACATTTGGGTGACTAACGTTGATTAAAGGAAGGAACAAAACCCGGTGGATTCAAGTTGAACGCGAAAAGGATTGGAGGTGAACTTGTACTTGAGGAAGCTCGGATCTTCAAGGGTATGTTTCTTATTCATCTTTTTCGTTTAATTAATAATTGTGCATAAAGGGTGATCCGGGTATATGGTTTATAAAAATTTTAAACTCTGATTTTTACACGTTTTCGCATTATTTTTGCAATTTGATTGCGTTCATGAATATTACAAACCTAACAATATGTTCCCACTTCCATTTCGGAATCTCAAGTGGTTGCAACGGACCCTTAGGTACTAGATGCTCCGCCTTTACACGTTGACAAGTTAAACACATCGAGATAAACTTTGCAATCTCTCTCTTCATATTGTTCCACTAAAATGTATGTCGAAGATCACGATACATTTTAGTACTTCCTGATGGATTGCAAATGGTGTATTGTGTGCCTCCATCATAATCTTGTACTTCAAATCAGTCGTTAGGGACACAAAGTCTCAGAGTGGACTCAAGTATTCCTTCTTCATCAATTCTCGCCTTAATAGCTCCTTCTTGTACTTTCTTCTTCATACGCATCATTTAAGATTCGGTGGCTTGAGCAACCTTAACTTTTTCTATTAAAGTTGGCTCTATCGTATACTTGACATCATCGCACTCATTCCGCATATGATCTTCTACTCAACGCGTCACTACCTTGTTCGCTTTTCGGGATGGTATTGAATAGTGTGGTCGTAGTCTTTCAATAGCTCGAGCCAACGTCGTCGCCGATGTTGAGTTCTTTTGAGTTAAGAAATATTTAAGGCTTTTATGGTTTGAATATATCTCCACTTTCTCCCCATATAGATAGTGCCTCCATATCTTTAGCTAGAAACGCATTGCCGCTAACTCTAGATCATGAGTAGGATAATTCCTCTCATATTCTTTAAGTTGTCATGAGGCATAAGCTATGACTTTCCCACGTTGCATGAGAACACATCCTAACCCTTTGCTAGAAGCATCATTTGTAGATAACAAATCCATCCGTACGGATGGTATTGTTGAAACAGTCTTAGAAATGAGTCTCCTCTTAAGCTCTTGGAAACTTTTCTCGCATTCTTCGCTCCAAATGAATTTTGTATCCTTCCTAGTTATTTGGGTTAATAGAGTAGCGATTCGAGAAAACCTTCCACAAATCTCCGATAATAACCCGGCTAAGCCCAAGAAGCTACGTACCTCGATCCACAAACTTCGGTTGCTCCCAACTTTGTATTGCTTCAATCTTCACGGATCAACAGATACTCCATGTTTTCGACACCACGTGCCCAAGGAATGCTACTTCCTCGAGCCGAACTCTCATTTCTTCAATTTGGCATATAGTTGGTTTTCACGAAGCCTTTGGAGTACCAAACTTCAAATGGTGCTCATGATCTTCACGACTTTTGGAATATATGAGGATGTCATCAATAAAGACAACAACGAATTGATCCAAATATTCCTTGAATACTCAATTCATCATATCCATGAAAGCCATAGAGGAGCATTAGTGGTCAGAAAGACATGACTAAGAATTCATAATGCCCGCATCTTAGAGTTCTAAAGCGGTCTTTGGAATATCCTCGATTCTAATCTTTAGTTAATGATATCCGTAAGCGAAGATCGATTTTTGAAAAGAATTGTGCCCCTTTCCATTTGGTCAAACAAGTCATCAATACGAGGTAGAGGATACCTATTCTTGATGGTGACATGGTTCAATTCCCGATAGTCAATACAAAAGTGAAATCGCATACCCCGTCTTTCTTCTTCTGCGAATAAAGCAGAGCACCCCGAGGAGATGTCTTGGGGCCGAATGAAACCGATGTCCAACAATTCTTGTAGTTGGACCTTTAACTCGTGAAGTTCAATAGGAGCCATTCGATATGGGGTTTTAGAAATGGGCTTTGTACGGAGTTCAAGATCAATAAAGAATTCAACTTCACGTTACGGGGTAGGCCAGGAAGTTCTTTGAAATCGTCGGGAAAGTTAATAACAACAGAATATTATTCAAATTTGGCGTGTCTTTATTCAAATCCATAACATGGGCTAAGAAAGCTCGACATCCGTTTTTCAATAAAGCGAATAGCTTTATGATTAGATATGAGCGGTGATTGATTTTAATGGTTTAGTTGCTTGAATTAGATTCAACAGGTTGGTTAGGAATATGAAAACTAACAACCTTACGAAAATAATCAATTTTGGCATGATGAGTAGTTAACCAATCAATCCCTAAAATCACATCAAAAACAAGTATTTTTAAAGAGATAAGGTCAACGGTAAGGTGATGGTGCCAACTTGAATCAAACAAGATTTATAAAGTGGATGTGATGAAAGTTTTCTAACGGAGTTTCCACAGATAGGTCAAAGTCTAATTCTCTCGAGTCAAGTTTAAGCGTTGAGCACATGCGGGGAGAGATAAATGAATGGGTAGCACCGATGTATCAAGTAAGGTATAAACTTCGCAAGAATTTATAAATAGCTTACCGTGATCACCTCGTTTGGGTTCCTCACATTTTGACCCGATCACAACAAACGCTCTTCCGGAATCATTGACTTTGACTTTTACGGGGACGATCTTTTGAGTCACCGTCCCTTTTGAACTAGGTTTTTTCTGCGTACAATCTAAATGCGATATGTCCTTCCTTTCCACAATTATAGCATACCTTGAAGCTGTTGTGGGCGGTTTTTGGTGATATGTCCTCTTTTCCGCATTTATAGCATATGACCGATGGTCGTTCTCCTCCCTTAGAACCGATTCTTTGCCAAGACCTTTATGCGTCTTCACATGGCCGTTGTTAAATCTCCTCTTTTAAAATCTCCTCTTGATTTCGCTTCTTCTATTTTCATGGCCATGATTACCACCGAGTGGTTACCATTTTTGTCCGTCTGTTTCTTTCTCCATTTGGTTATCATTATACATTGCTGATCGCTATCTCCGGTACGATCTCGGTTATGGTCCCTCGGTTGAACATACTCGTTATCTCGCTCTAACAATTGAGCCTCATTAACAACATCCGAATAGAGAGAAAATTTATGAGAAATGAGATATTATCGTATCTTGGGGTTTCAAACCTATCGAAACATCCGCATCATCGTTCCTCATTCTCCACCAAATGAGGTGCAAACACGGATAACTCGCAAACTTTGCCTCGTCATTGAGACACCGTCATGTTGTTTTGTTCTAATCGATAAACTCCACTTCCTTCATACGACGAACACTTTCGGGAAAGTATTTGTCATTAAATAGTTTCTAAAACATCTCCCAAGACATCTTTGAGTGTGCGGTGGATGGATGGGTACGCTTCCTGAGACTCCCACCAAGGTGATACGCTTCGCCATGGAACATAAAGGTGGCGAATGGAACCTTCTATTCCTCCGTGTATCCCAAGACATTTGAAAATTTGGTAATTTTCTTGACCCATGTTTCCGCCATGATCGGATCCGGCTTTCCCTTAAATTCGGTGGTCCCAACTCTTGAAGCTGCTTGCATTTGTGACAACTTGAAGTGAATTGCTATCATTTCCTCCGTATTTTTAACACGAGTCTCCTCGTCGATTTTTCATGAATCGCAAAAGCTTCTAAACATCCCTCGTTCATCATGCGCTCGGTGGTGTTGTTCACGGGAGGAACATTGTCGACTGTTGCACGTTCTCCTCGTTGGTGAGTACTGAGCGTCTCCACGATCTCATTTCCATTGTTAATATTCTCGATTCGACATTCTCAAAATCTTGTCATAAAACAAGGGTTAATTAAGGAAATCAATATATCACATAATATCCTTATATCTTGACCAACTAACAAATAAGCTTAGGTAGGACACACTAGCGAAGGATTTACTCGTCTCTCCCTCCTAGTTCTATTCCCGATCTCCGCCAGAGATCATATCCCTAAGCTCGATACCAACCGTGGCGCCCCAAAATAGGTATACATCACCCATTACGAGTTGTCAATACGTGATGCGAAACAACTACAACTTTATTATTACAACAAGAAAGCGTGAGTTTGAATACAAATATTATCTTCAGACAATATCTATACTCAAATAAATCCTCATCACATTTATTGATACATTATTTTACAAAAATGGTGAGGACTACTAAACAAACTCTCTAGAACCTTCATTCCATACCTCGACTGTACTATTTATATTCTCGCCTCCTGAGAAGAAAAATGGAACAAAAAGGAAAAGGGTGAGCTCAACTAGCCCAGTAAAGAATATTATGACTAAGATAATATACAATAAATTATCATTAGTCTTCAACAGGGGAAAAAAAACTAATAGAATACAATAGACAACAAGTTTTTAAACCAATATTCGTAGCGGAAATAATAATTCATTAGAAGAGTTAAGTAGAGAATGCAGACTACTATCTTCTATGTATGAATTTAAAAGTTCGTCGTCTAACTTTTATCCCTGTAACATCAATCAACATACATTTGGAATCAAATATTCATCTTTGCACTACAGGCCAAAGATATTCATCAGAAATCATTCATCTTTGCACTACAGGCCAAAGATATTCCATAATATCATCATTTAAGACTGAGGATGATGAAAAATATTTTAAAGAAAGCGAATCTAGTGAAACAAAATGACAAGGATTAAGGATTAAGGATTCGTACTTTGTTTTATTCATGTCAAAAATACCTCAAAAATAATCATAGTGGTGTAAAATTCAAGAATGATCAAAACATGGATACAATCAAAGCTAGTGTCAGAATAGATATTTTAGGCTTAAAAGGAAAATTTTCATTTTTCGATGAATAGTGTCAGATTCGTGAATAAGATAGAGTATCGTGAATAGTGTCTTGAGTATCGTGAATAGTAACTCAAACACCAAAAGTTCCAAATTTGATTAAAACTTCAAATCAATATTTCAAAGATAATGATATTGAAGAAATAATATCATTCTGAAAAATAATAATATCCTTACCTCGAAAGATCGATGCTTTAAGTAAACACCAGGATATAGGCTATGACTTGAACTTGCACCATATAGCAATACTCAAATTATACTCAAAATACTCACAAGAATACGCTCAATAATATAGAGAGAGAAAACTTGGGTTTACGGTGTGATTTTCAATTCTAACCTAAGCACCCTATTTATAGGAAAATGCTTAGAACACCAAAGTAGAAAATTTAATCAAATTTCCTACGCACACAAATCTGGTCCAAACTTCAGCCACACATGTGCCAAAAACAATAAAAACGTTTTTCTTAATAAAAATAATTAAAACTTCCAAAAATCGATTATTTGAACTTCAGAACTTCAATAATTCATAATAAATAGCCCTTTTATCAAACAATTCGAATCTCGCGACTTTTTATAGGAAATTCAATTCTCTACAACTTTACGAGAAGAAAGTTTTCCAAATTCCAAACAAAATTGACCGAAATCCACAAGCAGGCGATTTTACATTTATAATCAAATTTCGATCGATAAATAGGGTCCATGACATGTTTAACATGTTTTAAACATTTATTGCAACAAAAATACTCTTCCTCCTCGTATACTCATATATCCCAAATTCGTTGTAAATATATCACCATTATTATATTATTAAAATATAATAATATATTTAAATAATTATTTTATCGAGAAAAAGATAAAATTTCAATTTTCAACAATTGTCACATTAAAAATTTTCTCCATCTATATCCACATAAAATTAATATTTTTCTTATCATATGAATCAATAATTAATTATTCACAAATAATATTACGAGAATCATGATATTTGTGACGAGGCGGTTCAGGAGAAGAGGGCTTTCGATAAAGATTTCTCCTTCTTGGCGATGCGATTAGGTGACCAAACCTCTCCTTAGCGAACTTTCTAGACATTGCCAATAATGTTATCCGATAATATTATTAGGATAATATGAATTATTGCTCAGATAATGGAAAATCTTTTGTGTAATGACAATTTATTGAAACAACAATAATATAAAATATCAATACAACAATTATTGATTGATAAAAAATCTTTGAGCGATAATTCGTAACCATTATTAAGTAAAGTGCCTTCTTACGTAAGAATCCATAATTGGTGCAATACGTGGTGTCATCTTGTGTTTTTAACCATCGAGAGTATTTTAACGATATTACTTGGTAGACAACTACTGTTGTTATTTTAAACAACTTATATTTGTCGTTTTCTTCATCGATCGCTTTAGTTATGGGGCCCATACATGGCTTTCACAGTCGTCGAATATTCTCTCGACGATCGAATATTCCACGACCAAACGAATATTCTGAACAACAATGAATATTTTATAACCACTTGCTTATTTTGAAATATTTACTTATTTTACCCTAACTATGCACATTAATCAAATCAACCCTTACTATTTCAAAATAATAAATAGAGAAAATTAAATTTCATTAATAATAAGTTGGGGTCTTACACCTTTAATTTTATGAAATAAAAGTATTCAATTTTTCATATAATTACTATTCAAGTAAATGGTTAAATTGATAAAAGTTAAAGTTAAGGGTGATATATATAATTTTTTCAAAATAAGCAAGTGGTTATAAAATATTCATTATTGTTTGGGAATATTCGTTTGGTCGTGAAATATTCTTTACGTTGGGAATATTCATACGACGGTAGCGACCATTGTAGGCCCATAATGTAATAAACTGGATGATGAAGAAAGCGACAAAAGGAAGTTTTATAAATAATGACGTAATTATTACCAATTAACATCGTTAGAATACTTGGGTAAAGTAAAGTAATACGCGTTGTTGCAGACAAAGAGCACACGATATTGCACAAGATATTTTTAAATTATTGACTCTTACGTAAGAAGGCACTACTCAATAATTATTACTGTAATTACTGTTCAATATTTTATTTTATTGATTCAATAATTGCTGCGTTGATATTTTATACTCATCGTTGTTTTAATAATTGTCACTACACAAGTATTTTTCATTATCGAAGCAATAATTCATATTATCTGAATAATATTATTAGAAAACATTATTGGCAATGTCTAGAAAGTTCATTCAGGAGAGGTTTGGTCACCTAATAATTGGCGCCGCATTAGAGAAATCTTTATCGAAAGCCTCTCTTCCTGAAGCCGCACTGGTTGTCATTATTGTGATTCTCGTAATATTATTTGTGAATAATTAATTATTGATTAATATGATAAGGAAAATATTCATTTTATGTGGATATAGATGGAGAAAATTTTTAAAGTGACAATTGTTGAAAATTAATATTTTATCTTTTTTACGATAAAATAATTCATTTAAATATATTATTTTAATAATATATTAACGGTGATATTTTTATAATGAATGTGGGATATATGATTATATGAGGATGAAGAGTATTTTGTGGCATTAAATGTTTAACACATATTTTGTGTGTTGGTGGACACAATTATCGAATGAAATTTGATTATATTTACGTAAAATCGCTCTTGGATTTTGTGGATTTGATCAATTTTGTTTGGAATTTGGAAAACTTTCTTCCGAAAAAGTTGTAGAGAACTGAATTTCTTATAAAAATTTGCAAGATTCGAATTTTACGATAAAATGGCTATTTATTATGAACTATCAAGCAAGAAAGTTCAAATAATTGATTTTGGAAGTTTAAAATAATTTAAATAAGAAAAACGTTTTTTAAATGTTTGTGGGCATCTTTAACATATGTTGATGGCTGAGATCAGATTGTCTAGATGGGCGTAGATAATTTATTAAATATATATTAATATTATATTAAATTTTCTACTTTGGTGTTCTAAAGCATTTTCCTATAAATAGGGTGCTTAGGTTAGAATTGAAAATCATACCAGAAACTCAAGTTTTTCTCTATTTCTCTCTATATTATCAAGTGTATTCTTGTGAGTATTTTGATATCTTGAGTGTTGCTATATGGTGCAAGTTCGATTCAAATGTTATTCTAGTTAAATCTTGCTCTTTTGAGGTACGGGATTTTAAGGGTTATTATGTTTTTCAGTTTCAAAATTTTTGCGAACCTTCAAAAATTCTAAAAATATTTGAAATGATAATTTGATGAGTTTTGTTGATTGTGTCCAAAAATGGCAATTTTTGGATATATAGATTAAGAGTTATGGATTTTATGAGAAAAAACTATTTTAAAAGTAAACGTTTATAACTCTTTGTGGTTAACTCGAAAATTGATGAAATTTTTATTGGGAGTACATCTATATAATATCAGTATACCGTATTATTTTCGGAATTTTTGGACAAAAGTACAATTTATGATAAATGTCTAACTGTTCGGTAGTTTTGGCCATATGGAAAATAGTAAATGAATTTTAAAAATTCTGAGAAAAATATATATTCAATATGGGACTATATTCTTCTAAATCCTAGAAAATAAATATTTTTCGAACTTATTTGGTATTTTTCATGAAAATGTTCTAGTTATGAGTAAATAAATTAAATATGTTATGTGAAGTAAGAAAATTGGAAAATATGATTTATTGGCTTGAGAATCATATATGAGGTATATCTGATTTTTTTAATGAGGGTTTTGGTTAATGATGATGAAATCTTATGAGTTTGGCATTTTTAGATGATTAAATGCATTAATTATTAAAGTGTAAATAATTGGATTAAATTATTTATAAGTTTAAGAAATGATTAAAATATTGTTGTAATATTAATAATATTAGATTATGAGATTTCTAAGTGATTTATAACATTTGGATTAAGGTGTTATAAATATGGATATGAATTTTATTATGAAACTTTATCTTTTCGTGTCGAGGTTACTAAGCACGTATACGGTACTATGTACGAATACGGGGTACTATTCATGACAAATTGGTTTCTTCTCTGACCAAATTATCGTTAATTTATGAATCTTACTTTTAAAATTAAAACCATGTTTTGATTATATTGTTTTTATATAACATTCTTATAACCCTAATGATAATATTTCTCTTTGACTTGAGTTTAAAGATGGGTAGATTATTAGTTTGATCGTGACTATAGGTTCTCTTTGGCCAGTAGTGCAAAAGTTGAATTGTTGACTGGTATGATCATGACCATTAAATTTACAATTGAATATTTTTAGCTTAAGTGCAAAGGTGAATTGATCAACATGGTTATAATTATTGTTATATAACTTCTGAAATGATTATGTATTTCTTTGATATATGAATATCTTTAGCCTGTAGTGCAAAGATGAATTATTGATGAATATCTTTGGCCCGTAGTGCAAAGATGACCTGTTGTTGAATATCTTTGGCTCGTAGTGCAAAGATGACTTGTTGTTGAATATCTTTGGCATGTAGTGCAAAGATGAACTGTTGATGAATATCTTTGGTCGTGGTGCAAAGATGAATTTATTAGTATGATTATGAACAGGAACTGTGATTTGGTATAACCATGATCTTTGATGTTTCAGGTAAAGACAGGTGATGGAATTATCTTCGTCCTAGATAAGAAGAGGAATTTAGAACTACAATTATGATTATGAGTTATACATGTGATTGTGGACAGGAATTGTTGATTGATGTTACAAGGATAAAACATTGTTGATGGACTTTTAACATGGAGAAGATAATAGATTTTATGGTCTATTTGACTCTTCTAATGGATTGCTCACTCCGCTACAACTATGGTTGAAAAGTTTTATCATCTACCATATGTTCTAAATCTCTGATTTATTACTGATGAAGACTATTGATAATTTATTTATCTTTAGTCATAATATTCTTTCTTGAGCTAACAGTGCTCACCCTTTTGTTTCACAATTCCTTTCGGGTAATAAAAGTGTAAATTTGGGTCTAGCGGGGATAGCGAGGGAATAGAATGGTGGTCTATAGATGTTGAGGGTGAGGTGAATTTAACTTGGAAGGGTTTTTTGCCACTATCATACAAGATGTCTAATGACATACAACCTCGTGTCAACATAAGACATGGTTGTGCTCATCCACTTGCTGAGTATATTTACAAGCACTACCTATATAATCTTGGTGTTTGTTTGGAGTATAATACCCAATTAGAGACAGTGGAGATAATGATATGTCAAGAGAAGACTCACCATTGGGAAGAATATGATAGTAATCTTCTCGTTTTTCTTTGGGGTCTATTGGGTCAACCAAGGATAATTCTGTGGCCATATGATATCTACCATAAACTAAAAGCATGGCCTCCCATGTACGAAGGTTTACTTGAGCACTTCCCAAAGATTCTAATTTGTAAAATAGTTTTTGACTATACCTTTATGTAAGGTGTCATTATGACGTGCTACAGTTGGTATATATTTGTATCCAAACTCACAGCATATGTGTTGTTGTATTTTGCAAGACAATTGTTGTAATAAAGTTGTAGTTGTTTTCCGTACCATATATTTGGTGACTCAAAATGGGTTGGATGGACAGGCCAGAAATGGTAACCACTTCGGTGGTAATCATGGCCAAGATAATAAATGTGGAAATTTCAAGAAAAGGAGATTCAACAATGATGGAAAGAAGTCAGCACCAGCACCTGTTGTTAAGGAAGGAGAACGACCACCTATCATATGCTTCAAATACGGAGGAGAGGGACACATCAGTCCAAATTGCATGCAGCAGTCCAAAACCTGTTACAATTGTGGAAGAGAAGGTCACTTAGCTCGATTTTGTCATGCAGGAAAGCCAAGTCTAGCTGGGACAGAGGCACCAAAGGCCGTCCTAGAGAAGTCAAAGCCGGTAATTCAAGGGAGAGCTTTTGTCGTGACCTCCCAAAAAGCAAGGAACTCGAACGAGGTCATCACGGGTAAGCTAATCATAAACTCTAGAGAAGTCTATACCTTATTCGATACCGGTTCTACCCATTCTTTTATTTATCCTACTTGTGCTCAACGTTTAAATTTAACTCCGGAGAAATTAGACTTTGATTTATTTGTTGAAACTCCGTTGGGAGAAACCTTCATTACATCTACTATTTATAAATCTTGTTTGATTCAAATCGGCACCCGCACATTACCTGTCGACCTTATCTCTTTGAAAATAAATGCATTTGATGTGATTTTAGGGATTGATTGGATAACTACTCATAATGCAAAAATTGATTGTTTTCATAAGGTTCTTAGCTTTCATATTCCTAACCAACCTATTATGCGAATTCAAGCAACCAAACCATTAAAGTCAATCACTGTCATATCAAGCCATAAAGTTATTCGTTTATTGAAAAACGGATGTCAAGATTTCTTAGCCCATGTCACGGATTTAAACAAAAATACGTCAGATTTGAATGATATTTCTATTGTTAATAAATTTCCTGACGTATTCTCTGAAGAACTTCCTAGCCTACCCCCAGAGCATGAAATAGATTTTTGTATCGACCTTGAACCCGGTACAAAACCCTCAAATATTTCTTCACTCAAAATGAACGTAACATGCGCCAAAGACGTTGGCTCGAGCTTTTGAAGATTACGACCATACCATTCAATATCATTGTGGAATAGCGAACATGGTAGCTAACGCGTTGAGTAGAAGATCGTATGCGGTTACAAGTACGACGTAATTAACACAAAAACCCATTTGTACAATTTACATAGGATGGAGATAGAGTTAAAGACTCCAAGAACCTACGTGAAGATATTGAATATACGATTAGAACCGACTTTAATCGATAAATTTAAAGCTGCTCAAGCTACAGATTCAGAGCTGATGAAGAAGAAGGTTCAAAAGGCGTTATTCTAGAAGTAAGAATCGACGAAGAGAGGAAATCTCAGCCCTCGATTTTATTGGTCCATTTGAAATCCTCGATTGAGTAAGAACTGTGGCCTATAGACTCGCCTTACCGCCAAGTATGTCGCGTGTTCATAACATTTTTTTCCACGTATCGATGTTACGTAAATATGTGGATGACCTAAACCACATTATTGAATTAGAACCAGACGAGATAGCGGAAGATTTAACATATGAAGAGGTACCTGTTAAAATCTTGGATAAGAAGAAACATATTCTACACTCAAAGGTTATACCTCAAGAGTTAGAAATTCTACCCTCAAAGGTTATAC
Source organism: Panax quinquefolius (assembly GCA_020205615.1). NCBI lineage: Eukaryota > Viridiplantae > Streptophyta > Magnoliopsida > Apiales > Araliaceae > Panax > Panax quinquefolius. The sequence continues at coordinate 131,734,887 of CM035157.1, read as the reverse complement.
CTCAAGAGTTAGAATCTGACGAGGTATCCTTGTTGGGTTTGTAATATACAAGAACGCAATCAAATTGCATAAAATTGCGGAAGCGTGTAAAATCAGAGTTTAAAATTATTTACAAACCATATACCCGGATCACCCTTTATGCACAATTATTAATTAAACGAAAAGATAAAGAATAAATCATACCCTTAAAGATCGAGCTTCCTCAGGTACAAGTTCACCTCCAAATCCTTTTGCGTTCAATCTTGAATCCACCGGGTTTGGTTCCTTCCTTTGATCAACGTTAGCCACCCATGTGTTTGGCCTCTAGAGGTGATCCACCAAGGAAGAATAGGAATTCAAGAAGATGGGTGTTATGGCTAACCCTAGTTTTCTATCTCTATAGAAAAGGCATACTCCCAACAACTTGGAATTATTACGTACTTTGTTAAAGTCAACAACCCATACCACCCATAATAAGACTCCTCTTATTTATAGATGTGGGCAACCCACCTTAACAATTAAGGAATTGGGTTTTAATTAATTAATTCTTTTAATTAATTAAGCTCCCTAATCTTATTAGGGATAATTAATTAAACTCCTTTAACTAATTTTCCTTCCTAATCCAATTAGGAATAAATGAGAAATACTTATATTAAATTAATTCCTAAACTCTTTTAGAAATTAAAATAATAATAATTGTAATAATATTAATAAGACTCCTCTTATTAATTTATATTTAATATTTCTAAAATATTAAATAATAAATATTAAGCTATTTAATTTATTCTATCACCATAGATTAAATTAAATATACATAACTTTATATTATTACGATTATGCCATTTACTTCTTAAATAATTATTCTTCCTTTTATGGTGTGACCCTTTAGGTTCTCCATATTAAACCGGTTGTGAATAAATCAATTAGAACAATTCTAATCTTATTTAAATAAATAAATTAAACAATTAATTTATTTAAATAAATAATATTTATTCTACAATAGGGATAAGCCTCCCTAGCGATCAGCGACTTTCCGGATAATATAGATTTCAACATTAATCATAAAAGAACCTTTGAGTAAATAGTTACCGCATGCAATTCAATCCTTCCACCATACAATGTCCCAATTAAATATAAGACATGGAATTCTTTGTCAAGTCTTATTTTATTTAATTATATGTATTTCGATTCTTAAATGCACAACTCAAATAATGCAAATTAGAAACTCCTTTCTAATTTCATTCGCCGCCAAGGACTACTTGGGTTGTCATTTATCGAATCACATAGGACATTCTCTTCTTTTATTAGAAGTGGTAGATTCTTTATTGATCATACATTATCTCCATGTACAACTTATTATACCCAAGCATACCCTTTGATATACCCTAAGGGTCTTAAGGAATAAGTCAAAGTATAACTCATCATACACAAGATACTATGATGATCTCAAGTCCAAGGATTACTTGACTACTATCACTACTGAGAATTCCTATTGACAGCAAAATAAAACTCCATTAGGTATTCCTTAGCGAGCCACGTCAAATTGAACTTATTCTCTAATAAGCACCTACATACTTGTTTTAGTGTCTCCACACAAATGATCATGAGATCAATCATCCTCATCCAATGAAGCGAAAGCAACGTATGTACCAATCTATCCGGATTCACTAATCCCCAATTTAGTAATCCAACGATTGGGAACTATTTTAGTTTTAAGCTTTCTAAGAATTTAGATCTCATTAGAATGATCATCATCATTATTCTAAAAGCATTGCTTAAAACTATGGGTTTATCACATATTATAAAACAGCATCATGTAGATAATTAAAAGCCTTTAATAAATTAATACTTTTTATTAATAAATGAATAAGATTGTTACAAAGTATATGCTTTATCATCAAACATGATTGGCTTGTGTGCATACTACTTTCAATCCTCACCTCTTCGACATACCAAGTACGTACGTAAAATTTCGAGGGCGAAATTTCATAAGGAGGGGAGATTGTAAGACCCCAAATTTTGTGAATAAAGATTAATTTTCTCAAATTTTTTTTTGAAGTGTTATGGTGTGGATTTGATATAATGTTATAGTTGTGGGTAGTATTTATAAATTTTGTAAAGTATGCAAGTTTTCATAAAATATTCGTTTGGAAGGGGAATATTCGTTTTAACAAGAAATATTCGTATGATGACACAATCATTGGTGGACCCCACAACGAAATTATTGTCGGAATGAGAAAACGACAGAAATATCTTTTTATAAAAATAACGGCGAAATTTTTACCATTAAACTGTTGAAATACCCGGTGGTAAAAGTACAGTAATACGTGTGGTTTCATAGTAGCACACGGTATTGATTATTGATGTTTACGTAAGAAGTCACTCAGTTTTATTCAGTTATTGTTACAGTAATTGCTGCATAGTATCTCACGTTATTTGATTCAATCATTATCAATATTTTTTATATTATTAAATCAATAATTGAGACGACAAAGTTATTTATATTTTTATTTACAATATTGACGATGTCTAGAAAGTTCGGTCGATGAGAGGTTTGGTCACCTAATTGCGCACCAATAAGGAGAAATCCTTATCGAAAAGCGCCCTCTTTCTTGGGAATGATTTGGTTGTTAAATATTGTAAATAATAATAGTGATGAATAAATGTTGTTAAAAATATTGAGGAGATTTTATGAAGTATTTGTTGTAAATATTTGCGTATTATTTGGAGCCCCATTTACCCATTTTTCAAAATAATCGATAGAAATTTATTCTTTGTAATAAAGGTGGGGGCCACATGTGGGCCCTGTAAAACCCCAATTTTTATGAATAAAGATTAATTTTTCTCAAAATATATTTTAAAATATTATGGTGTGGATTTGATATAATGTTATAGTTGTGGGTAATATTTATAAATTTTGCAAAGTAATCAAGTGGTTATAAAATATTGGATTGGTCGGGGAATATTCGTTTTAACAGGGAATATTCGTATGACGGCACAATCATTGGTGGACCCCACAACAAAATTACTGTCAGAATGAGAAAACGACAGAAATATCTTTTATAAAAATAACGGCGAAAGTTTTACCGTTAAACCGTTGAACTACCCAGTAGTAAAAGTACAATGAATGATGTCTGGCATTGGTTGAGTAGTACTACGGTATTGATTATTGATGCTTACGTGAGAAGTCACACTCGGTTATACTCAATTATTGCTATGATAATTCTTTGCATAATATCTCTTATATTATTGATTCAATTATTGTCACAGTATCATCTGCATAATATTTTATATTTTTAAATCAATAATTGAGACGACAAAGTTATTCATATTATTATTTATAATATTGATGATGTCAAAAAGTTACGTCGAGAAAAGGGTTTGGTCACCTAATTGCGCATGAAATAGGAGAAATCTTATCGAAAGCTCCTCTTTCCTGGGAATGATTTGGTTGTTAAATATTGTGAGTTATAATATTAATGATGAATAAGTTTGTGTTGATTAAAGATGAAATTGATATTTCCATTGTGTTGGGATTATTAGTGTTAGTGGAAATCGACATTTATTTCGATAATAATTAATTTCTGGAGTTTATATTGATCAATCGGGTAATTAATCAGATAAATTAGTAATTAATTGATATTAATTCACATGCTTATAACTATTTGTTCACATGTATGTACTATTGATTCACATGCATGTACTATTAGGGGAGGTGGTGCAAGTTTGATAATATTTGTAGGACTAAATTAAAAGTGGAGGAAAAGATGAAGGTATTATACTGTACTATTTCGAGCCCCAAAACGAGCAATTATCGAAACTATATTTTCCTATAAATAGAAGCTCATTCTTCTTTCATTCTCACCAATGTACTAAGACTCACAAGAGCAATTATAGAGAGAGAAGCTATAGAGAGAAAGAAGAAGTGAAGTCTGCTACTTCACTATTCCAGTATCCAGTCTTCTTCTGAGGTAAGGGGTATTATTTATTTCATATTCGCTTACGATATTATTTTTCGTATTCGTAAGGAATTTTATTTCGTTCAATATTCATATGAAATAATATTTTCTTCCATACTCTGTAGTATGTAAGTAATATTATTTCGTTTCGTATTCCTAATTATACACTCATTTTGTTAAAGTATTGCTTCTATACTCCATGAAATTAGTAGAATATCCTTGAAATTTTCGCTTCATCTAGTATCGTTTCACAAGGATATTTTTCTGAATATTTTTGTTAAATTTTAAGCTTTTCATGCCGGAGTACTATTCATGGATACTATTTATTTATACGACACTATTCATACGTACGATACTATTCACAGAGTATTATTCATGGGCACTATTCATAAATATGGTACTATTTATAAATACTGTATTATTCACGAAGTACTATTTATGGGGTACTATTCACAAAGTACTATTCACGGGGTACTATTCAAAAAGTACTATTCTTGAAGTACTATTCACGAGATACTATTCACCCGGAGTACTATTTATGATAAAAATTAATTTCTTTTCAGTCCAAATAATTTTTGATATAATATTATTCTTGAATTTTACTCCACAAAGCAGTATCATGTTGACAATTTAGATATTATTGAATTTTGGATAAATTAAATTATAAATCTTTAAAATTTATCATTTCTTTAATTCATTTAATTGAATTCTTATATCATTGTCATCATCCTCATGCTTATATTGTGATGAAAGTCATCTGTGGCTTACGTGCATAGATGGACTGTTGATTGGTATGACTATGACCAGGGATTATTCGGTATAATCATGACCGTAATGTTACAAATGATGTGGTAAAAGTCCTCATTGGCCCGTATTGCATTGATGGACAGATGTTGGTATGATTATAACCATGCGTTCTCTTCGGCAAAGGGTCTAAAGATGAATTGTTGTTTGGCATGATCATGACCATTGGTGAAAACACGAATATCCTTGGCCCGTAGTGCATGGATAATTCGTGTTCGTGATACTAATGAATATCTTTGACCCGTAGTGCATGGATAATTCAGTGATGTGAATTATTTATTAAGCTGAGTCTCAGCAATAAAATTGATGGTAAACTTTTTAAATCATAGAAGATAGTAAATATCATGCTCTACTTGACTCTTCTAATGGATTACTTGTTCCGCTGCAGTTAAACTTGATGTTTATTATATTTTATCGGTTTAACACTTGTTGAAAGGCTAACGATAATTTATTACGCATTATCTTAGTCATAATATTTCTTCATTGGGCTAGTTGAGCTCACCTTTTGCTTTCACCGTTCTCTTGTGAAATGAGAATATAAATTGGGACGAGTCGGGGAATGGAGTGATGGTTCGGGATAAGTGGCTATAGTAGTCCTCACTATTCTATGAAAAATAGTGTGATAATAATTGTAATGAGGACTCCATTGAGTGTGGATATTGTCAGAAGACAATATTCGTGTTAAAACTTTTCACTATGTTTTATCGTAAGTTTTTACCTACGGTTGTATAAAGAAGTTTGTAGTTGTATTATGTACCATGTATTTGGCGACCCAAGATGGGTGATGTATAATTTTGGGGGCGTCCACAGGCCCACGTGTGGAAGAAATTATTTTAGAAATGGGGGGGGGGATATATATATAAATGTATGTGATGTGTGTGGTGGGTGGAATATATATATATATATATATATATATATATATATATAATTTGTGTGTGAGTGAGTGGAAAGTGGTGAAAAAGGAGTGAAAGTGATAGGTAGAAGAAATGTGGTGGTGGGAAGAAAAAAGAAGAGAAAGTGTGTGTGTGTATGTGTGTGTGTGTGATAGTGATATGTGTGTGGGTGATAGTGAAATGTGTGTGAGAGTGTAAAATGAGTATGGTGAAAGTGATGTGTGTGTGTGTGTATGTTTGTAATATTAATATGGTGGGTGGTGGAGGATACCCGGGAGAAAAAAAAGAGGAAGTATATGTGTATGTGTGATGGAATGAAAAGGGGGTAGGGGAAGATGCCTTGGGGGGGAGGGCATGTGTGTGTGTGTGTGGTGGAAGATTTGTGATGGTGGGGGGAATGAAAATGATAGTTATATATATATATATATGTTATAAAGTTGGTGTATTATTTTGATAGTAAGCGTCTGATGGTCAGCAGCAGTCAGTCCGTGACCTTGCGTATTGCATCCGTGAATTTTAAATTATTTCATCCGTAATTTTTTCTTAACAGTACCCCTTCCATTCTCCTATAAATAGGATGCTTAGTTAGAATTGAAAATCACACCAGAATCAGAGAATTCTTCTTCTATAATATTGAGCGTATTTCTTTAGCGTTTTAAGAAGCTTTGAGTGTAGAAAATAGTGAAAGTTTTATTCAAGAATATCCCCGTTATACCAATTTCAATACTCTTCTTTTTAAGGTAAGGGATATTATTTTTGTTCAGTATTCATATGAAATAATATTTTCTTCCATACTCTGTAATATGTAAGTAATAATATTTCGTTTCAGATTTTGAATTCTACACTCATTTTGTTAAAGTTTTGGCTTCTATGCTCCATGAAATTAGTAGAATATCCTTGATATTTGCACTTCATCCATTATCTTTTCATGAAAATATTATTCTGAGCATTCTTGATAAGTTTTAATTTTTTTTATGCCGGAGTACTATTCACGGGGTTATTATTCCCGAAGTACTATTCACTTGAAGTCTTATTCACTCGATTACTATTCACAGGTAGTATTTATTCACGACAAAAATTGATTTCTTTTTTCATTCAAATCATTTTTGATACAATATTATTCTTGAATTTTATTGCCAAAGCAAAGATCATGTTGACAATTTGAATATTATTGAATTTCGGATAAATTAAATTATAAATCTTTAAAAATTTATCATTTGCTTTCTTTTAATTGAATTCTTATATCATTGTCATCATCCTCATGCTTATATTATGATGAAAGTCATCTGTGGCCCGTAGTGCATAGATGGACTTAGTGTGATTATGACCAGGGATTATTCGGTATAATCATAACCGTAATGTTACAAATAATGTGGTAAAAGTTCTCATTGGCCCGTAGTGCATTGATGGACAGTTGTTAGCATGATCATGACCATTGATGAAAATACGAATATCATTGGCCCGTAGTGCATGAATAATTTGTGGTCGTGATACTTAATGAATATCCTCGTAGTAGTAGTGCAGGATGATTCGATGATGTGGATTATTTATTGTCGAGTCTCAAATGATAAAATTAATGATAAACTTTTTAAATCATAGAAGATAGTAGATATCATGCTCTACTTGACTCTTCTAATGGATTATTTGTTTCGTTACAGCTAAACTTGATGTCTACTGTATTTTATCAGTTTAACACTGTTAAAGGCTAACAATAATTTATTCTGCATTATCTTAGTCATAATATTTCTTACTGGGCTAGTTGAGCTCACCCTTTGCTTTCATTGTTCTCTTCAGAAAATGAGAACATAGCCGGGACTAGTAGGGGAATGGAGTGATGGTCCAAGATGTTGCATTAGTAGTCCTCACTATTTTGTGAAATAGTGTGATAATAATTGTAATAATATTGAATTTGAGTTCTGATATTGTCAAGAAGACAATATTCGTGTTGAAACTCCCAACTTATGTTTTATCGTACTTTACACGACAGTTGTATAATTTAGTCGTATTTGAATTATGTGTCATGTATTTGACGATTCAAAATGAGTGATGTATACCTATTTTGGAGGCGTCACAAAAACTAATTTTCTTTTAAGTTATTTCATAGATATCAAGATTCGTTAAAGAAATATTTTTAAAATTCATATAATTTTTTAATAGAATAAACGACATTTAAAGAACATGTAAATTTATGTAGCATAATTTTTTAACATGATAAAGTGCTCATTACAAAGATCCACTCAATAAATATTTAGACAAAATAGGTACATAACTTTCACACATAAAAAAAAGAAAAAACATAATACAAAATAATAATAATAATTATTAAAAAATAATGAGAGACATAATAAAGTGCTTATAATAATAATAATAATATATTAAATTAATGGCTAATTAGGTTAATGACTTTTAAATGAGTTGGTTAGAGTTAGGTTAATGACTTTTAAATATTTTGACAATTTTTAGACGTTAAATTAAATAATTTTAAATAAACTCTCCATTTTAAATTAAAATAAAGAAGATCCGAATCCAGCAAGACAACCCTTAAAACCAAGAAATATAAGTTTGCCTAAAACTGTATGTATAACTTTGTCCACCTTGATTTTGAAGGAAAATACGTTACAATTACAATTTTGACCAACTAAAATTTTAAAAAAAAATAGTCAGTGGTGTTTTTTCTTGATGAAAATTTCTGACTCCATACAAAATTCAGTAAATTGTATTTCGTGTACGTAAAATTGCATGATCAAATGGTCGTCATGGCAAGGAATAATCTCTCATTCTTTTTAGCATTGCCCAAAGCAATTTTTAATATTATTCTTTTTTGCATGATCAAATGGTCGTCATGGCAAGTATTATTCTTTTTTGCATGATCAAATAGTGTCATCAGAACAACAAGTGTTGCTAGAATAATTATAAAAAATGTTATTAAATGTATATTTGCTTCGATAACATCAATTTTTTCTCAATGTAATGTACAACCTTAATAAATAACAAGTCTAGTGATAAAAATGTTTGCCAAGTCTCTGAGATGCATGGAGCTTTTGCCAGATATATAGGTACTGGTTCTCTCAATAATTTGGTGAATCTAGATGGCGTGTCTAAGTTCTAACTAATAATGTGTCTGAGGACATGCATGATATATATATATATATATATATATATATATATATATATATATATATATATATATATATATATATATATGGTTCCATCCATAAGCATTGCAGCATTTCATTTGGAAGAACTCTTTTTAAATGTAGCACAGAAAGCAATGGAGCAAAAAAAAATTAAAAAAAAATTGTACATGGCTAAAAAGGAGTTCTTCCACAAAGAATTCTTATAAATAAACCTATATATATATATATATATATATATATATATATATATATATATATATATAACCCCACCTCATAGTCATATCTACTCATGACTTTGGGCCCATGACCTTTGGAAGTTCAGAGAGGCATGCAAACAGAAAAAAAGGATTGAAGCCCTACCTACGTACAATTTGAATTTGTTTGGTGGTGCTTAAAATTAATTATTTAATTCATGAACATTCTTTGTAGTATAATTTTTTTATTTTTTTGTTTTGTAATGAATAAGTTTTGCTAGGGTTGAATATGCAAAATCACAAAACATAAAGGGGCTACAAATTTTAAAAAATTCCCACTAAATATGTAAATGCACTAGTACTGATTGTAGGTACATTTGGGCATACATTCAAAGTTCAAAATGGTGTTAAAGTGGAGACTAATTTGACCAAATTAATTAGAATATATTTTTGTTTGAGTTGTTGTTGTACTACTCAAACATTTCTGGCTTTTGATATGTCTTATGATTAATTCTCTAAGCAAACATATTAAAATACTGTCTGCAAACTAAATTGATCCCCAAAACTCCAACATCCAACAAAATATAGAATGGTCCCCTCTAAATTTAAGCTAAAAGGAATAAAGATTTTTTTTTAAAAAAAAAGAAAAGAAAAAGAGAGAAGAAGAAGAAGAAAATGGTCCCCAATATTAGAAACTATCCTTGAATCTTCTTGTTTTTCCTTTTGTTGGTGTTTCATTAAAAGAAACAATATTGTGGTATGTTTGTGTTTATGGGATCCCCATGAGAAGTAGTTTCTGAGTTCACAAACCCTATCTGCGGGTACGGTAGAATTTGTAGGGAGTTTCTTGATATGTCCACGTGTCAAAAACCCATTTCACTCACAAAAAGTTAAGAGTTCTTGCATTCAAATTTGGGTCAGAATTATTGAGTAAAAAAGTAAGTATCTGTCACAAATGTACTACTACACACACCACCCTGCAGGCAGGCAGGCTGTACCAAAAACTTGGGATGCCATAAGGAAGAAGAGTAAAAATTATCAAGCTCAGATTTTTACTTTATTCACAACATAATAATGAAGGTTTCTGACTGTATAAAACTCAAACATTATCTAATCTATATAGCAATCAATATATATGAGTGGAAACTTTACCAACATATACATTATCCATATAGCAATCAATATGATTGAAAACTTTAACTATTTTGTTTTTTTATGGTGATTGTTTTTTTGGGTAAAATATTACTCCTACTGCATGCTTCCCACTTTTTTATAGTTGGGCAAAAATAAATAAATAATAACAATTTGAATAATGTTTTGAGATAAATAAATCAGACATTATAATAATGACGGGTCTGTTTAGCTTAAGACGAACAATTTTACGAACTTTATTTATTTGTGAATTAAATAAATTATATATTTATGTTTAAAACAAATTACTTTTAGACGAATAAAATGTTCAAGAACCGTAATCGTTGTGTAACTAGATGTGCATCTATTTATAGAGAATTGATATTTTTACATTTTTTTTATATTTTCACATAATCCTCTCTCACATGAGTATAAAGTGAGTCTCACCTTCATATGAGAAAGAATTATGTAAAAATATCAAAAATACATATAAAAATAATACTATCCTATTTATATTTCTTTATTTATAGCCCTGCCTTGTAAAGAAAAGTAAACTTTACAAGTGTAGGTATAGTTTTAATTAATTCTGTGATTTTTTATTTTCTTTTATAGTGTTTTACTATAATTTAGCAGAATGGGCAATAAGTAATTGATCTGAGACTAAAAGACAATGTGCACCTTAAACTTTATATTTATGTTGACTTTTGCATTTTAAATTGAAAAAAGGTGTCTAAGCACACCCCAAACTTCAATTAAACGTAACAAAAAAAAAAATACACTTTTGTCAATTAATCGGTCAAAAGTGACCGGCTAAGGCACACGTATGAATCTGGAGGGGTGTTTAAGTCTTTTGTGGCCTAAATAGTGTGAGATGAAGAAGAAGAGCAGTTCAGTACAGAGTTTCTTCTCATTCTCTCTCCTTACCATCTTCACTTTGTTTTGCTTCTTCTTCCTTCAAGCTAAAAGTGTGAGACCCCAGATTTTATGAATAAAGATTTAAATTTCTCGAAATATTTTTTTTTGAATATTATGGAATGAATTTGATATAATTTTATAATTGTAGGTAATATTTATAAATTTTGCAAAGTACGCAAGTTGTTATATAATATACGATTGGTCGGAAAATATTCGTTTTAACAGGAATATTCAGATAATAGCAAGACAATCATTGGTGGACCCCATAATGGAATTATTATTCGGATCGAGAAAACGACAAAAAATATTTTATGAAAATAACGGCGGAAGTTTTACAGTTAACTGTTGAAAAACTTAAGTGTTAAAAGAAATGCGAAGAATACGCGTGGTTGCGATAAGTAACACACAATATTGATTATTGATGCTTACGTGAGAAGTCACTCAGTTTTGTTCAATTATTGTTACAGTAATTGCTGCATAGTATCTCACGTTATTTGATTCAATTATTGTCAATATTTTATATATTATTAAATCAATAATTGAGATAACAAAGTTATTAATATTATTATTTGTAATATTAACGATGTCAGAAGTTACATCGAGGAGAGGTTTGGTCACCTAATTACGCCTAATAGGGGAAATCCTTATTGGAAAGCCCCTCTTTCCTAAAGAACGACGCGAGTGGTCGATTAATAGTGTGAATTATAATAATGATGATGAATTTTGTTTTATTATTATTATAAATGTAATAAAACAGAATTTTTTTTTATATAAAATAGAATACTTTTTATAAAGTTTTGTTTTATTTGATTATAAATGGAATATAATATATTTTATTATGCATAGTGTTTTGCATAGTGCTCGCATAGTATTTGCATAGTAAATTTTTTTATATATAAAAGCAGAATACTTTTATAAAGTTATTTGTTTTATTAGATTATAAATAGAATATATTATATTTTATTACGCATAGTGTTTACATAAATGTTCTGCATAGTGTTTTGATAGTAAAATCTTTTTATATAAAATAAAATACTTTTATAAAGTTATTTGTTTTATTAGATTATAAATAGAATATATTATATTTTATTATGCATAGTGTTTGAATAAGATTCCAGATAGTGTTTGTATAGTAAATTTTTTTTATATAAAATGTAATACTTTTATAAAGTTATTTGTTTTATTAGATTTTAAATAAAATATATAAATATATATATATATATTTTAAATAGAATATATTATATTTTATTCATGATAGTATCCTTTCCATTCTCCTATAAATAGGATGCTTAGTTAGAATTGAAAACACACTGTAAAATTCGAGAATTCTTCTTCTATAATCTTGGCGTATTTCTTTAGAGTTTTAAGAAGCTTTGAGCATAGAAAGCAAGATAAGTTTTCTTCAAGAATATCCTCGCCTACCAAATGGAATACTCTTCTTTCTAAGGTAAAGGGTATTATTCTTTCGTATCATGTAGAGAGTTATTTTCTTTCAATGCTCGTAAGAAACATTATTTCATTCTTTATTATTATGTTGGAATAACACATCATGTGAAATACCGCATACATGGTGAAATTCTTACATTATTCCATTTTTATTATTACGTTGGAATAACTCGTCTGTATATGCATCGCATCGCATTTCGTGAATCTGTTGTTATTCCATTCTTTATTATTACGTTGGAATATCACATGCATGCGGATTAATACGCATTTGACCTAGTTCCATTCTTTATTATTCTGTTGGAACATCCTGTTTGTGCGGATTACGCATGACTTGGTTCCATCTTTTTATTTACTCTGTTGGGAATAACATGTCTGTGCGGTCAATCGCATGCATGGTGAATTCTTCTATTATTCTATTCTTTATTATTCTGTTGAAATAATCTGTCTGCGTGGATTACCGCATGGCGGGCGAAAATCCATTTACAGTTTCGTAGTTTTTCTGACCCTCAAAAATTCTGGAAAAATTTGAAATGATAATTTGATGAGTTTTCTATATTGTGTCCAAAAATGACGATTTTTGGATGTATAGATTAAGAGTTATGAATTTTATGGGAAAAGACTATTTTAAAAATAAACCCTTATAACTCCTTGTGGTTAACTCCAAAATTGGTGAAATTTTTATTGGGAGTACATGTATATAACAGAAGTATACCGTGTAAATTTCGATATTTTTGGACAAAAGTACAGTTTATAAAAAATGTCTAAATATTCGGCAGTTTTGGCCATATGAAAAATAGTAAATGAATTTTTAAAATTTTGAGAAAAATATATATTTAATATGAGACTATATTTTGCTAAATCCCAGAAAAGAAATATTTTTAGGACTGATTTGGTATTTTTCATGAAAATGAACTAGTTATGAGTAAATGAATTAAATATGTTATGTGAAGTAACAAAATTGGAAAATAGGATTTTATGGCTTGGAAATCCTATATAAGGTATATGAAGATTTGTGATGAGAGTTTTGGTTATTGATGATGAAATCTTATAAGTTTAGCATTTTAGGATGATTAAATGCATTAATTAGTAAAGTGTAAACAATTAAAATAAATTGTTTATAAGTTTAAGAAATGATTAAAATATTGTTATAATATTAATGATATTAGATTATGAGATTATTAAGTGATTGATAACATTTGGTTATTATTGAGCTATTTGGATAAATTGTATTATAAATGTTTAATATTTATCCTTTATCTCATTTGATTGATTCTTTATATCATTGTCATTATCCTCATGCTTATATTATGATAAAAGTCATCTGTAGCCTGTAGTGCATAGATGGATTTGGTATGATTATGACCAGGGATTATTCGGTATAATCATGACCGTAATGTTACAAATGATGTGAAAAAAGTCCTCATTGGCCCGTAGTGCATTGATGGATAATTTTTGGTATGATATAGCTATGGATTCTCTTCGGCCAAGGGTGCAAAGATGAATTGTTTTATGGCATGATCAGGACCGTTGATGAAAACACTATTATCTTTGGCCCGTAGTGCATGGATAATTCGTGGTCGTGATACTAAAGAATATCTTTGGTCTGTAGTGCAGGGATGATTTGATGATGTGGATTATATATTAAGCAGAGTCTCAGTGATAAAATTGATGATAAATCTTTTAAATCGTAGAAGATAGTAGATTTTATGCTCTACTTGACTCTTCTAATGGATTGCTTGTTCCGCTGCAGTTAAACTTAATGTTGGTTATATTGTATCAGTCTAACACTGTTGAAGGCTAACGATAATTTATTCTGCATTATCTTAGTCATAATATTTCTTACTGGGCTAGTTGAGCTCACCCTTTTGCTTTCATTGTTCTCTTGAAATGAGAGCGTAGCGAGGACTAGTCGGGGAACGGAGTGACGGTCCAGATGATAGCATTAGTAGTCCTCACTATTCTATAAAATAATGTGATAATAAATGTATTGAGGACTTATTTTGAGTTTGAATACTGTCTAGAAGACAATATTTGTATTAAAACTCACAACTCATGTTGTATATTTAAGATTGTATTTGTATTTTGTACCATATATTTGGCGACTCAGAATAGGTGATGTATACCTATTTTGGGGGCGTCACAGAAAGTATTACCAATGGCCCCCTCACCGACGCCAAAACCCTTTACATCAAGCAGCGACAACTTTTGTATTACAGAGATGAGTATGACGACAGGTGAGAACGTGACGGTGGACCCATCTCTCGTCTTCGAAAACCCTAGGCTAAAAAATGCTTACATTGCTTTACAAGCATGAAAGCAAGCTATTTTATCGGATCCCCTTAATCTCACCGCGAATTGGGTCGGATCTAATGTTTGCTGACTACACCGGGTCTTCGTGCATCGCTACCGGACAATTCTTCCGATCGTATGCAAGTGGGCGGTATTGACCTCAACCATGGTGACATTGCTGGGTATTTGCCTGAGGAACTTGGACTTCTCACGGATCTGGCATTGTTTCATATCAATTCCAATAGGTTTTATGGTACTATTCCTAGGCGTGGGCAAGGAAATCGTACCTTGCTAGAGTTAGAGTTTTGTGTTGGCTGAGGAGGAGAGAAATTCATGAAAAGTACGGAATTGATTAATTGATTGAAGAGGGGAGAAGAACAGTTAAGCGATTACTCCAACGACACGTGGCAGAACTCTTAGAATCCGAGAACCTTGTTAGGGTAGTAAGGATTCAGAGAGCCTTCTTGAGTCTTCGGGTTGAGAGATAATTTCCAAGTCTCCTAGTCTTCCAAAAGGTCCAAGAGTCAAAAGTGAGGTCCCCTTCCCAATGGAGTGGAAAAGTATTTATAGGGTTTTTTTGGAAGGTGGTCATGTGCTAGGCACATGTCCTCGGGGAAATTCTAAATTTACCCTTAGTCATCAGAGTAATCCCTAAATCGTCCTGCCCTTCTAGCCACCAATCCAATCCCTCAATCAATTCCCAAAATGAGTCACCTCCACATGTCTTCTGCCTCGGGACACATAAAAGATTCTCTCAGGTCTTGCTTCTTTATTTTTAGCTCTTCCGTCTTTTTGTTTAATCATAATGTGAAGCTTAATTTATGCATTTAATTCAATTAGGTCAAGTGAACCCTAATTTTCACTTGGGCCCACATTTTCCCCCTTATGGTTTTGACTGAGAATCTGTCAAAGCCACAGTTGCTATCCTCTTGCTCTTCCATGTAACCATCGCATGGCTAGTGGAAAATGTCATGATTCCTCCCAAGTCTTGTGCAAAAGATGAGAGGGTCGCAAATGAATCACAAGCCTTGGTAATGAGGTAGGGCTTGAAGGTGTCTAAAGCACCATTATTGCATATGCTAACCAAGTTCTTTTCTTTAATTGGCTCTGCACACTTCTGTGCTTAGGCCCTGAACCTATCTACGTAATCTGACAGCTCCTCGTTTGGCTTCTGCTTGAATCGCATGAGCTCTACGATGGTTACCTGTTTCTGCACATAGAAAAATTTCTTAAAAAATTGTAATTTTAGATCATCCCAATCATGGACTGATCCCTTCTCCAAGTTGTAGTACCAACTGAAGGCATTATCCGTCAAAGTCTTGTTGAATTCCCTCATCAACAAATTATGAATGTTCGTTTCATCATATTCTAACCATGGAGACATCGACTCCACGAACCTGGCAATGTGTTCCCTGGCATTTCCTTTCTCCTCATTGTATTTTAGAAATTGTGGGGGATGCTCGATATACCCTGTCGGGTAAGGTTGTCTCCGAATATGTGTCGGGTAAGGTGGAGTAAAGTCTAACTCCAAAGGTCGGGATATCTGCTTGTGAAGTTGATTGATCACATTGATCATATCATCCTTTGTCACATATTGGCTCGTGGTATGGACTCTTTGTGCTGTTGTGATGTATGGTACAAAAATTGGTTGATGTACACTGGCATCATGTAAATTCTGTATCGGTTGTGTTAGTGGGTTGGTTTGTTGGACGAGGCTTGGGATGGTTAGTATCTGCACTTGTGAAAATGCGGGGATAGTGTTCAGAATGATGTTTGTTTGAGGCTGGCTGACTTCCAGTCTGGGTTATGACACGTCACCACTGTTCTGAAGTTCTAAGTGGATGATTGGAACAGACTGATTCTCTGTCAATGGAGATGCAGTCTGATTTTCCTTATTGTTGATATCGTTGTTGTTGTCCTCCACTCCTACTTGTTCTCCTTGTGAATTATCTGGGAACATGGCCTTGAAAGCGGGATCTACATCAAGTGCTGACGGAAATTTCCCATTTCCTCTTGCTTCCTCTACATCTTCAGCATTATAGCCATCATCATCCCTTGTCCTTCCCGTGCTTCCTTCAACGCCTTGAGCATCTCCAGTTGCACAGTATTTTCATGCTCTCCACTTCCTTCCTCACCTGGCCTTCCCGCTTCTGTTTGTCTGACATTCATTGGTTGTTGATCAGCCATGTATGGTGATGTTAAACTTCCTTTCGAGGCGTCTTCAAGGATGGGTTGATTGATATATAGATTCACGCCTTGGAAAGCTTGACTTGCTTGCCTTAGAACTGGATCTGGTGAGGTAATGCTATTTGTTGGTGAAGATCTTCTTATTGTTCTCCCACTTCGAGTTGTGGGCATACCCTTCACAAATCCTACACCTCCTCAGCAGAGTCGCCAAAGAAATGTGGGCAAGGAAATCGTACCTTGCTAGAGTTAGGGTTTCGTGCTGGCTGAGGAGGAGAGAAATTCACGAAAAGTACGGAATTGATTGATTGATTGAAGAGGGGAGAAGAACAGGTGAGCGATTACTCCAACGACTCGTGGCAGAACTCTTAGAATCCGAGAACCTTGTTAGGGTAGCAAGGATTCAGAGAGCCTTCTTGAGTCTTCGGGTTGAGAGAGAATTTTCAAGTCTCCTAGTCTTCCAAAAGGTCCAAGAGTCAAAAGTGAGGTCCCCTTCCCAATGGAGTGGAAGGGTATTTATAGGGTTTTTTTGGAAGTTGGTCATGTGCTAGGCACATGTCCTTGGGAAAAATCTAAATTTACCCTTAGTCATCAGAGTAATGTCTAAATCGTCTTGCCCTTCTAGCCACTAATTCAATCCCTCAATCAATTCTCAAAATGAGTCACCTCCACGTGTCTTCTGCCTCGGGACACGTGAAAGATTCTCTTAGGTCTTGCTTCTTTATTTTTGGCTCTTCTGTCTTTTCATTTAATCATAATGTGAAGCTTAATTTGTGCATTTAATTCAATTAGGTCAAGTGAACCCTAATTTGCACTTGGGCCCACACCTGAAAGTTCAAGGACTTGAGAATTTTTATCTAACCGGACGTCGAATAACAACGAGTTTTCTTAGGTAAATTCCCTTATGTTGTACTTGGATTACCCAATTTAAAGTTTTTAGATCTCCGATTTAATGAGTTTGACGGAAAGGTTCCGAAAGAATTATTTGACAAAGATTTGGATGCAATTTTCATTAATCATAATCGGTTCCGGTTTGAAATCCCTGATTATTTTGGGAATACATCGGAATCTATAATTGTATTAGCCGGCAATGATTTTCGCAGTTGTCTTCTAGCCAGTATTGGGAACATGTCTGGCACGCTGCATGAGGTAATTATGATGGATAATGCGTTGCAGTTATGTTTTTCGGTAGAGGTCGGACTTTTGAAGGAGCTAACAGTGTTTGATGTGACTTCAACGAATTAATGGGGCCGTTGCCGGATAGCATTGGAGGGATGGTGAGCTTGGAGTAGTTAAATGTGGCTCATATATAATATGTTATCCGTAAGTATAAATGGTGAGAGCTTGGAGCAGTTAAAATGGGAAGTTAAAGGGAGTTCAAGCTTGAGAGATTCTTGAATATAAATGGTGAAAGTAAGATGGATGGAGGAGAAGGTTTTGATATAACAGGGAGTAGGGAAATCAAAATGATGCCTTTTAGTGCAGGGAGGAAGATATGCCCTGGCTTTGGTTTGGCTCTGCTTCACTTGGAATATTTTGTGGCCAATTTGATTTGATACTTTGAATGGAAGGTTGGTGCTGATGCTGATGTTGATCTTTCAAAGAAGCAAGTGTTCACTGTTGTCATGAAAAACCCCCTGCTTCCTCACATCTCCCCCAGAGCTCAATCATAATGGTATTAAGGGGATGTCTTTTACATCTGCAGATGAATGTGTTGAATTAGTACAAATACAGTGTTATTATTATGTAGATGTGGGTTATGTTTAGTTATTAATGCATGTGGAATTTGAACACCCCCATCGGCCATCGCTATATCCCAGAGATGATGCAAGGTTGTATACTCAGTTTGATTTTATCCTGTGTAAATGTAACTGTAATTTATAATAAATGTAAACTATCAAGTTTACCCCTCTGTAATAAATATTATAGTCTTAGCCGATCACTTTTGACCGGTTAATAATTGAAAGTGTACTTTTTGTTATATTTAATTAAAATTTGGGGTGTACTTAGATATTTTTTTTTGATTTAAGATGCAAAATTCAACATAAATATAAAATTTGGGGTGTATATTATCTTTTAGTCTTCATCTGAGCAAGTCATCTTTGCTATTTACACTGTCATGATTGTCAATCTGATTGTCTCAACTTTTCACATCAAAATAAAGTTAGTGCAACTCTGTCGTTAAGTAGTACTGTAAAAAGCTCTTACTCTTCCACTTATTCACCAAACATGCCATTTTAATGTAACCTAATCTTTTTGCTTTTTGACTTAATTGAAAAGGCATATAGTGTAGAGATTTTTTTTCTTTTTTTTTTTGTGAGTTTATTCTTTATTTTATTTTGAAAATTAAGAAAAACAGTTAGTTTATTCCGTTAAAGATCTCCATATTTCAAATGAAATATTAATTCTCTCTCCCTTTTAATTAAGAGGATTTATTGATTATAATCACGTCAAGTAGAGCAAAAATTGTTTGAACACCTACTTTATATTTAAGATTTGATGTCAAAAAGAATATGAGATTAGATTAGTGTTCAAATTTAATATGATTTAATTTATTCCTTCAAACTCGAGATAAATAAATTCAAAAGAAATATATTCATTCGGTTTCAAGATTAGAGAGACATGCGTAAAACGATAATTTTTAAAGATAATTTTATGTTCTCAAATACAATTTGTAGCAACTAAGAATTCAGTTGCGTGGACCTTGTGGTAGCGTGATATTAAAAATAATAGTGAAAAAATAATGACAAATTAAGAATATCATGTCACTTTATCGTTTTAAAATAAAAATGTATCACTAATTTTAGAACGAAATAAAAAAAGTATCTAATTTTAAAATAGTGGGAGTATTTATTTAATATGAAACTTATTTTCAAGTTGATGTTATTGTTCCTTTGGAATATCTTCTGTGACGCCCAAAATTAGGTATCATCACCCATCTCTTGGGTAATCGAGATCGTAGATGTAATTTAAATACAACTTATGTGACGCCCCCAAAATTAGGTAGGTATCGTCACCCATCTTGGGTCGCCACTTACATGGTACATAAATTCAAATACAACTTATTAACCTAAGCGTAGGTATACAATACGATATAAAGCTGTGAGTTTGAATACAAATATTGTCTACTAGATATTATACAAACTCAAAAGAGTCCTCATTACAACTATTATCACACCTTTATTTCACGAATAGTGAGGACTACTAATGCTATCCTCCGGACCATTACTCCGTTCCCAGGCTTCGTCAACTATGTTCTCATTTCTGAAGAAACGGTGAAAGAAAAGGTGAGCTCAACTATCCCGAGAAGAAATATTATGACTAAGATAATGCGAATAAATTATCATTAGCCTTCAAACGATGTTAAAGCGATAAAATACAATAGACAACCGGTTTAAGCTGCAATGCGGAATATGCAATCCATTAAAAGAGTCAAGTAGAGAATAAAATCTACTATCTTTTAGGTTTTAAAAGGTTTTTCATCAATTTTTTATCATTTGAGACTCGACAATAAATAAACCACCACATCTAATCATCCCCACGTACCACGGTCAAGGATTTTCATCAAATTATCAATGGTCATGACTATCTTTAGAATCACCCCCCGGTCATAATCATACCAAAAATTATCCATCAACGCATTGCATTAGGAGCCATCGAGGACTTTTATCACATCATTTATAACAAGCCATGATTATACCGAATGATCCTCGGTTATAATCATACTAAGTTCATCTCTGCACGTAAGCCAAAGATAACATAATATATCATGAGGATGATGACAATGACATAATAATTCAATAAAACAAGTTCAAGAATTATTTTATCCAGGAATTAATAACGTCAAATTGTCAACAAGATCTTGTTTTGTAAAGTAAAATTCAAGAATGATCGGAAGAATATTTCCATGAAAAGATCTTTGGATGAAACGCAAATATCGAGGATATTCTACTAATTTCATGGAGTATAGAAGTCAAAGTTTTAACCAATTTGGGTATAATAAAGAATGGAATAACAAAAGAAATCACCATGCATGCGGTGCAGCATAGGCGGGTTATTCAACGAGAATAATAATAACGGAACCAGGTCGGTGAAATTCACACCGACGGGATGTTCCAACGAGAATAATAAAGATGGAACCGGATCGGTGTAAAACACACGAGATAGGATATTCAACCGAGAATGATAAAGAGCGGAACCCGGTCGGGTGTAAAACACACGAGCAGGATGTTCCAATGAGAATAATAAAATGGAACCGGTCAAATTGTAAAACACACGAGCAGGATGTTCCAAATGAATAATAGAAGAATGTCACCAAGTATAGGGTAAGCAGCGTATAAGGAGTTATTCCAACAGAATAAATAAGAATGGAATAACATAAGGATTTCACCAAGTATAGGATATGCCGCATATACAGATTATGTATAGGGTATGTCACTTTTTCTGAGTTATTCCAAACAGAATAATAGTGAATGGAATAATGAAGTTCTCAAGAAGAAAGAATAACAACACTTACAGGTACAACAAATAATACCCTTACTAGTAAAAAGAATGAATATAGAAGTAGTGAAGTAGCGAGAATACTCTTCTTCTTTCTATAATTTTCTCTATAACTTCTCTCTATAATTTTCTCTCTAGAGTTTCAATGAATTCGTAAGAAAATAATGAAGGAATGAGCTTATTTATAAGAAAATGGAATGCATAGTAACTAATCCATGAGCGGTCCAGATTGATTTACTTTAATCGACGGTCCATATTTAAAGAAAAATCTTTTAAATAAAATATAATATATTCTATTTATATAAAAACATTTTACTATGCAAACACTATGCAATACTATGCAAAACACTATGCAAAACACTATGCAACACTATGCATAATAAAATATAATATATTCTATTTATAGAATAACTTTAATAAAGTATTCTATTTTATATAAAAGATGTTTTCGTTTTATTACGTTAATAATCTGAATAAAACAAAAGCGTCATTATCATTATAATAATTCATATTATTAATCGTGATAATGGAATCAAAATGGTGACTTCTCACATAAGCATCAATAATCAATACCGAGTGTCTTACTTATGCAACCACACGTATTCTTTGTACTTTTACTACCGAGTAGTTCAACGGTAACCACGGTAAAACTTCCGCCGTTATTTCAATAAAATATTTTTGTCGTTTTCTCAATCAAACAATAATTACATTAATAGGGTCCACCAATGATTGGTAGTTATACGAATATTCCTGCTAAACCCAATATTCCCAGACCAATCGAATATAATATAACCACTTGCATACTTTGCAAAATTTATAAATACTACCCACAACTATAATATTATCTCAAATTCACACCATAATATTAAAAAATTATTTTGACAAAATTTAAATCTTTATTGATAAAATCTGGGGTCTCACAACTTACTAATATAAGCTAAGCGTCACAATACGACATAAAGCGTGAGTTTGAATACAAATATTGCCTACTAGATATTATACAAACTCAAAAGGAGTCCTCATTACAATTATTATCACACTATTTCACGAGATAGTGAGGACTACTAATGCTATCCTCTCGGACCATTACTCCGTTCCCCAGGCTCGTCCCGGCTATATTCTCATTTCTGAAGAGAACAGGTGAAAGAAAGGGTGAGCTCAAGTAGCTCAAGAAGAAATATTATGACTAAGATAATGCTGAGAATAAATTATCATTAGCCTCACAATGATATTAAAGCGATAAAATATAATGAACATCAAGTTTAACTACTGGTGAACCAAAGAATCCATTAAAAGAGTCAAGTAGAAAATAAAATCTACTATCTTTTATGATTTAAAGGTTTTTTTCATCTTTGTTATATTTGAGACTCGACTTTAATAAATATTCCACATCATCGAATCACCCCACTTCTGCCGAGGATATTCTTTAGTATCACGACCAAAATTATTCATGCACTCACGGGCCAAGAATATTTGTGTATTCATTAATGGTCATGATCATGCCAACAAGCATCCATCAATGCACTACTACAGACCCACCGAGGATTTTACCACATCATTTGTAACATTACGGTAATGATTACCGAATAATAGTCTACGGTCATAATCATACCAAGTCCATCTATGCACTACAGGGCCACAAATGACTTTCAACATAATATAAACATGAGGATGATGACAATGATATAAGAATTCAATAAAACAAGTTCAAGAATTAATTTATCTAGGAACCAATAACATCCAAACTGTCAACATGATCTTTGCTTTGTAGAGTAAAATTCAAGAATCTTTTGAGAAGAATATTTCCATGAAAGGACTTTGGATGAAGCGCAAATATCGAGGATATTCCACAAATTTCATGGAGTATAGAAGTCAAAGTTTTAACCAATTTGGGTATAATAAAGAATGGAATAACAAAAGAAATCACCATGCATGCGATAGGCGCATACGTGCGAGTTATTCCAACGAGAATAATAAATAACGGAACCGGTCGTGCAGTAAAAGCATACAGACGGGATATTCCAACAGAATAATAAAGAATGGAACAAGGTCCAGTAAAACACAGGACAGGATGTTCCAACAGAATAATAATAAAAAGGCGGAACCCGGTAAGGTGTAAAACACATGAGCAGGATGTTCCAAGCGAGAATAATAGAAGAATGTCACCAAGTATAGGGTAAAGCTGCATTATCTGAGTTATTCCAAAGAATAATAAACAATGGGATAACAATAGTTCTCTTCATGAATAAGAAAGAATAACACCCCCTTACTTTTAGTAGGAGATTGAATCTTGCGGAAGAGTGTAGTAACAAAATACTCTTCTTCTTTTCTCTTATTCTCTCTATACTTTCTCTCTATAGCTTGAATGAATTAAGTGAAAATAATGAAGCACTAGGCCTCTATTTATAGAAGATTTCTAGCTTACTTTTGCCGCCATGAAAAGGCAAGTGCTTGACGGTCGGTGATGTGAAAAGAAAAGTGGTTTGGCCTTTGTAATGTGAAGCGACAAGTGGTTCGGCCTTGTAATGTGAAAGCGACAAGTGGTTCGGACGCCTATAATGTGAAAGCGGCAAGTGGTTTGATGTACGGTAAAAGTAATTACTATTGACGAAGGTAATTACTATTCACAAAGGTAATTACTATTGTGAAGGTAATTCTTATTGACAAAGAGACTCTTAGATGATGACATATGGACCCCCATAAAATAATCAAACTTACCACAAGCGTCTCATAATGAGACTCTTTATATACATCAAGGATTGAATAAATATTACCACAAATCATTTTATTTTTAATGAACACATATTTAATCTTTCAACAATTATTAATCATTTATAACTTGTCGTCTCAATTATTGATTTAATACTATAACATATTATACAAATGATATTGTGACAATAATTGAATCAATAATATAAGAGATATGATCAAAGAATTCTTGTAGCAATAATTGAGCATAATTTGAGTGACTTCTCACGTAAGCATCAATAATCAATATCGTGTCTACTATACAACTACTGGCGTATTCGCATTTTTTACTACTAGGGTAGTTCAACATTTTTAACAGTAACACCTCTGTAGTTATTTTTATAAGTAAAGATAATTTTGTCGTTTTTTAACTACGACAATACTTAGTTAATGGGGTCCACTAATGATTGAGTCGTCGCATCGAATATTCCCCAACAAAAAGAATATTCCCAGACCAAACGAATATTTTATAACAACTTGCTTACTTTTGTAAAATTTATAAATATTACCCACAACTATAACATTATATCAAATTTATTCCATAATATTCAAAATAATATTTATAGAAAATTCATCTTTATTTATAAAAGTTGGGGTCTTACAACCTCCCTTCTTATGAAACTTAGCCCTCGAAATTAGGGCACGACACGGTATGTCGAAGAGGTAAGGATACCTTGATTTTATTTTGATTCTAACTCCCAAGTCATTTCCTCAACATCGTGGTTCCTCCACAAAACTTTGACTTGAGGTATAACCTTGGAGCGTAGAATATGTTCCTTCTTATCCAAGATTTGAACAAGAACCTCTTCATACGTCAAATCTTCCGCTATTTCGTCCGGATTCTAACTCAATAATGTGGTTCGGGTCTTTCACATATTTACGTAACATGGATATGTGAAAAAGCGTTATGAACATGAGACATACTTAGCGGTAAAAGCGAGTCTATAGGCCGCGGTTCCTACTCGATCGAGGATTAAAATGGACCAGATGAATCGAGGATTGAGTTTTTCTCTCTTTCCAAATCTTGTAACTCCTTTCCATGGAGCAACTCTTAATAACACATGATCTCCTATATCGAATTCCACGTCCTTTCGATGAAGATCAAGATAACTCTTTTATCGATTTTGTGAGGTTTTATATCGTTGTCGGATCGTTTAAATCTTTTCCGTAGTCATACGTACCAACTCCGGTCCCAACAACGTTGCTTCACCCACCTCATCCCAAATCTTTGGAGAGCGACACTTTCTTCCATACAACGCGCTTGAATGGAGCCATGCCAATACTTGCTTGATAATAAGTTGTTGTTGTAGGAAAACTCCACCAATGGTAAGAACTTGTCCCAACTTCCTTGAAATCAAGGACACGAGTCTTAATAGATCTTCAAGAGTTTGAATAGTCCTCTTGATTGTCCGTCAAAATCCGAGGATTATATGCCGAGCTAAATCGTGAGTCTCTGTGCCCATAGCTTTTTGCAAACTAACCCAAAATCGTGAAGTGAATCTTGGGTCTCGATCGAAACTATGGATACCGGCATACTATGCGATCTTACAATCTCGTTTATGAACATCTGAGCAAGGCGTTCAAGTGTATAAGTTTCTCGTATCGGTAAGAAATGAGCGAGACTTGGTCAATCTATCAACAATGACCCAAATCGCATATATGCCTTGAGAAACCTTAGGAAGGCCGTGCTTGAAATCCATGGTAATGTGCTCCCACTTCCATTACGGAATTTCAAGTGGTTCTGATGGACCTTTTGGTACTTGATGCTCGCTTTAACTCGTTGACAAGTTAGACACCTTGAGATAAAGCAGAGCTATCTCTCTCTTCATATTGCTCCACCAAAATGTATGACTAATATCATGATACATTTTGGTACTCCGAGATGGATTGCAAATGGTGTGTTGTGCGCCTCCATCATGATATTATACTTTAAATCGGGGTCGTTAGGAACACTGAGTTCGGAGTTGACTCAAGTATTCCTTCTTCATCGATTCTTGCTTGGCGTAGCACCTTCTTGCACTTTCTTCCTCATACGCATCGACTTCGAGTGCGTAGCTTGAGCGAACTTTAACTTTATCGATTAAAGTCGGTTCTACTCGTATACTCGCTATCATCACACGCGTCCTTGGAGTCTTTAACTCTATCTCCATCCTTTGCAAGTCACACAAAATGGGCCTGCGTTGACAATATCGCTTTTCGTACTTGCATATGATCTTCTACTCAATCGTCACTACCATGTTCGCTTTTTGAGAATGGTATTGGATGGTATGATCATAATCTTTCAGCGAGATTCAAGCCAACGTCGTAAATCGCATGTTGAGTTCCTTTTGAGTGAAGAAATATTTGAGGCTTTTATGATCCGTAAAGATCTCCACTTTCTCCCCATACAAGTAATGCCTCCAAATTTTAAGTGCAAAGACAACAGCTGCCAACTCTAGATCATGAGTAGGATAATTCCTCTCATATTCTTTGAGTTATCGCGAGGCATAGGTGAAAGTAGTATGCACACAAGCCAATCATGTTTGATGATAAAGCATATACTTTGTAACAATCTTATTCATTTATTAATAAAAAGTATTAATTTATTAAAGGCTTTTAATTATCTACATGATGCTGTTTTATAATATGTGATAAACCCATAGTTTTAAGCAATGCTTTTAGAATAATGATGATGATCATTCTAATGAGATCTAAATTCTTAGAAAGCTTAAAACTAAAATAGTTCCCAATCATTGGATTACTAAATTGGGGATTAGTGAATCCGGATAGATTGGTACATACGTTGCTTGCTCATTGGATGAGGATGATTGATCTCATGATCATTTGTGTGGAACACTAAAGCAAGTATGTAGGTGCTTATTAGAGAATAAGTTCATTTGAGCGTGGCTCGCTAAGGAATACCTAATGGAGTTTTACTTACCTGTCAATAGGAATTCCTGTAGTGATAGTAGTACAAGTGATCCTTGGACTTGAGATCATCATAGTATCTTGTGTATGATGAGTTATACTTTGACTTATTCCTTAAGACCCTTAGGGTATATCAAAGGGTATGCTTGTGTATAATAAGTTGTACATGGAGATAATGTATGATCAATAAAGAATCTACCACTTCTATTAAAAGAAGAGAAATGTCCTATGTGTAAGACCCCAAATTATTAATAAATGAAATTTATTTTTCTCTATTTATTATTTTGAAATAGTAAGGTTTGATTTGATTAATGTGGATAGTTATTGGTAAAATACGCAAATATTTCAAAATAAGCAAGTGGTTATAAAATATTCATTGTTGTCGGGGAATATTCGTTTGGTCGTGGAATATTCTTCATTGTCGGGGAATATTAAATGCGACGGCCTTGATATTTTGTGGGCCCCATAATGTAAAGCGATTGGATGAAGAAAAGCGACAAATATAAGTGGTTTAAAAATAACGGCGTGAATTCTGCTATTATCTTGTTAAAATACTAAATTGGTTAAAACACGGTAGCACGGTATTGCACCAATTATTGATTCTTACGTAAGAAGGCACTACTTAATAATGGTTACTGATAATTCTTATTCAATTATTTTATTGATTTAATAATTCTTTGCGTTGATATTTTATATTGTTGTTGTTTGATAATTGACATTACGGTATTTTTCATTATCGATGCAATAATTCATATTATCTGAATAATATTATTAGATAATATTATTGGCAATGTCTAGAAAGTTCGTGTAAGGAGAGGTTTGGTCACCTAATTGCGCGGCATGATGAGAGAAATTCTTATTGGAAAGCCCCCTTTCTTGGGCTGCTGGTTGTCAATATTGTGATTACGTAATATTATTTGTGAATAATTAATTATTGATTCATATGATGAGAAAAATATTGATTTTATGTGGATATAGATGGTTAAAAATTTTAATGTGACAATTGTTGAAAATTGAAATTTTATCTTTTTACGATAAGATAATTCATTTAAATGTGTTATTATATTTTAATAATATAATAATGGTGATATTTTTACAACGAATGTGGGATATATGAGTATCTGAGGAGGAAGAGTATTTTTGTTGCAATAAATGTTTAAAACATGTTAAACATGTAAATTGGACCCCATTTATTGGTGAAATTTGATTATAGCTTTGTAAAATTACCCGTTTGTGGATTTCGGTAAATTTACATTTGGAATTTGGAAAAACTTTCTTCTGCAAAGTTGTAGAGAATTGAATTTCCTATAACAAGTCGCGAGATTCGAATTTTCTGATAAAAGGGCTATTTATTATGAATTATTGAAATTCTGAAGCTCCGAAATAATTAATTTTTGGAAGTTTAAAATATTTTTAATTACAAAAACGTTTTTTAAAAGTTTTGTGAGGTGGGCTACTTGTGTTGAATGCTGAATTCAGTTGATAAAAAGTGTGCGTAAGAATTTAATAAATATATATTAATATTTTATTAAATTTTCTGCTTTGGTGTTCTAAGCAATTTCCTATAAATAGGGTGCTTAGGTTAGAATTGAAAATCACACCGTAAAGCTGAAGTTTTTCTCTCTATATTATTGGCGTATTCTTGTGAGTATTTTGAGTATACTTTGAGTATTGCTATACGGTGCAAGTTCAAGTCATAACCTATATCCGGTGTTTCAACTAGAAGTACTGTCTTTCGAGGTAAGGGATATTATTTTTTTCGTAATGATATTATTTCTTCAATATCATTATGTTGAAATATTGATCTGAAGTTTTTATCAAATTTGGAACTTTTGGTGTGAGATTCTTATTCACGATATCTGTGACTTATTCACGTATCTGACACTATTCACGAATACGGCACTATTCATCGAAAAATGAAAAATTTTCTTTTCGTCAAAATATCTATTATGGATACTAGCTTTGATTGTATCCATGTTTTGATCATTCTTGAATTTTACACCACTGTGATTATTTTTGAGGTATTTTTGGACGTGGATAAAACAAAGTACGAATCCTTAATCCTTAATCCTTGTCATTTTGTTTCACTGGATTCGTTTCTTTAAAAATATTTTTCATCATCTTCAGTCTTAAATGATGATATTATGGAATATCTTTGGCACCGTAGTGCAAAGATGAATGATTTCTGAAGAATATCTTTGGCCCGTAGTGCAAAGATGAGCAGTGTTTAGATGAACATGACCATCGATGAATATCTTTGGCACTGTAGTGCAAAGATGAATATTTGATTCAGATATATATTGATTGATGTTACTGGGGATAAAAGATGAGGCGATGAACTTTTAAATTCATACATAGAAGATAGTAGTTTGCATTCTCTACTTAACTTTTCTAATGAATTATTATTTCAGCTGCGAATATTGATTTAAAATTTGTTGTCTATTGTATTCTATTAGATTTTTCCTGTTGAAGACTAACGATAATTTGTTGTATATTATCTTAGTCATAATATTCTTTCTTGGGCTAGTTGAGCTCACCCTTTTCCTTTTGTTCCATTTTTCTTCTCGGGAGGCGAGAATATAAGCGAGTGCAGTCTGGGGTATGGAATGAAAGTTCTAGAGAGAGTTGTTTAGTAGTCCTCACCATTTTGTAAAATAATGTACCAATAAATGTGATGAGGATTTATTTGAGTATAGATATTGTCTAGAAGATAATATTTGTATTCAAACTCACAGCTTTTCTTGTTGTAATAATAAAGTTGTAGTTGTTTACGTACCATGTATTGACAACTTCGGAATGGGTGTTGTATACTATTTTGGGGGCGTCACGGTTGGTATCGAGAACTTAGGGATATGATCTCTGGCGGAGATCGGGGAATAAAATTAGGAGGAGAGGCGAGTAAATCCTTCGCTAGTGTGTCCTACCTAAGCTTATTTGTTAGTTGGTTAGTATATAGGGATATTATGTGATATATTGATTTCCTTAATTAACCCTTGTTTTATGGCGATATTTGAGAATGTCATTGAGAATATTAATAATAGAAATGAGGACAGTGGAGGCGCTGTACTCACCAACGAGGAGAGCGATACAACAGCCGGGCAATGTTCCTCTTGTGAAACAACAATTGACGAAAGAGATGATGAGCGAGGGGATGTTTAGAAGCTTTTGCGATTCATGCAAAATCAGACGAGGAGACTCGTATTCAAAATCTGAGGAGGAAATGATAGCAATTCACGGGTTGTCACAAAAGCGAGTCAAAGAGTTGGGACCACGAGAATTTAAGGGAAAAGCGAGATCCGATCATGGCGGAAACATGGGTCTAGCAAATTACCAAGATATTCGATGTCTTGGGATATACGGAGAACAGAAGGTTCCATTCGCCACCTTTATGTTAAAGTGGCGAGGCGGACTCTTGGTGGGAGTGCGTGAAGCGCACTCCATCCGGTACTTTTCGGCGTGTCTTGGGAGGCGTTTGAAACTATTTAATGACAAATACTTTTACGAAAGTGTTCATAAATATATGAAGGAAGTGGAGTTCATGATTAGAACAAAACAACATAGCGATGTGTCTCGATTATGAGGCAAAGTTTGTAGAGTTATCCGGTTTGCACCTCATTTGGTGGAGAATGAGGAGCGTATGACGCGGATGTTTACGAGAGGTTTGAAACACGGCATCTGACAATATCTCATTTCTCATAAATTTTCTCTCTATTCAGATTTTGTTAATGAGGGCTCATTTGTTAGAAGCGAGATAACGAGTATGTTCAACCGAGGGACCATAACGAGGATCATACCGGAGATAGCGATCAAAAGAATAATGATAACCCGGCGGAGAAAAAGCAGACGGACAAAAATGGTAACCACTCTGGTGGTAATCATAGCCGTGAAAATAGAAAAGCGAGTCGGGAGGAGATTTTAAAAGAGGAGATTTAACAACGACCGTATGAAGGCAGCGAGTCTTGCGTGCAAAGAATCTGGTTCTAAGGGAGGAGAAACGACCACCGGTTATATCTTCAAATGCGGAAAAGAGGGACATATCGGTCCAAAATGCCCACAACAGTTCAAGGTATGCTATAATTGTGGAAAGGAAGGACATATCGCTCGGGATTATGACGATAGAAAGCCTAGTTCAAGTGGGGACGGTGATTCAAAAGATTGTCCCAGAAAAATCAAAGTCAACGGTTCCTGGAAGAGCGTTTGTTGTGAGTGGTCAAAATGCGAGGAACCCAAACGAGGTGATCACGGGTAAGCTAATCATAAATTCTTGCGAAGTTTATACCTTACTTGATCTGGGTGCTACCCATTCATTTATCTCTCTGCATGTGCTCAGCGTTTAAACTTGACTCGGGAGAAATTAGACTTTGACCTATCTCGTGGAAACTCCGTTAGAGAAACTTTCATCACATCCATTGTTTATAAATCTTGTTTGATTCAAGTTGGCACCATCACCTTACACATTGACCTTATCTCTTTAAAGATACTTTCTTTTGATGTAATTTTAGGGATTGATTGGTTAACTACTCATCATGCCAAAATTGATTATTTTCGTAAGGTTGTTAGTTTTCATATTCCTAACCAACTTGACTGTTATGCAATTCAAGCAACTAAACCATTAAAATCAATCAACGTCATATCTAATCATAAAGTTATTCGTTTATTGAAAAGCGGATGTCAAGCTTTCTTAGCCCATGTTATGGATTTGAATAAAGACACGTCAAATTTGAATAATATTCTGTTGTTATTGACTTTCCTAACGATTTCCGAAGAACTTCCCGATCTACCCCGTAGCGTGAAGTTGAATTCTTTATTGATCTTGAACTGGTACAAAGCCCATTTCTAAAACCCCATATCGAATGGCTCTATTGAACTTGGGAGTTAAAGGTCCAACAACAGGAATTGTTGGACATCGGTTTCATTCGTCTAGTACATCTCCTTGGGGTGCTCTGTTTTATTAAGTAAAGAAGAAAAGCGGAGTATGCGACTTTTGTATTGACTATCGGCATTTGAACCATGTTACCATCAAGAATAGGTATCCTCTACCTCGTATTGATGACTTGTTTGACGATTGCAAGGGCACAATTCTTTTCAAAAATCGATCTTCGTTCGGATATCATCAATTTGAAGATTAGAGGCGAGGATATTCCAAAGCGCCTTTAGAACTCGATGCGGGCATTATGAATTCTTAGTCATGTCTTTCGGATTGACTAATGCTCCTATGACTTTCATGGATATGATGAACAAAGTATTCAAGGAATATTTGGATCGATTCGTTGTTGTCTTTATTGATGACATCCTCATATATTCCAAAAGTCATGAAGATCATGAGCACCATTTGAAATTTGGTACTCAAAGGCTTCGTGAAAACAAACTATATGCCAAATTGAAGAAATGCGAGTTACGGCTTGAGGAAGTAGCATTTCTTGGGCGCGTCAGTGTTAAAACATGGAGTATCAAGTGGACCAACGAAGATTGAATCAATACAAAGTTGGGAGCAAGCGAAGTCGATGATAGAAATCACGTAGATTTACGGGTCTTGGTGGTTATTATCGGAGATTCGTGGAAGGGTTTTCTCGAATCGCTACTCCATTAACCCTTGACTAACTCGGAAGGATACAAAATTCGTTTGGAAGCGAAGAATGCGAGAAGAGTTTCAAGAGCTTAAGAGGAGACTTATTTCGCACTGTTCTAAAAATACCATCCGGTTCGGAAGGATTTGTTATCTACAATGATGCTTCGGGCAAAGGGTTAGGATGTGTTCTCATGCAGCGTGGGAAAGTTATAGCTATGCCTCATGAAAACTTCAAGAGTATGAGAGGAATTATCCTACTCGTGATCTAGAGTTGGCATCGATCGTTTTCGCTTTAAAGATATGGAGGCACTATCTATATGGGGAGAAAGTGGAGATATATTAGGACCATAAAAGCCTTAAATATTTCTTCACTCAAAAGAACTCAACATGCGGCAGTGACGTTGGCTCGAGCAATTGAAAGACTACGACCACACTATCAATACCATCCGGAAAAGCGAGCGTGGTAGGTGATGCGTTGAGTAGAAGATCATATGCGGGAATGAGTGTGATGATGTCAGTATCGCGTAGAGCCAACTTTAATAGAAAAAGTTAAGGTTGCTCAAGCCACCGAATCGGGAGGCGATCGTATGAAGAAGAAATCTACAAGAAGGAGCTATTTAAGCGAGAATTGATGAAGAAGGAATACTTGAGTCCACTCCGGACTTTGTGTCCCTAACGACTCGATTTGAAGTACAAGATTATGATGGAGGCACACAATACACCATTTGCAATCCATCCTAGAAGTACTAAAATGTATCGTGATCTTGACATACATTTTGGTGGAACAATATGAAGAGAGAGATTGCAAAGTTTATCTCAATGTGTTTAACTTGTCAGCGTGTAAAGGCGGAGCATCTAGTACCTAAGGGTCCGTTGCAACCACTTGAGATTACGAAATGGAAGTGGGAACACATTACCATGGATTTCTTTACGGGTCTTCCTACGGTTTCTCAAGGCATCAATGCTATTTGGGTTATTGTTGATAGATTAACCAAGTCTCCGCTCATTTCTTGCCGATCACGGAGACTTATTCCTTGAATGTCTTGCTAGTATGTACGTGAATGAGATTGTGAGGTTGCATGGCATACTGTATCCATAGTTTCGGATCGTGACCCAAGATTCACTTCAAGATTTTGGGTTAGCTTGCAAAAAGCTATGAGCGCAGTTCTGATTGATTCGGTAAACCATCCTCAAAGCAGACGGACAATCGAGAGGACTATTCAAACTCTTGAAGATCTATTAAGACTCTGTGTCCTAGACTTCAAAGGCGGTTGGGATAAGTATTTACCATTGGTGGAATTCTCCTACAACAATAGTTATCGAGCAAGTATAGGTGTGGCTCCATTGAAGCATTATATGGGACGAAAATGTCGCTCTCAATATGTTGGGATGAGGTGGGTGAAGCAACATTGTTGGGACCCGAGTTAAAATGCGTATGACTACGGAAAAGATCCAAATGATTCGACAACGTATACAAAGCGGCACAAGATCGACAAAAGAGTTATCGCGGATCTTCATCGAAAGGACGTGGAATTTAGTATAGGGGATCATGTATTATTGCGAGTTGCTCCATGGAAGGAGTTAAAAGATTTGGGAAGAGAGGAAAGCTCAATCCACGATTTATTGGTCCATTTCAAATTCTTGACCAAAGTAGGAAATGTAGCCTATAGACTCGCGTTACCTCAAAGTAAAGTCATACCACAAGTTAAAGTTTTGTGGAGGAATCATGCTTTATAGAGGAAATGACACGGGAATTGGAAAGCGGAAATGAAAGCGAGGTATCCTCACCTTTTGAAACACCAGTCGTCGTACGTCAATTTCGAGGACGAAATTTCATAAGGAGGGAGGTTATAAGACCCCAAATTATTAATAAATGAAATTTATTTTCCTCATTTATTATTTTGAAATAGTAAGGGTTGATTTGATTAATGTGGATAGTTATGGGTAAAATACATAAATATTTCAAAATAAGCAAGTGGTTATAAAATATTCATTGTTGTTGGGGAATATTCGTTTGGTCGTGGAATATTCTTTATTGTCGGGGAATATTCGTATGGCACAAGTATGATATTTTGTGGGCCCCATAATGGAAAGCGATTGGATGAAGAAAGCGACAAATATAAATGGTTTAAAAATAACTGGGCGTAGTTATTCAAGTTTATCTTGTTAAAATACTAAATTGGTTAAAACACGGTAGCTTTGCACCGTATTGCACCAATTATTGATTCTTACGTAAGAAGGCCTTTACTTAATAATGGTTACGATAATTCTTTATTCAAAGATTTTATTGATTTAATAATTTCTGCGTTGATATTTTATATTGTTGTTGTTTGATAATTGTCATTTACGGTATTTTTCATTATCGATGCAATAATTCATATTATCTGAATAATATTATTAGATAACATTATTGGCAATGTCTAGAAAGTTACATCTAAGGAGAGGTTTGGTCGACTAATTGCGCGCGCCAAGAAGGAGAAATTCTTATTGGAAATCCCCTCTTTCTGAAAAAGCTGCTGGTTGTCAATATTGTGATTACGTAATATTATTTGTGAATAATTAATTATTGATTCATATGATGAGGAAAATATTGATTTTATGTGGATATAGATGGAGAAAAATTTTAATGTGACAATTGTTGAAAATTGAAATTTTATCTTTTTACGATAAGATAATTCATTTAAATGTGTTATTATATTTTAATAATATAATAATGGTGATATTTTACAACGAATGTGGGATATATGAGTATCTGAGGAGGAAGAGTATTTTTGTTGCAATAAATGTTTAAAACATGTTAAACATGTCGGTGGACCCCATTTATTATTTGAAATTTGATTATAGCACGTAAAATCGCTTGGTTTGTGGATTTGGTCCAATTTTGTTTGGAATTTGGAAAAACTTTCTTCTGCAAAGTTGTAGAGAATTGAATTTCCTATAAATAATCGAGAGATTCAAATTTTCTGATAAAAGGGCTATTTATTATGAATTTTTGAAGTTCTGAGGCTCCAAAATAATTAATTTTTGGAAGTTTAAAATATTTTTAATTACAAAAACGTTTTTTAAAAGTTTTTTGAGGTGTGCAATAAGTTTCTAGATCATCTCAAATGGTTTTTCTCATAATGGACTCCTAATGATACGTAATAATTGATTGATGTATCTGAAAGGAAAAATCATACCTTGTTGAACATGGTACGGTCCAAAATGATTTTATCGACATTCAAGTATCCTTCTAGGATCATGTCCTAGAAATGGCTGCATATCTACGAAAAGGTAACCTCAAAATCCAGCCCCAAGACTCCATAAAAGTTATGGACAGGGAGGATTCCTAATCTTAAGTATGTTAAGATAAGGGGTTGTCCAACTTATGTGAAAAGGTTTCAAAGGATAAGCTTGGGACAAGATTTGACATGTCTGATTTGTGGGACATCCTAAAGTAAGTTTAGGGTATATGTTCTATAATTCTACTTAGCAAAAAGGTGTTTGTTACGAAACATTTGCTTTCTAAGATAAAGGTGTTTATCATTAAAAGGGGCTAGTGGGAGGATAATAGATCTTGAAGAGTTCAAGAACCACAAAATACTATAAGTCGAATAAGAGGAACACGTAGATAGACCTATTATACCACTGTTGAATCAATAAATCTAGAATAGTACCAGAAGATACACAGGAGGTATGGATTCATCATAAATGATGATGATGAGGTACACATCATAGAAGATGATGATCCGATTACATACGATGAGGTAAGTGTTGTAGACACTTTCGGAGAAATGGATTGAAGCAAGTTTCTCAAATATGGAACATTCGTTTTGATGAGGCAATCAAAAGAGTTTGATTTTATCAAAATAAGAATGAACCTAGTGTGTACAAAAGGGTCAGTGGGAGCATCGTGACATTCCTAGTACTATATGTTGATATACTACGGATAAGTAATGACATACCAATGCTACAATCAGTAAAGTTAAAGTTGTCTAAACATACCTCCATGAATGATTTGGAAGAGTATCTTAATTGGGGATATAAATCTATATAGATAGATTTAAGAGGATGCTCGACTTAACCCAAGGAGCGTATATTCATTTGATGCTAAAGTCGTTTAGCATGGCAAACTCAAGAGATGTCTCATGTCGATGAGCTATGGAGTGTATCTCTCTTAATAGTCCCCACAAGACTCCTGAAAAGAGAGGTCGCATGAGTGAATCATGTATGCAATGAAATGTACGAGACACGATGTTGATCGGTCATATTATGGAGAAGTTCACTATGAGTCGGTGAAAAACATCTTAAAGTGCTTAGCAAGACTAAGGATGTGATCATATTCATGGTGGGTCTAAATTAAAACTAGAGGGCTTAATGAGACTCAAGTTTTTTAGAATGACCAAGATGATGAAAAAATTCACTTTAAGGTAAAGCGTTATCTTGAGCAATTGGTGCGATGAATTGGAAAGGTTCCAAACAAAGAAAGAGTTCTTTGGTTTAGTGATAAAGACAAAGTACATAGCTATAAATGAAGGCGCAAGTTGATTGTTTGGATTAAAAGTTCATTACGGAACTAGGAATAGTTCCTAAGTCTCATCTTGGATCTAAACATGTGTTGTGGCACTTTCATTTGATTATTAGAATCATTGAAAGATGGGAAATCACTATAGAGATAGTGGACTCTCATGAACAACATTACATATCCATTAACTAAAGCTTATCCAACAGAAGGATAATCGTCACTTAGAGAAGAAGAGTATGAGATACCATGACGATTGGCTTTAGTGCAAGTGGGAGATTGAAAGTAGTATGCACACAAGCCAATCATGTTTGATGATAAAGCATATACTTTGTAACAATCTTATTCATTTATTAATAAAAAGTATTAATTTATTAAAGGCTTTTAATTATCTACATGATGCTGTTTTATAATATGTGATAAACCCATAGTTTTAAGCAATGCTTTTAGAATAATGATGATGATCATTCTAATGAGATCTAAATTCTTAGAAAGCTTAAAACTAAAATAGTTCCCAATCATTGGATTACTAAATTGGGGATTAGTGAATCCAGGATAGATTGGTACATACGTTGCTTGCTCATTGGATGAGGATGATTGATCTCATGATCATTTGTGTGGAGACACTAAAGCAAGTATGTAGGTGCTTATTAGAGAATAAGTTCTTTGAGCACGTGGCTCGCTAAGGAATACCTAATGGAGTTTTACTTACCTGTCAATAGGAATTCCTGTAGTGATAGTAGTACAAGTGATCCTTGGACTTGAGATCATCATAGTATCTTGTGTATGATGAGTTATACTTTGACTTATTCCTTAAGACCCTTAGGGTATATCAAAGGGTATGCTTGTGTATAATAAGTTGTACATGGAGATAATGTATGATCAATAAAAAATCTACCACTTCTATTAAAAGAAGAGAAATGTCCTATGTGTAAGACCCCAAATTATTAATAAATGAAATTTATTTTCCTCTATTTATTATTTTGAAATAGTAAGGTTTGATTTGATTAATGTGGATAGTTATTGGTAAAATACATAAATATTTCAAAATAAGCAAGTGGTTATAAAATATTCATTGTTGTCGGGAATATTCGTTTGGTCATGGAATATTCTTCTTTGTGGGGAATATTAAATGACGGCGGTAGCGATATTTTGTGGGCCCCATAACTAAAAAGCGATTGGATGAAGAAAGCGACAAATATAAGTGGTTTAAAAATAACTTGGCGTGAATTCAGAATTATCTTGTTAAAATACTAAATTGGTTAAAACACAAGTAGCTACACGGTATTGCACCAATTATTGATTCTTACGTGAAGAAGGCACTACTTAATAATGGTTACGGTAATTCTTTATTTCATTATTTTATTGATTTAATAATTCTTTGCGTTGATATTTTATATTGTTGTTGTTTGATAATTGACATTACACGGTATTTTCATTATCGATGCAATAATTCATATTATCCGAATAATATTATTAGATAATATTATTGGCAATGTCTAGAAAGTTACGTGTAAGGAGAGGTTTGGTCACCTAATTCTTGGCAAGATGAGGAGAAATTCTTATTGAAAGCCCCTCTTTCCAGGAAGCGCACTGGTTGTCAATATTGTGATTACGTAATATTATTTGTGAATAATTAATTATTGATTCATATGATGAGGAAAATATTGATTTTATGTGGATATAGATGGATAAAAATTTTAATGTGACAATTGTTGAAAATTGAAATTTTATCTTTTTACGATAAGATAATTCATTTAAATGTGTTATTATATTTTAATAATATAATAATGGTGATATTTTTACAACGAATGTGGGATATATGAGTATCTGAAGAGGAAGAGTATTTTTGTTGCAATAAATGTTTAAAACATGTTAAACATGTCGGTGGACCCCATTTATTGGTGAAATTTGATTATAGCGCGTAAAATTGCCCGTTTGTGGATTTGGTCAATTTACATTTGGAATTTGGAAAAACTTTCTTACGCAAAGTTGTAGAGAATTGAATTTCCTATAACAAGTCATGAGATTGAATTTTCTGATAAAAGGGCTATTTATTATGAATTATTGAAATTCTGAAGCTCCAAAATAATTAATTTTTGGAAGTTTAAAATATTTTTAATTACAAAAACGTTTTTTAAAAGTTTTGTGAGGTGGGCTACTTGTGTTGAATGCTGAATTCAGTTGATAAAAAGTGTGCATAAAAATTTAATAAATATATATTAATATTTTATTAAATTTTCTGCTTTGGTGTTCTAAGCAATTTCCTATAAATAAGGTGCTTAGGTTAGAATTGAAAATCACACGAAGCTGAAGTTTTTCTCTCTATATTATCGAAGCGTATTCTTGTGAGTATTTTGAGTATACTTTGAGTATTGCTATCTCTGATTGCAAGTTCAAGTCATAACATATATCCAGGTGTTTCAACTAGAAATCTTTGTCTTTCGAGGTAAGGGATATTATTTTTTTAAGTAATGATATTATTTCTTCAATATCATTATGTTGAAATATTGATCTGAAGTTTTTATCAAATTTGGAACTTTTGGTGTGAGTTACTTATTCACGTATACGGCCTTATTCACGATATCTGACACTATTCACGAATCTGTGCACTATTCATGAAAAATAAAAATTTTCTTTTAAGTCCAAAATATCTATTACGGATACTAGTTTTGATTGTATCCATGTTTTGATCATTCTTGAATTTTACACCCTTGTGATTGATTTTTTGAGGTATTTTTGGACGTGGATAAAACAAAAGTACGAATCCTTAATCCTTAATCCTTGTCATTTTGTTTTCCTTTGGATTCGTTTCTTTAAAATATTTTCATCATCTTGGTCTTAAATGATGATATTATGGAATATCTTTGGCACTGTAGTGCAAAGATGAATGATTTCTGAAGAATATCTTTTGGCAGTAGTGCAAAGATGAGCAGTGTTTAGATGAACATGACCCGGTGATGAATATCTTTGGCTGTAGTGCAAAGATGAATATTTGATTCGAGATATATATTGATTGATGTTACGGGGATAAAAGATGAGCGATGAACTTTTAAATTCATACATAGAAGATAGTAGTTTGCATTCTCTCTCTACTTAACTCTTCTAATGAATTATTATTTCCACTATGCGAATATTGATTTAAAATTTGTTGTCTATTGTATTCTATTAGATTTTTCCTGTTGAAGACTAACGATAATTTGTTGTATATTATCTTAGTCATAATATTCTTCTTGGGCTAGTTGAGCTCACCCTTTTCCTTTTTGTTCCATTTTTTTCTTCTCGGGAGGCGAGAATATAACGATGCGAAGTGGGGTATGGAATGAAAGTTCTAGAGAGAGTTGTTTAGTACTCCTCACCATTTTGTAAAATAATGTATCAATAAATGTGATGAGGATTTATTTGAGTATAGATATTATCAGAAGATAATATTTGTATTCAAACTCACGAGTTTCTTGTTGTAATAATAAAGTTGTAGTTGTTTACATACCGTGTATTGACAACTTAGAATGGGTGATGTATACCTATTTTGGGGCATCACACTATGTGATTCGATAAATGACAACCCAGTAGAGTCCTGGGCAATGCATGAGAATGAAATTAGAAAAGAGTTTCTAATTTGCATTATTTGAGTTGTGCATTTAAGAGTCGAAATACATATAATTAAATAAAATAAGACTTGACAAGTAATTCCATGTCTTATATTTAATTGGGACATTGTATGGTGGAAGGATTGAATTATCACGGTAACTATTTACTCAAAGGTTCTTTTATGATTAATGTTGAAATCTATATTATTATCGGAAAGTCGTTGATCATTGAGAGAGGCTTATCCTATTGTAAAATAAATATTATTTATTTAAATAAATTAATTGTTTAATTTATTTATTTAAATAAGATTAGAATTATTCTAATTGATTTATTCACAATAGGTTCAATATGGAGAACCTAAAGGGTCACACCATAAAAGGAAGAATAATTATTTAAGAAGTTAATGGTATAATCGTAATAATATGTTATGTATATTTAATTTAATCTATGGTGATAGAATAAATTAAATAGCTTAATATTTATTATTTAATATTTTAGAAATATTAAATATAAATTAATAAGAGGAGTCTTATTAATATTATTACAATTATTATTATTATTTTAATTTCTAAAAGAGTTTAGGAATTAATTTAATATAAGTACTCTCATTTATTCCTAATTGGATTAGGAAGGAAAATTAGTTAAAGGAGTTTAATTAATTATCCCTAATAAGATTAGGGAGCCCCTTTAATTAAAAGGGTTTAATTAAATAATACCTTATTTTAATAGGGTTACTTGATATCTTTATAAGAGAGTCTTATATCGTATATCAAAAACTACGTTATAATTCCAATGGTTGAGAGAAATGCGCTCCTTTTCTATAGAGATAGAAAAACTAGGGTTTAGCCAACCACCCATCTTCTTGAATTTTTCTTCTTCCTTGGTGGATCACCTCTAGAGGCCAAACACTTGGGTGGCTAACGTTGATCAAAGGAAGGAACCAAACCCGGTGAATTCAAGTTGAACGCGAAAGGATTTGGAGGTGAACTTGTACCTGAGGAAGCTCGATCTTCAAGGGTATGATTTTATTCTTTATCTTTTCGTTTAATTAATAATTGTGCATAAAGGGTGATCCGGGTATATGGTTTGTAAAATTTTAAAACTCTGATTTTTACACGTTTCCGCTTATTTTTACAATTTGATTGCGTTCATGAATATTACAAACCTAACAATAGGCTATAACTTTTCCATGTTGCATGAGAACACATCCCAACCCTTTACCTGAAGCATCACTGTAGATGATAAATCCCTCCGAGCCAGATGGTATTGTCAGAACAGGTGCTGAAATAAGTCTCCTCTTGAGTTCTTGAAAACTCTTCTCACATTCTTCGCTCCAATAGAACTTTGTATCTTTCCGAAAGTCATTTGAGTCGATGGAGTAGCGATTCGAGAAAAGCCTTCCACGAATCTCCGATAATAACCAGCTAAACCGAGAAAGCTACGTACTTCGGTCATTGATTTAGGTTGTTCCCATCTTTGAATAGCTTCAATCTTTGCTGGGTCAACAGATATTCCATGACTTTGATACCAACTGTGACGCCCCCAAAATTAGGTATACATCACCCATCTTGGGTAGTCAGATACATGGTACAGAACTGTCGTGTACAATACGACATAAACTGTGAGTTTGAATACAAATATTGCCTACTAGATATTATACATACTCAAAAGGAGTCTTCATTACAATTATTATCACACTATTTCATAGAATAGTGAGGACTACTAATGCTATCATACGGACCATTACTCCGTTCCCAGGCTCGTCCCAAATTTATATTCTCATTTCACGAAAGAACGGTGAAAGAAAGGGTGAGCTCAACTAGCTCAAGAAGAAATATTATGACTAAGATAATGCAGAATAAATTATCATTAGCTTACAACAATGATGTTAAAGCGATAAAATATAATGAACATCAAGTTTAACTACGGTAATGAACCAATGAATCCATTAAAAAAGTCAAGTAGAAAATAAAATCTACTATCTTTTATGATTTAAAAGGTTTTCATCATTTATTATATTTGAGACTCGACTTTAATAAATATTCCACATCATCGAATCACCCCTACACTACTGGCCGAGGATATTCTTTAGTATCACGACCACAATTATTCATGCACTACGGGCCAAGAATATTTGTGTATTCATTAATGGTCATGATCATGCCAACAATTCATCCATCAATGCATTACAGGCCTTCGAGGATTTTTACCACATCATTTGTAACATTACGGCCATGATTACACCGAATAGTCTCTCGGTCATAATCATACCAAGTCTATCTATGCACTACTGAATATGTAGATGACTTTCAACATAATATAAACATGAGAGGATGATGACAATGATATAAGAATTCAATAAAACAAGTTCAAGAATTAATTTATCTAGGAACCGATAACATCTAAACTCATCAACATGATCATCGCTTTATAGAGTAAAATTCAAGAATCTTGAGAAGAATATTTCCATGAAAAGACACTTTGGATGAAGCGCATGAAATATTAAGGATATTCCACTAATTTCATGGAGTATAGAAGTCAAAGTTTTAACCAACTGGGTATAATAAAGAATGGAATAACAAAAGAAATCACCGTAAATGCGATAGGCAAGACAGCAAGGTTATTCAATGAGAATAATAAATAACGGAACCGGTCCCGGCAGAAAGCGCATGCAGACGAGGATATTCCAATGAGAATAATAAAGAATGGAACCGGTCCCACAGTAAAACATACAGACGAGGATGTTCCAACAGAATAATAATAAAAAGCGGAACCAGTCAAGGTGTAAAACCACCATGAGCATGGATGTTCCAATGAGAATAATAGAAGAATGTCACCAAGTATAGGGTAAAAAGCGTATATACAAGTTATTCCAGCAGAATAATAAATAATGGAATAACAACAGTTCTCTTCATGAATAAGAAAGAATAACACCCCTTACTTTTAGTAGGAGATTGAATCTTGCAAAGATGGTGTAGTAACAAAATACTCTTCTTCTTTTCTCTTATCTCTCTATTCTTTCTCTCTCTATAAAGCTTGAATGAATAAGTGAAAAAAATAATGAAGCACTAGGCCTCTATTTATAGAAGATTTCTAAAACAGCACCGCCAGTGTGAAAAGCAAGTGGGCTTGACGACTAGTGATGTGAAAAGAAAAGTGGTTTTGACGCTCAGTAATGTGAAACGACAAGTGGTTCGGCCTTCAGTAATGTGAAACGACAAGTGGTTCGACGTCGTAATGTGAAATGGCAAGTGGTTTGGACGTCTGGTAAAGGGTAATTACTATCGACGAAGGTAATTACTATTCACAAAGATAATTACTATTGACGAAGGTAATTCTTATCGACGAAGAGACTCTTAGATGATGACATATGGGCCCCCATAAAATAATCAAACTTACCACAAACGTCTCATAATGAGTACTCTTTATATACATCAAGGATTGAATAAATATT
Source organism: Panax quinquefolius (assembly GCA_020205615.1). Classification (NCBI taxonomy): domain Eukaryota; kingdom Viridiplantae; phylum Streptophyta; class Magnoliopsida; order Apiales; family Araliaceae; genus Panax; species Panax quinquefolius. Next base: position 131,690,686 of record CM035157.1, on the reverse strand, counting down.
ACCACAAATCATTTTATTTTTAATCAACACATTTAATCTTTCAACAATTATTAATCATTTATAACTTGTCGTCTCAATTATTGATTTAATCTTATAACATATTATCTGAATGATCTTGTGATGATAATTGAATCAATAATATAAGAGATATGATGCAACAATTCTTGTAGCAATAATTGAAGCATGGTGGTGACTTCTCACGTAAGCATCAATAATCAATATCGTGTCTTCTTATCATTCTGGCGTATTATTGTACTTTTCTTATCGGGTAGTTCAGCGGTTTTATGCAGAATACACCTCTGTAGTTATTTTTATAGAAAGATAATTTTTGTCGTTTTAACTACGACAATACTTGAATTATTAATGGGTCCACCAATGATTGGTAGTCGTCAGACAAATATTAAAATAAAAAAGAATATTTAAACCAAACGAATATTTTATAACAACTTTACTTTACTTTTGCAAAATTTATAAATATTACCCACAACTATAACATTACATCAAATTTATTCCATAATATTCAAAAATAATATTTATAAAAAATTCATCTTTATTTATAAAAGTTGGGGTCTTACATCTTCTTTATTGTGTATGACTTGTGCTATATGGGGATGGGGATGGGGATGGAGATGGGGATGGGGATGGAGTTACCCCACTTTGGTTTGTTTTACTCTAATACATTCTCTCTTTTCTTGAATAAAAGAAATAAATTTATCAATACTTTTGATACTAAAATAAATATTGGAAGATTTATTAATTTAGAAGAGTATAATAAATAAGAAACTATATTTCACTTTTGTAAAATTAAAATAGCAGTAGTATTAATATTTTTAGGAGTTATATATATACACACATTTGTACGTGCAGTACACAGTTAACTTAAGATGATAATTTTTTAATTTATAGCGATGATTGAATACTTATAACCACGATTAAATCGTTGACAATTGAATATTTATATTAACAATTGAATCATCATCATAATTTTAAAAAATTATAGTTATAGCCGATTGTATATTAATATACATTTTTTCCTATTTTGAGTCTGTCTGCTTTGTGTTAGAGAAAAGAATGAATGAATGAGGAAAGAGAGGTCACTGTCAAGCCAATCTGGTCAATCTTTGAGGTGGTGGAAGATCTTAAAAGGGGCCAGCGTGGACACGTGTATGGTCCACATTGTAGTAATATGAAAGTCTGAATAATGAATGAACACTTTACAGACTGTTTGGATTTAAATGAGCATGCAGCTCGATCTTCTCTACAGATTTTAAATTCATTTTAAGTTAAAGTGATGATCATTCTTTCTTGCATGCATGCATGCATGCTTGACTCAGTCCAAATATATACGGATTAATTATAGTGTATATATATCTACTTAAAAGTAATACATATATATATATATATAAATATATAAACTAATTTATTTTCATTTTAAGTTTACTTCAAGACTATATATCCACGTATAATATTGAAATTTGGATTATATATTTGATTCATATATATATATATATATATATATATATATAAAAATGATCAAAGGCTTAACCTTAATCCTACATATCTTATATTTTTTTTTTAGCCATAGACCGGACGATAGTTCGATCCGTCATTAAAAATTAAAACTACGGTTCTCTAATATAATGATAGACTAAATTATCATCCGATTCATTACTAAAAGAGATGAACATAATATGTAAAATAAAAAATAAACTCGGACTATATATATATATATATATATATATATATATATATATATATATATATATTGTCTTCGTTCATAAGTTATAGAAAACCTTACTAGTTGAACTGAACTTAAGTCATCACCTCTCTGTTTCTTTCTCTCCTATTCCATTTTTCAACTAAATCCAAGTATCCAACGGGTTGGGTCCCACTTTCGCCCTTCTCACGTGAACATCCCACCTCTCACGTGCCTATACTCTTCAATGTAGTCGATATATATATATAGTCCATTCTACAACTGTATACTATTCTCTTAATTATTTCGATTATCATCTGTCTGCCACTGCAGCCTTTCTGCTATTTCCACTTAAACCCCATTGGACTTCAACACAATCCTTACACTCTCTCTCTACAATTTCTCTCTCTCTCTCTATAAGAACCAGAACCAGAACTCCCCTGATATGCAGTATTGTTTCCCAATTCTATAGAAACACCAAATCCATCACCATTTCACCCCCCACAGGGAGACATGGAAAATGCTTGCAACTTGTTGAATAATAGCGGCAGAGGGCAAAACGGTAATTGCACAAACGTTGCATGGGATATCTGGGACCATCATTGGAGTAGCACTAGCACTAATACCAACGGTCAAAACTCATTCCACCACCACCACCACGCCGCCGCCGTCTCCGCCGCCACGGCGTCGGTGGTGACAAGCACCTCCACCGGGAACCCGGAAGAGAGTGCCTTCCACGCGCTGTTGTTTTCCCAACAAGAGAGCGGCAGCAACCACCATTGTTCGTCTCCCTACACCGGGATTGGGACCCACTACCACCCGGACCCACACCTCATGTGCTTGAAGCTGGGGAAGAGGAATTATTTTGAGGATACTACCGGTCCGAGTTTGCGACATGTGGCGGGGTTATCCATATCGAAGCGAGGGAAACCCTACTACGGCGGTGGGATGATGGTTCCTTCGGCAACGGCAGCAGTCACGGTGGCGATTCCGGCGACGGTGCCTAGGTGTCAGGTGGAGGGGTGCCAAGTGGCGCTTTTGAACGCTAAGGATTACCACAGGAGGCACAAGGTGTGTGAACTGCACTCAAAGGCTGCAAGAGTTGTGGTTCTTGGCCTTGAGCAGCGATTTTGTCAACAGTGCAGCAGGTTGGTAACTGTCGTATGTAAAAAATAAATAAAAATCTCTCTCTATATTTATACATATTTATTTAAATGGTTGGTAACTGTCATGTGTTATGTGTATGTATGTGTAAAAATAAATAAAAATCTATCTCTATAATTATACATGTTTATTTAAATTCTTGCATACATATGTTTATTGTGCATCTTTTAATTTATATATATGAAAACCTTCATATGAAGGGAATGAATGATCTATGATGTGTTGGTTATAGTCTTATATATATATATATATATATATATATATATATATATATATATATATTTCAGCCAATTCATTCATTTAGCATTGTTCATTAGAGAAACTCAGATTTATTTAAAATTAAGTTATGGATATTTAGGACCACAAAGAAATACAAACAATTAAAGCAGCCAAAACCACACTTGCAAAACCTTACCGACAACGCAAAATAAGAGTAATTTTGTCCGACATAAGTAATTCATCTGCTTAATTCTAACATCGTTATTGTATACACTGTTTGAGTTAGTGTATACACTGTTAGAGTAGATAACATTAACTCTTAATACTTTTTCATATCATATATATATATATATATATATATATATATATATATATATATATATATGGACCGACATAGTTGAGTTGACTGAAAATAAGTATATAATTTGGAGATATATGGACCATTCTACTATATTTTATATATAAAAAAATGAATCACAATTAATGTTCGATGCTTAGACATTATTTTGCACTGCACTTTTGAGGTGAGACAACTAGATGGCAATACATAATACCTTGTGAGAAAGTAATATATATCTCAAGAATTTTGCTAATTTTAGTTGTGGATCTTTCATCATATATATATATATATATATATATATATACACACACACACGGTATCTTTGATATGTTTATACTCAACTCAGTAAGCTTTTATCCCTATTCAGTTGGGGTTAATTGTTGGTATTAATATATGTAATGACATATAATTAGTGGGGTTTGGTGTAGGTTTCATGTAGTGACAGAGTTTGATGATACGAAGAGGAGTTGCAGGAGGAGATTAGCAGGCCACAATGAAAGAAGAAGAAAGAGTTCTCATGAACATTCTGTTTCAAGAAATAATTCTTCTCAAGGTATAATTAATGAAAAATATTATTTTCACATGTATTTTTGATATTTTCGTATGGTTTCTTCTCATATAAAAGTGGAACCAACTGAGAGAAGAACATCTGTAAGTATCAAAAATACACGTGTAAATATTAATTTCCTAATTAATTTCTATATATTACACTCCCTTGGTTCATAAATAAGAGCAAGCTTTAATGTTTTGACTTCTATAGGCAAATTTTAAGGATGTACATGTTCAAAACTAGAAAAAGAAAAACAAAGTTAAGCCTAGGAGATGCCAGCGTGCAAATAAAGTGGTGTAAAGAAGGAAATGTCGATCCGGAGTATTGAGTTCTTTCGATTTGATTTATAAAATTTATCGAAAGTATAAAATAAAGTTTGATTGAACTTCGTTTAAAGGCTAACGAAATGTGAATACGATTCTAAATCGGTAGAAACAGTTTGGACTTTTCTAACGAATATAATCCGAGTATCAATAGAAAATTATAATTTAAGAGGTTCGAGTAATTTATCAAACTTTAAAATGTGTTCATATTCGACTATTTATATTTCGAAGTCAAATTTCGAATCAAACTTTTAATCGAATGAAGATTTAATCGAATTCGAACTGTCATTTCTTTCGTTTACAGATTTTATATGCAAATATACTTAGTTTTTAATGTTAAAACTAGCTAGGATTTTTTTAATAAGATATAATTATTGAAAAATGTTATAGCTAAGGCAAACCTTAATACCCTAAAAAAGAAATAAAATAATCAAAAGAAGAGTCAGAGTATAATTTGTATACCGTAGCACATATCACATCTTACCAGCTAGCACTAGACTTGACTTTGAAATTGGGGAAAAAAAATCATTTCTTTGGAATTTTGTTTAAAACTCAAAATTCATTTCTAAGACTAAGGAATTTGACCAGAATACAACATATGTACAGACACGTAAGTTCATAAGATCAAATTTTAATTATTTTTGATATTTTTTTTGAAAATTCAATAGTTTTTGGTATAAAAAAATAATTTGTATGTTTTTTTGATAACTTGACAAAAGTTTAATTGTTTTTCTTTAGTCATTAAGTCCTTGTAAAATAAAAACCTGAATGTTTGATCATAAACTGGACAATTAAGTTTCAAAAATATGTTAGGGATAAATATGGAACAAAAAATATATATATCCTTGATCCTAATTTTGAAAATGAGACTTTTTTGGAAGGGAGGAGTAACTAATAAGTCGGGAAGGACTATTATTAGATGTAAAAGATCTAGTTAAATATAGGAAATAAAACTAGAAGAATTTAACTTGGAGATGAGATTAATTAAGGAAACGTTTGGTACATATCAGCTAAAGTGGTAATCTTAAATATTCAGAAATATGGTTGATCATCTTTATAAATTGTGTTTATAAAGGGCCAAAATTTTTAGTAATCTGGTGATCAAAAAATAGATGATAATATGAGATTACCATGTAGTAGTCATCTTGAAATTTTTATTTTGACAAAAATATCTTTTATATTTAATAATTGGGACATAAATATCTTTCTTAGTCACATAATTTATATTTATTTTTAAACTTTTTGATCTTTTTTTGTTTGTTGACATGTTTAGTTTAACTAAAATAACTCAATGTCTATACAAAGTATGTGCTGGTGTTTATTATTTATTATTATAATTTAATGTATTATTAACGATATACTTAAAAATTTTGTGCTTAATAATGAATAAATGATGAGTTATTATTTTATAAATATATTAAAATTTTTAATGCGATTTACTAAGTAATACTGAATTTATTAGTTTGATAGTACTCAATAACTATATGGGTGAATCATTCTACTAAAATTAGTACAATGATATACTGGTAATATTGAATTCATACTAAACACTCGCAATAACCATGACTAGTTACATATCTTCTACCAAATAAAAATAACACAATACCTTCATTTTCTATTACCAATAATCAAATACTCGGTATTAATCTATGTTTACGGCATCACCCATAACAAACACCCCTAAGGTCTTTTGACGTTCCAACATAATTATGAAGAGAAAATTATGAGCCTGTTTTATCCCTCTATTGTCCGAAGAATGCAGCAAATTTCAACAAGGAAACCTTATTAAGGGCTTAAAATCACACGTTGAGTTGTCGTCACTATTTGTATATAGAATGGAATGTGAATGAGGGGTTTGATGCTACTAAAGTATAGTACCAATGAGCTTATATACACCAGTATATATAGCTATAAAAGTTAGTAAAATTTTTAAGTCTATATACGTACCAAGATTGAACTTTTGGCTGATTGTTAGAAGTGTTATATATATATATATATATATATATATATATATATATATATATATTCAGACTTCAGCTGTTTAGTAAGTTCTGCTAAATATCTCAATCTAAAAGTATTTAGGAAAATTGAGTTGCAGCTTTAAAGTGCACAAAAATATTTTAGCACCATTGAATATATGAAATTAACACTTGTAATAATTATATTAGTGGAGCTTGAATCTGACTTTGAAATTAATCCGTTATTATAGGTTGTTAATAATGTTATAATAATATTTTGCTGCCATAAATAATACATATTTATTGATTCTTTTACACTTATTTCAGCAACACTTAGAATTTTTATATACTGATATTTATTTTTCCATTGCCGCCAAGTACGTTACTAGGAATGTAAGCAAGATAGCTTGCTTCATTATACTCTATAAGTGGTACTGCGTTTTGTAATAAGTATCCCTTAAAATGTATCATTTTTAAATAAAGTAAAATTTAGAAAAAGATTGAGTTGATGAAGTTGGAGTTGTAAACTGATAATTAACATGCATGCAGGTAGATTTGCATACTTATCATCATCATCACCAACCGGCCGTGCTCTCTCTCTTCTGTCATCAAGGAACGAATCCTTGATTTCATCCCCCGATCTCTCTTCAAGATGTAGCGCTGCACTGCGTGAACTAATTGCTGAAAACAGAGCAGCCCTCTTGGCTAGGCAGCTCATCGTCGACAAAGACTGGCCTTTTCACCACCATGAAGACCTAAATGATCAGACCAATCATTTTGCTTCTAACCAGCACCATATGTTCCCTGAGTCACACGGCTGGGACCGGTTTAATGGGACAGGCACCAACAATGTGACACTGGACCTTATGCAGGCTCCAACCTCCGCATTTGAGTTATTGTCTATGAGGGGAAAGTCGTCTAAGGAAGAGGAAGAGTGTTCTCAGTTGTGGAGTTCCTTTGGTGGTAGTACTCATGTAATTTAGACCTTAATTTGAATATTTAATTTGTACTCCTATTAATTTTATTTATATTTTTTTTTTTTTTGCGAAAATGTGTAAATTAAGTTTGAAGATAAATTTGTGGTGGTCTGCAAACAAAATGCAGACTAGAGAGAGTTCACTGGTTCTTTTTTCGGATCTGCATGAACCCATTACCCATGCATGGAAGTAATTGCTTTTCCTCACTTGTGGTCGCCCTCTCAAAATTACGTCTCTATTCGTCTTGCTAAGACTGTCACCTTTAAAAAATATTTAAGGATTATATTTTCATCAGATTTTTGCAATCTCAACCATATTTTTAACACACACACACACACACACACACACACACACACACACACATATATATATATATATATATATATTAAATTCACGTTGAACACAACCCAAAATAGATAATATATCTTTGTGCGACATAATTATTATGACAATTTCAATGCTCCATCTTCTACCACCTCTTATGCAACAAAAGTTAGGATGACAACCAATTTATGACAAAATGGTAACCGTTCAATAATCAATTCATCTAAAACTTAAATTATTAAAGACGCTAGTTATATCATGCTAATACTCCTAATATAAGGTGTTCACATATGGAGAGGTAATATGTTAAATTAAATGCATATTTATCATATAGATGGATCAATATGAAGGGTTATGTTAGAATTTAAAAATTAATAATATTTCAATCGCACATATATTATATAAAAGATAAAAAAATAAGAACGCACAATATATTCAAGTTTATTAATTGGGTTAGTTTTACTTGTCTGATGTATTTATAAGATGTTTCACACACTCTACAATCTATACACCAAACAATGTTTTTATAATAATTAAAAAAAATTTAACTTCTATAACATGAACTCAAACACATGAGATCCAATCATAGTGACCATTATTCGAACCCGCAAAAGTATATATGAATTAATCCCAACAGGTAACATGTAGCAAGAATACTTGAAAACTTTTTGAGAACACACGCATGTCGAACTAAAATACTGATAATTACAAATAGCGTCGGGTCAGCCGTAATTAATTTTTTCATACGAGTTATTAGCTAAAAAGAGAGAACAATATAATCAAATTAAGTAGTTTAAAATTTTCATGTTGAGTTCTTCTGGGGCGACCGGATCTGGAGACATTGGCTGGCGATCGGGTTTTTTTTTTTTTTTTTAAATGTCTTTCAAGTAATTTATAATTTTGTACAGATATATTTTTTATATGTATCCAAATGACATTTAAATCACTTTATTTTATAAAAATTCTAATTCCAATAATTTTTATAAAATATTTGAAAGACATTAAAAAAAAAAAAAAATCTCTAGGCAATCTCGCCAAATCCGGTCGCTCTAGACTTTTTCTTTCATGTTATAGAGCATAATAGTGTCACTTGGATATCATGACAAGACACATGCATGTATCAATCAGTGAAAAAAGGCTACAAATCTTAGTCTGTCAGACAAAAATGTTATAATTTATTGACTAAAACTAATTATGTCTTGCCGATTCTATTTAGACAGAGAGTAGATTTTCTGTCCTCAATTTCTTTGTTTTTTTATATTTTTTTACTTAAATTTTAATATTTAGTCTATTACTTAACATTAATTAATTTTAAAATTAAATAAAAAAATATATGTTAAAATTTAAGTAAGAAAACACAAGAGAGATAAAAAATTTGAGAACAGAAGATCTGTTTTCATTTGAACATGACTTTAAATTTCATTGTCTCAATTAACATAGCGATGAGAGAATACCTTTTCAAGTAAACGCATGCTCCTGGACCGGCCAGATTAATTCCTCTTGAGGCGCCTGATCTGACGCATATGCGTAACACGAGGGAAAGGAATATTAGAATGGCATTAATTTCTTTTAGGCATTTCATAGCTTTGACAAGTTTTTAACTAACCCCTAACTAGTAATATTAGGATATGTTTATTTATAAGAATTATATTTGTAATATAATTATTATAACTATTAATTTTAAGTGTCTTATTTATTTTTAAATTTAGATTTAAGACTATTAATCTAGAAATTATAAAATGATTTAATAGTTTTTAGATTATAATTATAATTCTGAGATTATAATCATAGGATTAATAGTCTTGAGATTATAATTTCATAGATTATAATTCTGGAATTATAATCTGACGTCGGGCAGGATATCGATTATCCTACGGGCTAGTAAACAAATGAATCACAAATAAAGAAATAAGAGATTGACCGGAAAATACAGAAAAACACTCTCTAGTGTGTAAATTTATATTTATAAAAATCAAAGTCCATCTAATTCAACCCACAAGCCGGGTTTATATAGCTAACAAAACTTTTAGCTCAAGATACTATAGAATCTTCTTTAGAGATGAAAATAAATCTTCCTAGAGATACCGAAACAAATCCTAACAAACTTCCTAAAATTACGGAAACAAGTAATAACTTATTATAAAAGATTTACTACCTAATAAAATACTATTACTATAAAAGACTAAATAATAATAATAATAAAAAAATTCATCGACTTCCGAAGTCATGGCGCATATTCAGAAGAAGTTCGCCACACCCGAAGTCATAACGCCATCCGAAGCCGAACTCCGACCGCGAAGATACATTCATGACGCCATCCGAAGTCGAACTTTGACCCCGAAAACACGGACCGAACGCTTGATCCCGAAGTCAACCGATACAGTTGTGTTGATCTCTTAGCTTTTGGTCATTTAACATCATCATCGTACTATCTGACCTTTCAGGATCTTCGCCCTGAAATCCTCATGCATCAGTCTCTCCGTGTTGGAAAGAACTCGTCCTCGAGTTCGACATAGATAGAATGTATTGGAAGAATGCATATTTTGATTTGATGTTTGAAGTAAATGCTCATGATTATATGTAAAGTCCTTCAAGGAATATATGTACAAGGACTTAGTGATAGATCAAAATTGTTAGGTTGATCTTAGCTTTCAATGTTCATCATTCTATAAACGAATGTATAGATAAAGAGATCAAAGATGTTAGGTTGATCTATGACTTGAAAGAAATAGATAGTCCTTAAAAAGAATCGCAGTCTATCAAGCTGATCAACAGAATGCATAAGCTAAAGAAGGATCGCAAAGCTTAGAAGATCGTAGTGTATCTACCTTGAAGGGCCTCTCCAGAAATCGTAGAGTGGTCCAGACGCTTGCAGAAGCTAACTCAGAGATCGTAGTGTACTTTCGGAAACGTAGAGCCTGCAAGACGAATAAGTGATGATCGTAGTGTGCAAAGATCGTAGTGTGCAAATCCTTGAGAGAGATCGTGGTGTTCTGTGACGCCCCCAAAACAGGTATACATCACCCATCTTGAGTCTCCAAATACATGGTACAGAATACAAATACAAACTTAATTATACAAACATCGTGTAAAATACGACAAAACATAATGTAAGAGTTTTAATAAGAATATTGTCATCTAGACAAAATCCACACTCAATGTAGTCCTCATTACATTTATTGTCACACTATTTAACAGAATATTGAGGACTACTAATGTTATCATCTGGACCGTCACTCCGTTCCCCGACTAGTCCCGGCTACGTTCTCATTTCCTGAAGAGAACAATGAAAGAAAGGGTGAGCTCAACTAGCCTAGTAAGAAATATTATGACTAAGATAATGCAGAATAAATTATCATTAGCCTTCAACAATATTAAACTGATAAAATACAATAGACATCAATTTTAACTACAGCGGAATAAGCAATCCATTAGAAGAGTCAAGAGAGGCATGATATCTACTATCTTCTATGTTTTAAAATGTTTTCATTAAATTTTATTCATTGAGACTCGACAATAAATAAACCACATCATCGAATCATCCACGCACTACGGGCCAAGGATATTCATTAAATCATCAATGGTGCGTGACTATACCGAATAATCCCTGGTCATAATCATACCAAAATTATCCATCGATGCACTAAAGCCATCGTTTATGAGGACTTTTACCACATCATTTATAACATTACAGGTCATGATTAAACCGAATGATCCTTGGTCATAATCATACCAAGTTCATCTATGCACGTAAGCCAAAGATGACTTTCATCACAATATAAGTATGAGGATGATGACAATGATATAAGCATTAATCAAACGAAAACAAGGATAAATATTAAAGACTTTAAATTTATCCAAATATTATCAATCACTTAATAAACTCATCATCTAATATTATTAATATTATAACAATATTTTAATCACTTCTTAAACTTATAAACAATTTATTTCAATTATTTACACTTTACCAAATAATGCATTTAATCATTCAAAAATGCCATACTCATAAGATTTCATCACCAATTATCAAATCCCTCATCAAAAATCTGCATATACCCTATATAGGATTCTCAAGCCATAAAATCTTATTTTCCAATTTTGTTACTTCACATAACATATTTAATTCATTTACTCATAACTAGTTCATTTTCATGAAAAATACCAAATCAGTCTTAAAAATATTTCTTTTCTGGGATTTAGAAGAATATAGTCCCATATTGAACATATATTTTTCTCAGAATTTTTAAAATTCATTTATTATTTTTCATATGGCCAAAACCGCCGAATATTTAGACATTTATCATAAATTGTACCTTTGTCCAAAAATTTCAAAATTTACAGGGTATACTCATGAATACATGTACTCCCAATAAAAATTTCACCAATTTTGGAGTTAACCAAAAGGAGTTATAAGGGTTTACATTTAAAATAGTCTTTTCCCATAAAATCCATAACTCTTAATCTATACATCCAAAAATCGTCATCTTTGGACACAATATAGAAAACTCATCAAATTATCATTTCAAATTTTTCCAGAATTTTTGAGGGTCAGAAAAATTTTGAAACTGCAAATGGATTTTCACCTGCCATGCTGTAATCCACGTAGACAGATCATTTCCACAATTTAATAAGGAGTGAATACAAAGGATCATTCACCATGCATGTGGTAATCCACATAGACAGGTTATTCTAACAGAATAATAAAGAATGGAATAACAGAAGAATTCACCGTGCATGCGATAGATTGCATGCATGGAGGTTATTATTCCCAATAATAATAAAGAATGGAACCGGTCGCATATGTATTCCACGAGGCATGTGATATTCCAATGAGAATAATAAAGAATGGAATAACAACAGAATTCACCATGCATGCGATAGACCGCACAGACAGGTTATTCTAACAGAATAATAAAGAATGGAACCAGGTAATGCGTAATTCGCACAGATAGGATATTCCGACAGAATAATAAAGAATGGAATAATAGAAGAATTTAACCATGTATGCGATTACTTACGTATAGGCGGAGTTATTCCAACATAATAATAAGAAATGGAATAATGAATCTCTCTTCATGAATCTGAAAGAAATAATACCCCCTTACCTTAGAATAAAATTTGGATCTTTGGAATAGAGAGGTAACAGACTTCTCTTATTCTTTCTCTCTATAATTTCTCTCTATAATAATTGCTCTAAAGCTTTAGTGAATTGGTGAGAAATGAAGGAAGAATGAGCTTCTATTTATAGGAAAATATAGTTTCGATAATTGCACGTTTTGGGGCTCGAAAATATTACAGACAATACCTTGACTTTTCTTTCATTTTTAATTTAGTCCTGCAAGTATTATCAAACTTGCACCACCTCCCTAATAGTAAATAATGTGAATCAATAGTTCAATCATGTGAATCAATAGTTATAATCATATGAAAATACGAATTACAATTATAGTACCTCCATCTATACCTCCATTTTTAACTTAGTCATGCAAGTATTATCAATCTTGCGCAACTCCCTAATAGTATAAGAATGTGAATCAATAGTACACACATGTGAACAAATAGTTATAATCATTTGAATTAATAGCAATTAATTGCTCATTTATCCGGTTAATTATTCGATTGGTCAGTATAACTTCCAGAAATCAATTAATATCGAAATAAATGTCGATTTCCACTAACACTAATAATTCCAACACAATGGAACTATCAATTTCATCTTTAATCAACACGAACTTATTTTTATCATTAATATTATAACTCACAATATTTAAAAACCAGGTCGTTCCCAGGAAAGAGGGGGCTTTCCGATAAGGATTTCTCCTTATTGGCGCGCAATTAGATGAACAAACCTCTCCTTTACAGAACTTCTAGACTTTATAAATATTACAATTTAATAATATGAATAACTTTGTCGTCTAAATTATTAATTTAATAATATATCATATTATGCCAATGATACTGTGATAATAATCGAATCAATAATGATGCAACAATTACTATAGCAATAATTGAGTATAACTGAGTGACTTCTCACGTAAGTATCAATAATCAATAATCAATAATCAATACCGTGTGCTACTATGAAACCATGCGTATTACTGTACTTTTACTACTGAGTAGTTCAACAGTTTTAATGGCAAAACTTTCGTCGTTATTTTCATAAAAATATTTCTGTCGTTTTCTCATTCCGACAATAATTCTATTGTGGGGTCCACCAATGATTGTGCCGTCGTACGGATATTCCCCGACAAAAAGAATATTCCTCGACCAATCGAATATTATATAACCACTTGCATACTTCTCAAAATTTCTAAATATTATCCACAACTATAACATTATCTCAAATCCACACCATAATTTTAAAAAAAATATTTTGAGAAAATTAAATCTTTATTCATAAAATTTGGGGTCTTACAATCTCCCCTCCTTATGAAATTTTGCCCTCAAAATTTACGTATGTACTTGGTATGCCGAAGAGGTGAGGATACCTTAACTTCATTTCAGATTCTAACTCTTGAGGTATAACCTTTGAGTATTAAATACAATCCTTCTTATCCAAGATTTTAACACGTATCTCCTCATACGTTAAATCATCTGCTATCTCGTCTAGTTCTAATTTAATAACGTGGTTCGGGTCATCCACATATTTACATAACATCGATACGTGAAAAATGCGACATACTTGGCGGTAAAACGAGTCTATAGGCCACAGTTCCTACTCGATCGAGGATTTTAAATGGGCCAATTAAATCGAGGGCTTAGATAACGCCTTCTTGAACCTTCTTCTTCACATTCATCAGATTCGGGTGTGAAGCTTGAGGGGCTTTAACTTTATCGATTAAAGTCGATTCTAATCGTATATTCATTATCTTCACGTGGGTCCCTAAAGTCTTTAACTCTATCTTCATCATTTGTAAGTTATACGAAATGGGTTTTTGTGTTAACAACATCGCACTCGTAAACGCATACGATCTTCTACTCAACGCGTAAGCTACCACGTTCGCTCTTCCACGATGATATTGAATGGTATGATCATATCTTCAACAGCTCGAGCCAACGTCTTTAGCACATTATACGATCATTTTAGGTAAAGAAATATTTGAGGGTTTTAGAAATGGGTTTTGTACTGGGGCCAATACAAAATTCGATTTCACGCTCTAGGGGTAAGCTAAGAAGTTCTTTTGAGAATACGTCAGGAAATTTATTAACGATAGAAATATCATTTAAAAATTGTGACTCTCATCCAAGACTTGGATAACACATGAAGTGAAGGTTTCTACTAACGAAGTTTCAACCAATAAGTCAAAGTCTAACTTCTCTGGGGTCAAATTTAAACGTTGAACGCAAGCAAGAGAGATAAAATAATGGGTAGAACCGGTATCTAATAAGGCATAGACTTTGCAAGAATTTATAATTAACTAACCCGTGCTAATTTCGTTCGGGTTACTCACTTTTTGAGAAGTCACGAAAAATGCACTTCTTGAAACCACCGATTTTTTTTTTGTCCGTATCCGCCTTTGGTGCCACCGTCCCAGCTGGACTTGACTTTGGTACACGACAAAATTGGGCTAGGTGACCTTCTTTTCCATAATTGTAACATGTTTTGGACTGCATCACGCAGTTTGGACTGATATGTCCCTCCCCTCCGCATTTGTAACATACGACCGGCGGTCGTTCTCCTTCCTTAACAACGGTCTTTGGTCTTGACATCTTTCCACCATTGTTGAATCTCCTCTTCCTGAAATTTCCACTCCTATTATCTTGGCCATGATTACCACCGAAGTGGTTACCATTCTTAGCATGATAATTTCCCCCATGATGGTTATCATTGTTCCGATGGCCGTTGCCACCGGTACGATTATTATCGTTGCCTTTTGGTTGGGCTAGTTCATTATCGCCCTCCAATAACTAAACCCTATTCAATACATCTGAATACAAACACAATTTGTGAGAAATGAGGTATTGACGTATATCGGGTTTCAAACCTCTTAGAAACAGTCTCGTCATTCGCTCCTCATTATCGACCAGATGGGATGCAAACTGAGATAACTCTGCAAATTTAACCTCGTATTGCGACACGGTCATATTATTTTGCTCCAACTTGATAAACTCCACCTCCTTTATGTGACGAATACTTTTGGGAAAGTACTTGTCATTGAACAGCTCTTGGAACTTCTCCCAAGACATCTTGAGTGCGTCAGGCTGGGTACATTTTATAGATTCCCACTAGTAATCTGCCTCTTCACGCAACATAAAGGTGGCGAAGGGAACCTTTTGCTCCTCTGAGCATCCCAAGACATCAAATATCTTGGTGATCTGCTTTAACCACGTCTCGCCTTAAGTAGTTACGGCTTTCCCAAAAACTCGGTGGTCCCGGCTCCTTGAATGCGCTTAGCGGTGATGTGGCCGTGTGGTCGCCATTATTTCCACCTATATTTTGAGCAGAGTCTCTCTTACGATGTTGCATGAATTGCATAAAGCCTCTGAACATCCCATCGTTCATCATCGATTGGTGTTATTATTTACACGAGGATTATTGTCTTTCTGTTGCACATTATCACGGGTATTGATCGTTGGTGACTCAACGGTCTCATGTGCTTTATTGCTGATCTCAACATTTTCAGATGCTATTTTCAAACACTGTCACAAAACAAGAGTTAATTAACATATCACATATTATCCTTATACTCTGATCGACCAATTAAATATCAAATAAACTTAGGTAGGTCATACTAGCGAAGGAATTCCCCGTCTCTCCCCTCCTAGTTCTTATTTCACATCTCAGCCAGGGATCATATCCCTAAGCTTTGATACCAACTGTGACGCCCCCAAAATAGGTATACATCACCCATCTTGAGTCGCCAAATACATGGAACAAAATTCAAATACAACTTAATTATACAACAGTCGTCTAAAATACGACAAAATATAATCTAAGAGTTTTAATAAAAATATTGTCATCTAGACAATATCCACACTTAATGGAGTCCTCATTATATTTATTATCACACTATTTAACAGAATAGTGAGGACTACTAATACTATCATCTGGACCATTACTCCGTTCCCCGACTAGTCCCGGCTACGTTCTCATTTCCTGAAGAGAACAGTGAAAGAAAGGGTGAGCTCAACAAGCCCAGTAAGAAATATTATGACTAAGATAATGCAGAATAAATTATTATTAGTCTTCAACAATGTTAAACTGATAAAATACAATAGACATCAATTTTAACTGCAGCGGAATAAGCAATCCATTAGAAGAGTCAAGTAGAGAATGATATCTACTATCTTCTATAATTTAAAATGTTTTCATCAATTTTTATTGCTGAGACTCTGCTAAATAAATAAACCACATCATTGAATCATCCCTGCACTACGGGCCAAGGATATTCATTAAATCATCAATGGCCATGACTATACCGAATAATTCCTGATCATAATCATACCAAAAACTGTCCATCAAAGCATTACAGGCTACTGAGGACTTTTACCACATCGTTTAAAACATTACAGGTCATGATTATACCGAATGATCCCTGGTCATAATCATATCAAGTCCATCTCTGCACGTAAGCCAAAGATATACAACTATAAAACCAATAATCAACAGTCCATCTTTGCACGTAAGCCAAAGATATACAATTCAATAATCAACAGTCCATCTTTGCACGTAAATCAAAGATAACTTTCATCACCATATAAGCATGAGGATGATGACAATGATATAAGCATTAATCAAATGAAAATAAGGATAAATATTTAAGACTTTAAATTTATCCAAATATTATCAACCACTTAATAAATTCATAATCTAATATTATTAATATTATAACAATATTTTAATCACTTCTTAAACTTATAAATAATTTATTTCAATTGTTTACACTTTACCAAATAATGCATTTAATCATTTAAAAATGTCATACTCATAAGATTTCATCACCAATAATCAAATCCCTCATCAAAAATCTGCATATACCCCATATAGGATTCCCAAGCCATAAAATCCTATTTTTCAATATTGTCACTTCACATAACATATTTAATTCATTTGCTCATAACTAGTTCATTTTCATAAAAACTACCAAATCAGTCCCAAAAATATTTCTTTTCTGAGATTTAGCAGAATATAGTTCCATATTGAACATATATTTTTCTCGGATTTTTTAAAATTCATTTACTATTTTTCATATGGCCAAAACTGCCGAATATTTAGACATTTATCATAAATTATATTTTTGTGCAAAATTTAAAATTTCAGGCATACTCTCTGTTATATATATGTACTCCCAATAAAAATTTCACCAATTTTGGAGTTAACCACAAGGAGTTATAAGGGTTTACTTTTAAAATAGTCTTTTCCCATAAAATCCATAACTCTTAATCTATACATCCAAAATCGCCATCTTTGGACACAATATAGAAAACTCATCAAATTATCATTTCAATTTTTCCGAGAATTTTTGAGGGTGGAAAAATTACGAAAGCGCAAATGGATTTTCACCGCCATCATCTGTAATCCCACGTATATCACAGATCATTTCCACAATTTAATAAGGAATGAATACAAAGGATCATTCACCATGCATGTGGTAATCCACATAGACGGGTTATTCCAACAAAATAATAAAGAATAGAATAACTGAAGAATTCACCATGCATGCGATAAACCGAACAAACAGGTTATTCCCAACAGAATAATAAAGAATGGAACCAGGTCATGCGTAATCCACATGCATGGGATATTCCAAATGAATAATAAAGAATGGAATAACAATGAATTCACCATGCATGCGATAGGCCATGACAGAAAGTTATTCTAACAGTAATAATAAAGAATGGAACCGAGTTTGTAAAATCGCTGATGCATGTGATATTAAATGAGAATAATAAAGAATGGAACGGTCGTGCGTAATTCAACATGCAGAGCAGGATATTAAACGAGAATAATAAAGAATGGAATAATAGAAGAATTTAACCATGTATGCAAGATTGCCATTATAGTAAAGTTATTCCAACATAATAATAAGAAATGGAATAATGTAATCTCTCTTCATGAATCCGAAAGAAATAATACCCCTTACCTTAGAATAAAGGTAGATCTTTGGAATGTAGAGGTATGAGATTTCTTCTTCTTTCTCTCTATAATTTCTCTCTATAATAATTGCTTTAAAGCTTTAGTGAATTGGTGAGAAATGAAGGAAGAATGAGCTTATTTATTTATAGGAAAATATAGTTTCGATAATTGCACGTTTTGGGGCTCGAAATATTACAAAGACAATACCTTCAACTTTTCTTTCATTTTTAATTTAGTCCTGCAAGTATTATCAAACTTGCACCACCTCCCCTAATAGTAAATAATGTGAATCAATAGTTCAATCATGTGAATCAATAGTTATAATCATGTGAAAATATGAATTACGTGATATAGAACCTCCATCTATACCTCCATTTTTAACTTAGTCATGCAAGTATTATCAATCTTGCACCAACTCCCCTAATAGTATAAGAATGTGAATCAATAGTACACACATGTGAACAAATAGTTATAATCATGTGAATTAATAGCAATTAATTGCTCATTTATCCGGTTAATTATTCGATTGGTCAGTATAACTTCCAGAAATCAATTAATATCGAAATAAATGTCGATTTCCACTAACACTAATAATTCCAACACAATGGAACTATCAATTTCATCTTTAATCAACACGAACTTATTCATCATTAATATTATAACTCACAATATTTAACAACCAGGTCGTTCCCAGGAAAGAGGGGGCTTTCCGATAAGGATTTCTCCTTATTGGCGCGCAATTAGATGACCAAACCTCTCCTTGACAGAACTTTTAGACATTATAAATATTGCAATTTAATAATATGAATAACTTTGTCGTCTAAATTATTGATTTAATAATATATCATATTATGCCAATGATATTATGACAATAATCGAATCAATAATATAAGAGATATGATGCAACAATTACTGTAGCAATAATTGAGTATAACTGAGTGAATTCTCACGTAAGCATCAATAATTAATACCGTGTGATACTATGCAACCACGTGTATTACTGTACTTTTACTACCGAGTAGTTCAATAGTTTTAACGGTAAAACTTCCGCCGTTATTTTCATAAAAATATTTATGTCATTTTCTCATTCCGACAATAATTCCGTTGTGGGGTCCACCAATAATTGTGCCATCGTACGGATATTCCCCGATAAAAGAATATTCCTCGACTAATCGAATATTATATAACCACTTGCATACTTTTCAAAATTTCTAAATATTACCCACAACTATAACATTATCTCAAATACACACCATAATTTTTAAAAAAATATTTCGAGAAAATTAAATTTTTATTCATAAAATTTGGGGTCTTACAACGTCACTGCCACCTACGAGAGATTTAATGTTCTGCCCAACTCTCTACGAGCCTATGGAAAGATCTATCCAAACAAAGATCTAATCATAAAGTTCATGAGAGCCTTACCAAGCAAATGGGATGCCAAAACCACTGCCATTAGAGAGTCAAAGAATCTACATGAAATGACTGTTCAACAGTTATATGGCAACCTTTTCACATAGGAACTAGAGCTGACTCAACGAGCAGAAACCTTGTCTGAAGGAAGAAAGAAGGATAAAGGTGTTGCTCTCAAAGCAACTGAAAACACCTCCAAAGTCAACACTGAAGTTGATTCTGACTACGATGAAGATGATGATGAGGACTTTGCAATGCTGATGAAAAGACTAAAAAGGTTCATGCGACAAGGCAAAACCAGCAAGCTAAGGAAAGTCAGCAACTACAGCAGCCAGGAGCAAATGAATGATCTATGCTATAATTGTAAGAAACCTGGCCACTTCATTGCCAATTGTAACAAACCTCTCAAAGAAGAACTCAAGAAGAAATCACATTCAAAGAAGGAATACAAAGGCAATAAGAGGCCTCAGAAGAAAGACAAAGGCCTTGTAGCTGGAGGATCGTGGAGTGACTCAGACAATGACTCAACTCCAGAATCTGGAGAAGATGAAGATCCTCAAATGGAAAATCTTTGCCTAATGGCCAAAAATGCAAGGGACAAACAGAACTCCAACATACATGAAGTAAGTATCGATGAGGTATTTGACTTCAACTCTCCTGATGTAGATATTGATGACCTAAGAACTGCATTACATGGCATAACATCTGATCTGCATCAATACATGAAGTGGTTTAGAGTTCTGTCTAAAGACTATTCACTTCTTCAAAAGGAGAAAGAAAAAGTTCAAGAAGAACTAGAAACAACCCTTCTCAGTACTGACTCTCTCTCCAAATTTGAAGCTGAGAATAAGCTCTTGAAATAAACAAATGAGCTCAATACAAAAAGAGAGTCAAGTCTAAACTCTAAAATTGAGGATCTAGAAAAGATAATCTCTACATGGAATAAATCCTCTTCATCCATGGACTTCTTAATCATTAGCCAGAGAAGTGTCTCTGACAGAACAGGGTTAGGCTTTGAGGAATCTACCTCAGAGCCATGTGTGGAAAAAATAAAGGAAACTAACACTAGTAATATCTCAGGTTTTAGTAGAGGCATTATATTTGTGAAATCTTCACAAAAGGATGAGCCTGTCAAACCCTGCTCAGCTGATTCAATTCATATTCCCAGGAGTAAAGGATCTCATGCCGGTCTGGGTTTCAGAAAAGAGAAGAGTAACCTAGCCACTACTCACCAACCTCGAAGGATCGTAGAGTCCAATAAGATCAACTCTACGAACCAACTGGGAAGGTACAGTAGAAGTAAGATATACTCCTCACAAATCATGTAACACGAGGACACATGGAAGAAGGAATATTAGCTTAACAGGAGGATGAACAATAACCCACAAAAGTCCAAATGGAGAAAGAACTTTCACACACACACACACAAACATGCATCATATCAAATGTTTTGTGTGCTACAGAGTTGGCCAAAAGGCTGCAAAATGTCATTATAATTCCATGCATGTGAGACCCAAAATCAAGCAGATTTGGGTCCCCAAGGGCACTAACAAAGTAGGACCCATGCAAGTATGGGTACCAAAATGAAGGTTTAATGTTACTACAGGAAAAGAGCTCCACGATCACAACCTGGTATCTAGACAGTGGATGCTCAAGCCACATGTTAGGGAACAAAACCATTCTGTCTAACTACATAGAGAAGGAGGGTCCATCGGTCATCTTTGGAGACAACACCTCTGGAAAGACAAGAGGCTATGGCTCAGCTGGAAATGGTACAGTATCCTTCAGCAAAGTGGCCTATGTGGAAGGACTATAACACAATCTTCTAAGCATTAGCCAACTCTGTGACAAGGGTCATCAAATAACATTCCTCAACAATCAATGTCAAGTCCGAGACCTGAAGACATCTGCTATAAAGTTAACCAAAACAAGAGAAGGAAATGTCTACACATTAAACCTTGGACAACTAAGCTTAGACGAGACTATATGCTTTCTGGCTAAAGCATCTGAAGAAATGAGCTGGCTATGGCATCGAAGATTATCTCATCTCAACTTCAAAAACATGTCCAAATTAGCTTCAAAAGATCTAGTTGCAGGCTTACCCAAGTTCAACTTCGTTAAAGAAAGGTCGTGCAATGCCAGTCAACTTGGAAAGCAGACCCAAAGCTCATTCAAGAACAAAACTGTCAACTCAATTGACAAGCTTCTGTAGTTGCTACACATGGATATGTTTGGGCCAATTCCAACGACGAGCCTTGGGGGAAAGAGATACTCTCTGGTCGTAGTCTACGACTACACCAGATTTACATGGGTGTTCTTTCTAACCTCAAAGGATGAAACAAGCTTTCAACTGATCAAGATGTTCAAGCTAGTGATGAACGAGAAAGGAGAAAAAATTAAGGCCATAAGGAGTGATCATGGCAGAGAATTTGACTTCATAGAAATGGACCAGTTCTGCACAGACAATGGCATTAGTCACAACTTCTCAGCTCCACGAACTCTCCAATAAAATGGAGTAGCTGAGAGAAAGAACAGGACATTGATAGAGGCTGGAATGACTCTACTAGCAACAGCCCATCAACCTGAATACTTCTGCGTAGAAGCTGTCAACACTGCATGCTACACTCAGAACAGATCACTCATACACTTTACGATTAAGAAGACTCCTTATGAACTGTGGAAAGGAAGAAAGCCAAGTGTCAGCTACTTTCATGTTTTCGACTGTGCATGCTACATTCTCAACAGTGGAAAGCAGTACTTGACAAAATTTCAACCAAAGTCAGACGAAGGAATCTTTCTTGGATATGCCACAGACAAACTTTGATGAGACAAACTTAAAAAAAATTGTGCTTCAAGACACTACGACCAACAGTTAAGACACTACGAATGAGGCTGTTGAGCTCAACACTACGATCGTAGTACCAGATAGTGAAATCGTTGAGCAAGGAAATGAGATCGTAGAGAGGCCTATGACAGACAACGAACCTCTACACCAAGAAGAAGAAATAGATCTTGAAGATCTAAGACAAGAAGGCATAAGAACAAATGTCCCAACAGGAAGCAGATGGGAAAGAAATCACACTCAAGATCTAATTATTGGAGATCCGAGTGCAAGAGTCAAAACAAGAGCTGCCACCCAAAATGAATGCTTTTATCTAAGCTTTCTGTCTCAAATGGAACCAAAGAAGATAGAGGATGCTATGGAAGACTCCAACTGGATAGAGGCCATGCAGAAAGAACTTAATCAGTTCGAAAGAATTAAGCAAAGTATGGAGATTGGTACCAAGACCAAAGAATCATCCTATTATTGGAACCAAGTGGGTCTTCAGAAACAAGGTGGATGAAGATGGAGTGATAACCAGGAATAAGGCAAGACTAGTGGCCAAGGGCTACTCTCAGGAAGAAGGCATTGACTATGATGAGACATTTGCACCTGTTGCCAGACTAGAAGCCATCAGAATATTCCTTGCCTTTGCTGCTCACATGAAATTCAAGGTCTTTCAAATGGATGTCAAAATTGCATTCTTGAATGGTGAACTTCAAGAAGAAGTCTATGTAGAGCAACCTCCAGGTTTCATCAATCCATCTCTTTCTAATTATGTCTTTAGATTAGACAAAGCCTTATATGGTCTTAAACAAGCACCTAGAGCGTGGTATGAAACATTAACTAACTTTCTTATTGAAAATGGGTTCACTAGAGGTAGAGTAGATACCACACTATTTCTTAGAAAGCATAAAGATAAAGTCTTACTAGTTCAAATATACGTTGATGACATCATTTTTGGATCTACTGATGAAAAATTATGCAAGAGATTCTCCAAGCTTATGCAGAGTAAGTTTGAAATTAGCATGATGGGAGAGCTGAACTTCTTCCTTGGACTGCAAATAAAGCAGACTGATAAAGGAATCTTCATAAACCAAGCCAGGAACATTAAAGACTTACTTAAGAAGTATAACATGGAATCAGCCTCTCCCATGAAAACCTCAATTGCTCCTGCAACCAAGCTTGAAAAAGATGAAAAAGGTAAAAGTATTGATGTAACTCAATACAGAGGTATGATAGGCTCTCTTTTATATCTAACTACCAGTAGACCAGATATAATGTTTGCAACATGCATTTGTGCTAGATTTCAGGCTAATCCTAAATAATCTCATTTAACTGCTGTAAAGAGGATTTTCAGGTATCTCAAGGGTACACCTCACTTGGGGCTTTGGTATCCCAAGGAGTCCTCATTTGAACTAACAGGATACACATATACTAATTTTGCAGTCGCAAAATAGATAGAAAAGAGTACCCGATGGCACTTGTCAATTGCTAGAAAGCAGACTTGTGTCCCGGTTTAACAAGAAGAAAAAATTAAAGATCTACTTAACCGCAGAAGTTGAATATATCATCTTTGGCGACTCATCGTGCTCAGATCCTATGGATGAAAAATCAGCTAGCAGATTATGGGTTTAAATTCAAATCCATACCTATTCACTGTGTTAACACAAGTGCAATTGCAATAACTCATAATACTGTCGTGCATTCTAGGACTAAGCATATAGAAATAAGGTATCACTTTATTAGGGATCATGTGCAAAATGGAACTATATCTTTACAATATATTCCTATTAAAAACCAACTTGCTGATGTCTTTACAAAACCTCTAGATGAATCCAGATTTAACAAGTTAATAAGTGAGCTAGGCATGCTTAACTTACAACCATGAAAAATATGCTCTAGTTTGTGCTAACTATACAGATTTAAAGTCTATGATCGAAATCATAGACATGATCAAAGGAAGTCTACGATTGTAGAGGCTGAAGTGTCATAAAAGACAACGATCGCAGTACAGACTCAACGATCGCGGTACAGATTCAACGATAGCAGAGCTTCATCAACAAAACCAAAGGAGCACCCTATGATGAGAAAGTACAAAATAAAGCAATCTCTCTGATAAGTGCCTCAGCGACAAACCTAACCCTTGATTCATTCAATGAGGTTGGCCCTTCCTAAGGTACCTTAAACCTAGAAGAATGCTAAGTCAAAAGGACTCGGTCAGACTCGACGATTGCTATTCAGACTCGATGATCGATCATCAGTCGACTCGGACGATTGAGCTCGTATACGACGATCGATCAAGCAGACTCAACGATGGATAAACAGACTCGATAAGTGTAGAACAGACTCGACGATTCCAAGGACCATCTCAACAATCGTAGTCCTCCTGAAGAATATATTAGCTCAGAAGGAGTTAAGGGCAATTCAGTACAATCCTTCTCAGTCAGATTCGTAGAGCCAAGCAGAATTCGACACCTGTCCCACTAAGAAAAATGGAGAGAGGGAAGTTACAAGTACAAATTGATTTTTTTTTTCGGAAGTTCAAAAAGCTTATCTCTCTCATTCTCTCTCAAGCCATAAACCCTAAATCTCAAGAAAGCTCAGTCAGTCATATTCCCTGCAAAGAAATC
This sequence comes from Panax quinquefolius, assembly GCA_020205615.1. Lineage (NCBI taxonomy): Eukaryota > Viridiplantae > Streptophyta > Magnoliopsida > Apiales > Araliaceae > Panax > Panax quinquefolius. Next base: position 131,665,188 of record CM035157.1, on the reverse strand, counting down.
AATGGTGGCTTCCAACATCATCTCTGGCTACAGACTCTACTTTGATGAGTTCAAAACTACTGAACCAAAATTTCACAAAACTCTATCATTAATAATGAAGGCTGGTCTCGAAGAAGCTCTTGGTACGGCCACATTGATCTACCCTAAGCTCGTGAAATAATTCTACAGGAATAGTGTGTTCGAAAATGACGTCATCACCACTAAAGTCAGGGATGCGGAAATCAAGCTGAAGGCTGAGGATATCAACCTAGCCCTAGGATTCAAATCTGAAGGGTACTCGTTCATAGATGTCATAGATTTCCATGAAGGACTTAAAAGGATGCATCACAAGAAATCCCCCTCTGTCAAAGGATACAAGAAGAAAGAATTTCCTCAGAGGTATAAATTTCTGGCTGATATTGTTGGAAAATGTATATGTTGCAAGAGTTCTGGCCACGATTCTGTAAATGAGGTAAAACTCAAGCTCATGATTGCCATAAGTTGTGGAATACAACTTAACTATGGAGCTCTACTACTTGCATGGATTGGAAAAAGGATTCTCAGCTCGAAGAAATCAAAAAGCACTGGGAAGATGCTCTACGGGCGATTCATCGGCATTATTCTACAGTCTGCCTTGGGCGATAAAATTATGGATGATGAAGGTGAACAAATAAATCCGAACAGAAGAATGACCCAACAATTGTTTGAGAATTGGAACAGGAATCCAGCAGAAAATGTGCGTATAATGTCTGAATCTAGTGGTAGAACTGCTGATGTAAAGGAGTCAGGGATTCCAGGAAATATGTCTGTTGTCAGGGAGACTGAAGAAGAAGAAGAAGAAGAAGAAGAAGAAGAAGAAACAAATAAAGAAGAACCCACTGCCCTGATCAGAAAAAGCAAGGGCAAGAGAAAGTTAAAGGCCAGAATAACAAAAGAACCCCAGGGATCAACAACTGATAAACCTGTAGAGTCCTCTGACATTGAGACTCTAAGGATCCTGAGAAGGAAGAAGCAGCAGACTGAGGCAGAAGAAGACAGAGCTACCATATCACAGCTACTGAAGAAGAGTAAGATCAGCCAAAAATTCAAGAGGCCATATGTCTCTTCGATCGTAGAGTCTCTACTGATCGTAGAGACCATATCAACTAGAAAGCTGCATTGATCGGATGTTCTAATTGATCAATCGAGGACAAAGTCAAGCTCAAGAAAGTCCTAAGGACGTGACTCAGCCTAGAAAAATAAGAATAAAACTGGTTAAGGAGTACTCAAAAAGGAAGACAAAGAGCTAGCTGCTGAAAAGGAACTGTCCAAAGAAAGCCAAAAGGACAGAGCTCAAGCTGAGGGGGAGACACCTGAAGTTCTAATCATAGAGAATACGCTAGCTGGGGAGGAGATGCCTGAAGCTCTCATCCTATAAAATGCTCCAGCTGAGAGGGAGCTACTAATCGTACAAGAGGATGATCATGCTGAGGGGGAGGCTCATGACATCCCCATGGCAGAAGAAGAGGTTCCTGTAGAAATGAGGGAGAACCGGTGCAAGATCATCATGAGGCCATAGATATAATGGAATCCTAAAACGAAAACAGAAAAGAGGATGAAGATGACGAGGTCGAGATCATAGCTGTGAGCATTGATGGGTACAGAAAAGCTAACTATGAGCAACTGTTTTCCTATCTACCCATGATGCCTTTCCATCAAGCTCAAATTCTAAACTCCTGGAATCACATGTTTTGGAGCTTTCAAAGAATATCCAGCCATCTCTGTGCTAACTCATGGATTCCCAGGAAGTTTCAACTTTGCCAAGAAGTTGCTCATAAATAAGTCATCTTCAAAGAATGAACATGAGGTACTGTCTATCCCAACCCTCTTCAGAGTTAATCACTTTCCATGATCCTCATTCAGTCAATTTTATGAATTCCCACGATGGTTGGAAGTGATTCTACATCCACTAAATCAATTCCCAGTAGTAGAATCCCAAAATTCTGTAATTGATGAACCAAATTTGACCAACTTTATATTACTCCCACCTCCTATCAGCTCTACGATTACAGACTCTAACCCCAGTAAAGAGTCCCAAGTCCAACTCGTAGAGCCACCTACTACACACACACAAACACAGGCCCCTCCATCCGATATTCCCTCCTCATCCAACAACGAATACTTCAACCTTGATCTTGCCCTCTACTCATTGCAAGATCAATTCAAGAGCACACCACCTTTTTCACATATTCCCCATCTCAATGAACTTCTGTCAGAGCTACACACCAAAGCTGATTTGTCAGCCATGTCCAAGAAAGTGATCAAGGAACTCGATGAGAGTCTTGAACAACACACTGAACTCATTCAGATGAGATTAAATACAATGATCAATGCTGTAAATAATCTCCCAAGCTCCCTAAGCTCTACGCTCACTAAGAAACTTAAAGAGCTCATCAAGGAAATGATTCAGAGCATAAAGGACAGGGATGACATTCATTTCTAGCAGTCAAAAGACACAGAGATGTTGTTCTTATTTTGCAGAATACTCAGGAAGCTCAGAATAAACTGATGATGGAGAACTTCCTCAATCTGCAAACTGCCGTAAAAGAGTTCCAACAATTTTACGTCTGCCAAGGATAACAGACTGACAACATACTGGCCATTCTTCAACAACGGGAAGCTTGATCTAATGCGCTGATTCAAGAAAATCGAAAGGCTATTGCTCAAACTCAGAGTCAACTCAACGAGCTTGTCTAACGAGTGACTCACCTTTCAGAAGACATTGGCACCCTTGATGCTGACATAAAGGGGGAGAATAAAGGGAAAGGAGTTCAAGGCAAGGGCAGAGGTCAATTCCAAATTCAATCTTCACGGAATCCTCCTACAAGGCAATTCCACCAACAGACTCCATGATCCAGCCATCAGACTCAATGATCTGATCAGCAGGAAGTTTTAATGGCTCAACCAATAAGAAGTCAAAGGCCTTCTCCCAATTCTCATGAGGTGACAACAACAGGCCTAAGAATGCCAATTGAGATCCTGCATTCATGAATAGGCATGATCACAATCCAAGACTAAGCCCAAGTGAGATGGAAGATCTAGCCAAGAGTGACGAAGCAAGCAGAAAAAGGAGAGCTGAGGAATATGCAAATCCTCCGACAAGCAAAAGGTCGAAGAAATAGAGATAAGTTGAATTTTAATTCTTATTGATGTAGTCAAACTTAAATGTAATATCTATCTTCATACATCAATAAATTCATGCTTATTCTCTAGAAATTTCAACTGCTCACTAAAATATTAAGTCATATTTACTTTGCTGCAACTGCATATAGAATTTGATAATCATGACAACAAATCTCCTTGGTTATGCCAACATCAAATAGGGGAGATTGTTAGAAGAATGCATATTTTGATTTGATGTTTAAACTAAATGCTCATGATTATATGTAAAGTCCTTCAAGGAATATATGTACAAGGACTTAGTGATAGATCAAAATTGTTAGGTTGATCTTAGCTTTCAATGTTCATCATTCTATAAACGAATGTATAGATAAAGAGATCAAAGATGTTTGGTTGATCTATGACTTGAAAGAAATAGATAGGCCTTGAAAAGAATCGCAGTCTATCAAGTAGATCAATAGAATGCAGAAGCGAAGGCAGGATCGTAGAGCTTAGAAGATCGTAGTGTATCTGCCTTGAAGGGCCTCTCCAGAAATCGTAAAGTGGTCTAGACGCTTGTAGAAACTAACTTAGAGATCGTAGTTGGACGCCCCCAAAATAGGTATACATCATCCATTCTGAGTCGCCAGATATCATACTATAAAAATCATTTACAAACTTCATTTATACAATTTGTTGAAGCGTAAAGTATAGAATCGACCACAGTTAAACTGTGAGTTTTAATACAAATGTATATAACTCTCATGGTGCCTCGACCACAACCTTACAATGGTACTTTACATAAAAGTACAGTCAATAACTATTTTAGAAATTAAAATCTTTAGAAAATACTCAAGGAAACCTTCGTACATGGGAGGTCATGCGTCTAGGTTATGATAGATATCATATGTCCACAGAATTATCCTTGGTTGACCCAATAGTCCCCAAAGAAAAACAAGAAGATTACTATCATCTTCTTTCTAATGGTGAGTCTTCTCTTGACATATAATTATCTCTATTTTCTCCAATTGAGAATTATATTTCAAACAAACTCCAAGATCATATAGGTAGTGCTCGTAGATATACTCAGTAAGTGGATGTGCATAACCATGTCTTATGATAATACGAGGTTGTATATCATTAGACATCTTGTATGATAGTGGCAAAACACCCTTTCAAAGTTGGGTTCACCTCACCCTATTCGGTTCACCAAAATTAAATATCAAATAACGTATACAATATGACACACTTACCTAAAGTTCTAAATAAAAGTATTTCCATACTATTTAGGGAGAACCTCAACAGCTATAGACCACCGTTCTATTCTCTTGTTACCCCCGCTCGACCCAGCTACACTCTTATTACCTGAAAAGAATTGTGAAGCAAAAAGGGTGAGCACAACTAGCCCAGTAAAGAATATCATGAATAAAGATAATTTACATCATCAATAGCCTTCATCAATAATAAATCAGAGATTTAGAACATATGGTAGATGATAAAACTTTTCAACCATAGTTAGGTGAACGAAGCAATCCATTAGAAGAGTCGAATGGGATCGTGAAGTCTATTATCTTCTCCATGTTAAAAGTCCACCAATAATGTTTTATCCCTGTAACATCAATCAACAATTTATGTCCACAATCATATGAATAACTCATAATCATAATTGTGATACTAAATTCCTCTTCGCAACCAGGACGAAGTTAATTTTCATCACCTATCTTCAACTGAAACATCAAAAATTATGGTTATACCAAATCGCAATTCCTGCTCATAATCATACTAATAAATTCATCTTTGCAGTATGGCTAAAGATATTCATTAATAATTCATCTTTGCACTACAGGCCAAAGACATACAACTGTATTTTAGAAGAGTCAAGTAGAGCATGACATCTACTATCTTTTACGAATTAGAAGTGTATAAACAATATTTTATTGCTAAGACTCAACTTAATAAATAATCCACATCATCGAATCATCCCTGCACTACGGCCAAGGATATTCATGTAAACATCAATGGTCATGATTATCTTAGAATAATCCACGGTTATAATCATACAAATAATCATCCATCAACGCACTACTACCCGATGAGGACTTTTACCACATCATCTATAAAATTACGGGTCATGATTATACCAAATGATCCCTGGTCATAATCATACCAATAAACAGTTACCAATAAACAGTTCATCTATGAACATAAGCCAAAGATACTCATCAATCAATAGTTCATCTTTGCACGTAAACCAAAGATATACAACTGTAAAACCAATACCCAACAGTCCATCTTTGCACGTAAGCAAAAGATATGCAACTGTAAAATTAATAATCAATAGTCCATCTTTGTACGTAAGCCAAAGATGACTTTTATCATAATATAAGCATGAGGATGATGACAATGATATAAGCATTAATCAAACGAAATCAAGGATAAATATTAAAGACTTTAAATTTATCCAAATATTATCAATCACTTAATAAACTCATAATCTAATATTATTAATATTATAACAATATTTTAATCACTTCATAAACTTATAAACAATTTATTTCAATTGTTTACACTTTACCAAATAATGCATTTAATCATTTAAAAATGTCATACTCATAAGATTTCATCACCAATAATCAAATCCCTCATCAAAAATCTGCATATACCCTATATAGGATTCCCAAGCCATAAAATCCTATTTTCCAATTTTGTCACTTCACATAACATATTTAATTCATTTACTCATAACTAGTTCATTTTCATGAAAAATACCAAATCAGTCCCAAAAAATATTTCTTTTTTGGGATTTAGCAGAATATAGTCCCATATTGAACATATATTTTTCTCGGAATTTTTAAAATTCATTTAATATTTTTCATATGGCCAAAACTGCCGAATATTTAGACATTTATCATAAATTATACTTTTGTCCAAAAATTCAAATTTCTGAGGTATACTCTCTGTTATATACATGTACTCCCAATAAAAATTTAACTAATTTTGGAGTTAACCACAAGGAGTTATAAGGGTTTACTTTTAAAATAGTTTTTCCCATAAAATCCATAACTCTTAATCTATACATCCAAAAATCGCCTTCTTTGGACACAATATAGAAAACTCATCAAATTATCATTTCAAATTTTTCCAGAATTTTTGAGGGTCAGAAAAATTACGAAACTGCAAATGGATTTTCACCCGTCATGCGGTAATCCACGTAGACAAATCATTTCCACAATTTAATAAAAAAATGAATACAAAGGATCATTTACCATGCATGCAGTTATCCACATAGACAGGTTATTGCAACAGAATAATAAAGAATGGAATAACAAAAAAATTCACCATGCATACGGTAGTCCACATAGACAGGTTATTCCAACAGAATAATAAAGAATGAATAACAGAAGAATTCACCATGTATATGATAGACCGCACAGACAGGTTATTCTAACAGAATAATAAATAATGGAACCAGGTCATGCCTAATCCGCACAGACAGGATATTCCAATAGAATAATAAAGAATGGAATCGGGTCATGCGTAATCCGTACAAACAGGATATTCCAACAGAATAATAAAGAATGAAATAATAGAAGAATTTCACCATGTATGCGGTGCTTGCATAGGCAAAGTTATTCAACATAATAATAAAGAATGGAATAATGAAGAATTTCACCATGTATGCAGACTTAGCATAGACGTATGTTATTCCAACATAATAATAAAGAATGGAATAATGAAGAATTTCACCACGCATACGGTAGTTTCATGCATATACAAAGTTATTCAAATGAATAATAAGGAATAGAATATCAATAGCTTTCTTCATCAATACGAAAGAAATAATATCCCTTACTATAATAATAATATCCCTTACCTTAGAAGAAACTGGATACTGGAATAGTGAGGTAGCAGACTTCTCTTCTTTTTTCTCTCTATAATTTCTCTCTATAATAATTTATTTATAGCTTTAGTGAATTGGTGAGAAATGAAGGAAGAATGAGCTTCTATTTATAGGAAAATATAGTTTCGATAATTGTACGTTTTGGGACTCGAAATATTATATTACAATACCTTCAACTTTTCTTTCATTTTTAATTTAGTCCTGTAAGTATTATCAAACTTGCACCACCTCCCCTAATAGTAAATCATGTGAATTAATAGTTCATTCATGTGACTTAATAGTTATAATCATGTAAAAATACGATTTATAGTATAGTACCTCCATCTATACCTCCATTTTTAACTTAGTCATGCAAGTATTATCAATCTTGTACCACCTCCCCTAATAGTACATGAATGTGATTCAATAGTACACACATGTGAACAACTAGTTATAATCATGTGAATCAATAGCAATTAATTGCTCATTTATCTGGTTAATTACCCAATTGGTCAATATAACCTCCAGACATCAATTATTATCGAAATAAATGTCGATTTCCACTAACACTAACAACCCCAACATAATGGAAATATTTTTCTCAAAAATGTCATTTTTTAAATTTTGAAGTTTGACTTTTTCCGAAAAAGTCAGCTGTTGACTTTTTTGACCAAAAAGTCAACCCCGACAAATTTTGTGTTTATAGTCTATTTCTACTGATTTCATCATTCCAGACTCAAATATCACGTCCGCGTCTTCAAATTCAACTCCGAACTCAAATTTGATTTTTTAATAACATTTATTATTAATATTATAACTCACAATATTTAACAATCAGATCGTTCCCATGAAAGAGGGGGCTTTCCGATAAGGATTTCTCCTTATTAGCGCGCAATTAGGTGACCAAACCTCTCCTTGATAGAACTTCTAGACATTGTCAATATTTCAAATAATAATATGAATAACTTTGTCGTCTCAATTATTGATTTAATAATATATAAAATATTATGCAGATGATACTGTAACAATAATTGAATCAATAATATGAGAGATATGATACAACAATTATTGTAGCAATAATTAAGTATAACTGAGTGACTTTTCACATAAGCATTAATAATCAATACCGTGTGCTACTATGCAACCACGCGTATTACTGTACTTTTACTACCGATTATTTTATGACAACTTGCTTACTTTGAAAAAAAAAATTCAAATATGACCCTTAACTTTTAACTTTTATCAATTTAACTATTTACCAAAATAGAAAAATTGAATACTTTTATTTCATAAAATTCGGGATCTCACAATCTCCCCTCCTTATGAAATTTTGCCCTCGAAATTTACGTACCTGGTAGTTCGAAGAGATGACAATACGATATATCTAGTGTTGAAATATCTGTATGAGAAGAGGCTTCGGCAATTGAAATATTTTCCTTTTGATTCGATCTTGGGACACGATATATCTGGTGTTGAATATCCCTCATCGACAATATTCTCGAGGGAAGCTTTTCGGGCAACTCCTGCACATCGGCTGACATTTCAGTGCTTTCTTTTGTTAAACTATTTCCACAGGGAAGTAGAACATACATCACATTTTCACGATCAGCCTCCCATAGGAATCTAATCAAGGACAATAGGTTCAAATTCCCGACTGCTCGAGCCGAACTGTCTTCTTCTAGCTCGTCGAAGTGCTAACACAACCTTCTTCCCTTTAATCCTAAGGGAATATGTATTCTTTCGACCATAATTTATAACGCTTCGGTCATATTGCCAAGGTCGGCCCAACAACACAGGACATGCATCCATAGACGCCATATCACAAAAAGCATTATCAAAATATTTATTGTCGATGAAAAAAGACATTAAGCACTTTTTATCCACTGTTACTTCATTACCTTTTTTAACCACGCTAACTTATATGGTTTAGGATTCCGATCCGTTTTCAAATGCAATTTCTAGAAAGCCTCTTCGGACACTACGTTCTCACAACTGCCGCCGTCAATGATTAACTTGCATACTTTATTTGCTATGGTGCAAATTGTTTGAAAGATATTGGTTCTCTACCAATCCTCTTCGGAATCATCTTTATGAGTTGGTAGACTCTTGAGAACGACCATAGTCTCCTGGCTATTTTCATACGATCTATTCTCCTCTTCGTTGCCATCATCATATTCGTCATACTCAAGTTCTCCATAAGGTTCTCCTTCATCTTCATATTTGTCATAAATTTCTTCTCCATCTGCATATTCGTCATAAATTTCTTCTTCATTTGCATATTCATCATATACAAGTTCTCCATACACTTCATTGACTACGTCTTCATCAACCAATTGTTCTTCATCAAAATCAGAATTAAAATTATAAAATTTCTCATCACGATCAAGGTGCGAGAAATATTCCGGTACTTCCTCGGTCGGATACTATCCACGAGAATAATACCCTTCTTCGTCATGATTAAGGTGTGGGACTTCCTCAACCGAAAACTGTCTACGATAGTGATCAATGTGCGGGACTTCCTCTTTCAGAACCTGTCCACATCGACCCCGATTCAACGCCTTAAGATGTCAGGTTAACTCTACAACATGTCTTTGTAATTCCTCAATCATCGCGTCTTGAATGTTACGATCTTGGTTCAGGACTTCCTCAGCCAGAATCTGCCCTCTACGACCACGACCACTAGCCATTAAAATCGATAAGTCTAATCCCAGAAATTAGAGAGCTTTGATACTAACTGACGCCGGGCGGGATAATGATTTTCCTGCGGGCTGATAAACAAATGAATCACAAATAAAGGAACAAGATATTCACCGAAAAATACAGAGAAACTCTCTCTAATGTGTAAATTTATATTTATCAAAATCAAAGTCCATCCAATTTAACTCACAAGCCAGATTTATATAACTAACAAAACTTTCTGCCCAAGATACTCTAGAATCTTCTTTAGAGATATGAAAATAAATCTTCGAGATACGAAAACAAATCCTAACAAACTTCCTAAAATGATGGAAACAAGTAATAACTTATTATAAAAGATTTACAACCTAATAAAATACTATTACTATAAAAGACTAAATAATAATAATAATAATACACTACAAGAAAACTGACTAATTCCGACGGATCTACTCTCAACGGACACATTCCCTCGAAGATAATATGTATTCCGACGAATTATTCAGTCGAAGATAAGTCAATCGAAACTACTTTACTTTCAACGGATGTTCGTCGAAAATATATATATTCCATTGGCGCCAATGTTCCCGCCAGCGCGAACCTTATGCTCGACTGACTAGTGTTAATTCCCATGGACTATTCAGTCGAAGATACATTAATTACGACGAAAGTAATTACAACGGACAGTCCGTCAAAAATAATCCTAAAACCTTACTAATCGGTATGTCTTCTCCGGCCCCCTCGTTTCTCTCACTTTGCTCTCATTAATTTCTCTCTTTCTCTAGATCTAGATCTCCCATTTCTCTCGATCTCACTTTACGCCTTTCTCTCTCAGTCTCACTTCTCTCATTGCTCTCATCTCCACCACCACTATCGCCGCCACAACCACCACGTACTGCCACCGCCGCCACCACCGGTTCCACCACAGTTCCACCACCTTTGATTCCACCACCACCGGTTCTACCACAGTTCCACCACCTTCGATTCCACCACCACCACCACCACGTACTGTCACCACCACCACCTTCGATTCCACCACCACCACATACTGCCACTACGTACCACCACCACGTACTGCCACCACCACCATCACTATCACTGTTGATCGGTTCCACCACCAGTAGACGCCACCAACACCGTCGGTTGAACCACCATTACTAACACCACCAGCAGCAGCCACCACCAGGCACCACCGTCGGTTAGTTTGCATATTAATTCAATTTCAAGGTTAATTTTCTGCCAAGTATTAGATTTTTAGGGTTAATTTGTTGCAAATTGTGAAATTTGTGGCTTAATTTATTTTAGGTTTAGTTTGAGTTTGAATATGAGATTAACCCAATTTGGATAATATATATGTTGTTGCTGTGAATTTGTGGGTTTGTGGACTGCATATTATTTAACTGCATATTATTTGGAATTTGGAAATTGCAGAATATTGATATTATGAAGTGTATAACATATCAAATTTGGGTTCCTTATCATAATGTAACTGATTTTAGGACTGGTTTTTAATCTTGATATATTTGCTATTTCCGACTGAATTTATGATGTAAATTTTTGTTTAATTATGAAATTATAGAATATTTGTGGGCCTGCATGTATTGTATTAGTAATTAGTTTCTTAATATTAATAAATCATAAACTAAGTACCATTTACTTAGTTTCTTACTATTAAAATAAAATAAATATAATTTAATTTAGTATATTAAATAAAATAAATTTTAAAAATAAAATAAATAACATAATATAATACAAAATAGAGTAAAATAAAATAAAATAATAAATTAAATTAATTTAAATAAAATAAAAACTTTGATTTAATTTAAAAATAAAATAAAAATCAATAAAAAAATAAAATTAAATAAAAATAATAAAATAAAATAGAATAAAATAAAATAAAATAAATTTAATTTAATTTAAATAATCTAAATTTAATTAATTTAATTTAATTTAATTTAATAAAAAACATTAAAAATTATATAATATAATACAAGATAAAATAAAATAAAATAAAATAATTTTAATTACAAAATTAAATTAAATTAAATTAAATTAGAACTTATATAATATAATACAAAATAAAATAGAAGTAATAAAAATTTAATTTAATTTAGTTTATTAAATAAAATAAAATAAAATAAAATGATTTAATTTAATTTAATTTAATTTAATAAAGTAAATTTAATAAATAAATAAGCTATATATAATATACTACAAATTAAATTAAAAAAAATATAATAATAAAGTAAGTATGAGTGGATGTCGAACAGTAGTCTCTAGCTATAGATTCCAAATAACAATTTTCATAAACTAAGTACCACTTACTTAGTTTATAATCATTGGCAAAATAAACTAAGTAGCTAGAAGTGAATGTCGAACAGTAGTCTCTATAGATCCCAAATATATAGCAATTCTCATAAACTAAGTACCACTTACTTAGTTTATCATTGGCAAAATAAACTAAGTAGCATTTGCTTAGTTTGCTATAATTTTCAATAAATGCAATAATACTCTCCCTACATATATATACTCTTTCTTGTATGCAGGTTTCGCCATAGCAGTTGCGGCTAATATTACTCCAACCAGTTCCATGGCAACAATTAAAAAAAAGGGGTCGTAGTTCCTGTTTGTGTCCTATACTCAAATAATAAAGGTAATTGAATTACTACAGACATTCCTCACTGTTCCATCATAATAGATGGCAACATCCGGAAGGAGAGTGCCAGTAAGTTGTTGAACAAAGTTCTAGGTTAAGCAACCCTCTAAATGAGAGAACGATCACTTCTCTCATAGGATTGAATCATCTCCTTATATGGGTCCAATCCATGATATAAACATCTTCTCACTACTCCGAATTCCTCAGATGGGTAGTTCTCACAGAATGTCTCACCTTTTGTATGAGAACTATCCATTTGAGGAACCGAATGGTGTGAAGTCGCCTATATTATGGATTGGACCCATATCGGGAGATGATTCATTCTAGCAGAGAAGTGATCGTTCGTTCATCTAGAGGGTTGCTTAAGCTTAAACTTTGTTCAATAGCTTAATGGAACTCCTTCTGGATGTTGTCATCTCATATGATGGAACAGATGAATGTTTGCAGAATTGAATTAACTTTATTATTATAGTATGTGACACAACAGAACTACTTACCCTTTTTTTTCCCAATTGCCGACTCAAGTAGAGATTCCACATAACAATTCTCATAATTAAACTAAGTAGCATTTGCTTAGTTTGCCACAAGTTTCAATAAACTAAGTAGCATTTTTAATTATATATGTACTATACTTTGAAACTTAGAAACCCGTTTGACATACACTCAATAGAGGGGTGAATGTGAACAGTCCCAGTTGGAGTCTGTTATTAGATGTTATGTCTCTCACTTAGGCCGGTGCAAATACGAAATGGTACATTTGTTGTTATTTTGAGGATTAATCGACTGTTATCTCTATATGTTCTTCGAGTGCATACTTAGATTAAGTTATCTTAGTCTATTTCATGTGCTTAGAGACCATGGGGAGGTGCTGCTGAAATTTTCTTGAAAATCATGAAACGTACTCAACGTGTTTGCACTAGTGACAAGACATATCCAATAACGGGATAGAAGCCTTACCCCTGTCCTGAAGAGATACTAGGTAAATCTAATTCACACATGAATATCCAAATTAACTTAATGCGTACTTTTGTGTAGTTAAAAATGCCAACCGACCGGAGTTGGATGTACCGTAGGATCCCTAGTGATGGGAGGGGATTAGTCTCAGCTTATCGTGTTGGGGTTTTAGATTTCTTGAACAAAGCACTAGAACATACGGATGATCCGAACGGGAAGATGCGATGCCCGTGTGTCAAGTGAAAAAATCTGATTTGGAAGAAAGTCGACGAGATTAAATTTGAATTATTTTCTCGTGGATTTGTGGATGGGTACTTCGTATGGACTCATCACGGGGAATCAGAAGTGATTGAAAATATTGTGGAACAACCAATTCCATAGGATTCATACGTCGAACACTATGATCCAGTTGATATGTTGGTCGATGCTTATGGCCCTACTACTATTGACTGGGCTGAATATCAACCTTCTTCAAGCAGTGAGAAGCAAGTGCCAAATGATCTGTTCTTTGCCTTATACCGATTCTTTATCTCGAATCTGGGATCGCGTTGTATCCGGGAAATGATACGAACACCAAGCTTTCTGTAGTGACGAAGCTCTTACACTTCAAGAATGAGCACGACTGTAGTGAGAGAGTTTTCAACGATTTGCTCGCTATAGACAGTTCTTACCCAAGGATCATACTCTTCTTGCGAATTATTACGAAGTGAAGAAGATGGTCAAGGGGTTAAATATGGGGTATCATAAAATCGATGCTTGTGAGCGAGATTGCATGTTATGTTATACTACGGGAGGATGAGAGATAAGGGACAATGTGATATATGCAGCTTATCGCGCTATAAGGTTACCAAACGTGGGGGGAAGGAGAAACATATTCCCAGGAAAATCATACGGTACTTTCCACTTGCGCCGAGACTTCAGCGGCTATTCATGTCGTCTCATATGGCGCAACATATGAGTTGGCATCGAAAACGAGGATGTCGTGGCACTGGTCGGTGACTCACCCAAATGAATGGAGATGAATGGAAGAGATTTGATGTAAATTATCCTGAGTTTGTGGAAGAAGTCAGGAATGTTAGGCTTGGCATGGCTACTGATGGTTTTTGCCCTTTTAATAATTTTAGCCAGCCGTACTCAGTTTGGCCGTCATTATGGTCGCTTATAATCTTCCACCGGCAATGTGCATGAGGGATCCGTATTTATTTTTGACTTTACTAATTCCGGGGGATAAAAGTCCTACAAAAGACCTTAATGTGTACCTTCGACCATTAGTGGATGAACTAAAGATGTTGTGGGAGACAGGAGTTCAGACGTATGATAAATCGATATGCGAGAATTTTGTGATGAAGGCAGCCCTGTTATGGACTATCACTAACTTTCCGGCTCTTGGGATGGTTAGTGGTTGGTCAACTCACGGGAAGCTGTCATGTCCAGTGTGTATGGGGGATGTTCAAGGCAACCAGTTGCAACATGGGTGGAAATATAGATTCTTTGGAACTGCTCGTAGATTATTGCTTCTTGATCACAATTACAGAAAGATGTCTGCACAGTTCAACAGAAAGATAGAGAAGAAGGGGGTTGTTGGTGGTACCGTCGGGCGGTGAGGTCTTTGGTGGTTGAATCAACTTGATTTTCCTTTCACGGGAAGGAACACGATGAAATTGAAAGCGGTAGGGTGCACGGAAGGCTCATAATTGGACACACTTGCCTATATGGTTTGAGTTGCCGTATTGGGGCACACTTTCAGTTCGTCATTTGTTTGATGCATGTCCCGAGAGGGTGCATGCTTTTCAGTCAATATGCGCGGTACGATGCCACTTTTATGCAGACCGTCTTGCGGGAGTTCCACGTAAGTTAAGCATATTATCACCACATAGTTGTATTGGGATGAAGAAATCAATTGTTCTTAATTTTAAATCATCTTTTGTTATAGGTTTATTATCGATTTAACCCGAGCATCTCTCAGTTAGCTGGCGATGCTGTGATTGAGCATCACGTCGCTGCGAATTACTCTGGACGGGTTGTATGAGATGCGACAGAGAAAGCGCGCAGGCGATTGTAGATGACCAAGAGACCACCATAAAAAATCGCCATTACATAGTCTCCGATTTAGCCTCGGAGGCTATGTAAAGATATGGGAGGTGATGACTTCAAGAAAAAGTATGAAGCGGCGAAGAAGAACCGTGGTCACTCAGGATAGTACACACCCTGGTTCTCGATCGTTCGAGGAGGCGAAGGCGGTAAGTGCATATGTATTTAGTTATTTATGTGTCAAGTTCTCACACAAATACTTAAGACTGTTTTATGAATGTTTGTATTAGGCATTGGGGAGGACCTTGGTAGAGATCCTACCATCGCTAGAGTTTTGGGATCGAGCCCACACGCTAAGGACGAGCGTGCTTTGTCTCAAGCCACCTTTAGCTATACGGGTAAAACTCATCTTACTATTTAGCTTTTAATAATATTCAATCGTAAATAAAATGATATAATTAACATACGTATACGGAATACATTACATGACCGATTTCAAAAGCTTTGGGACGAGCGTATAGCTGAGCTAGAGACTATTAGGAGGGGTTCTGAGCCGTTAGATTATGCCACCCCTCTTCCAGATATTGTATTAGATCGAGATGAGGAGCTGAGACTACGGGTCGCATCTCAGGATCCCCCTAGTAGCAGTACCGAGATATCGAGTGTTGGATTTGCCGAGGATACCCGCATATACACTTCCTGGAGGTAATATTTTTTTATGTTTCACGAAATTATCCGAATTTATCACATTATATAAATTATTATTAGTAATTGTATTTGTATCTCTTTATAGGCTCCAGCCAGTGCCAGCGTCCGAGAGCACATGTCGGACCATCTCATACGGGCGCTGGCTTGGATGACGATATCTTCCGGCGGCTGATAAGGGCCGTGTCGGATAGGTTCCATACCTATCCAGGTCTTTTTCGGCGTCAAGTGATTGCCTTCCGATTCTCGTCTTCACCAGATTGCTCGGGATATTATAATAGGGCCTCTGCAGAAGTACGGATTACCTCGGGAGCGATTCGACGCTTGAGAGCCGAGATGCTCCGGATGATGATTACCCTTTTGGAGGAGGCTTTTCGTCCGCCCCCACCTACTCAGGTATTCTTATTATTTATGTTTTTCAATTAAGGCTAGTTTGTTAATTCTCACATATATATATATATACTGGACTAATGATTTATATTTTGATTCTATCAATGGGGGTGGCGATATAAGCGGCGGTGGCGATGATGAAGCAAGAAACACGAGGATGATTTCCATACACCAGAGCAGCGCCGTCGTTCACCTCCACATGATGATGATACTTTTACTAGTTTATAGTTCATTTGTATATATTCATGATATTATAGAACTTTTGTATATATTGTATTGTCTAATTGCATCTGTACAACTATTGTAAATTATATTGTTTAACATTTATGGAACATTAGCTTATATTTGTAATTGGTTAGCTTATAATACGTTTTGGTGGATATTTGAATGTGAATGTGAATGATAATGAGTTGAAGATTACGTTTTAGTGCTACGTTGCATATTTGAATGTGAGATCTGAGTTTATAATACATGTATTGGGTTGTGATAAAAGTTATAGGTACATTAATGGGTTTAAACACCTAGAAACCGAACTTTTAAAATCTGTATTTAAAAAAAATAGTTAATTAAACGGAATAAGTATTTATGAATCGATATTCCCTACGATAACAAAAAACAATTTTTAATAAATGTCGAAATATTACGATTTCAACAGTAAATACTCCATCTTCGATTTGAACGAATCCATGTGAATACGCTTAATTCGATTTAAAAGTCCGTTGAACTTAATAAGTAGTCGGCTTTTTTATAAATATTGGGTTATTTTAATTTTCAATTAGGTAATAAGATAATTAGAGAGAATAAGTCCGCTTCGGAAATAGGGCCTTTTCTATCCGATTTAAAAGGTTAAATCTACATATTCTCATCGAAAATAAGTGATGTTCGACGAAAATCCGTCGGAGATAATTTCGTCGAAGATAAGTAATATCCGACAGAATTCTCGACAGAACTTATTTTTGACGCGTTTATTTACGATCGAATTTCGGACGGACATTTTCGTCGGAAATAGTCTATGTTCGACGGAATAGGATTAGGGTCGACGGAATATTCCATCGGAATAAAACTTTTTTCTTGTAGTGATAATAATAATAATAAAGTCCATCGACTTCTGAAGTCATGACGCCTATTCAGAAGAAGTTCGCTACACCCGAAGTCATGACGCCATTCGAAGCCGAACTCCGACCCTGAAGACACGGACCGAACGCTTGACCCCGAAGTCAACTAATACCGTTGCGCTGATCCCTTAACTTTTGGTCCTTTAGCATCATCATCGTACTTTCCAACCATTTAGGATATTCGACCTGAAATATTCCTGCATCATAATTCTTGCAAACAAACATAGTCTTAGAGCTCTATCCTTTTCAACTCAACTTAATTAAATCTTAATTCTAATGGTTTGATGATATTTTTCTCCCTCTAAGTTATCACGTATTACCGAAGTCATCTCTAAATTAAATTACTTTTTTTGTAAATTGACTTATAAGCGGTTGATTTTTGTTGATCAATTCTGTTTCTTGGGCCAAATTTTATTCAATTTATTTTTTAAAATTTTAATTAGTTTTTCTTTATTGTTTTGTGCGTGTTATATCGTTTTTACCCCTACTAAAACTACAAATGCCTCAATTTGTGGAAAATTAGGTAACATTTCGTTTAAGGAATAAAATTGACACAAATAAACCACTTAAATGATCCAATTGAAGAAAAATAAACTTTAAGGATGATTGTATGTGGCATTGTGTGACAATTTATAGGGATAAAAGTATGATCATTCAACCTAACTAATCCTAAACTAGTTGGGTCGGCCAAATAAATCATTTTCCTCCGCTATTCTCTATCAGGAGTCATGTCCCAACTTAGATCATTAGGGTTCTTCCAATAAAATAAATTATTAATATATGTTTAATTAGGGTTATTGGGATCAATATATGTTTAATTAGGGGCGAGATTAATTACTATAGACAATTCATTATTTTCTAGACAAATAAATTGTATCGAAGGAGTAATTAATTATATAAACTTAAACTTAAACTATATAGTACATATTTAACCAAAATTTTTCCCATGTCATAAATATATAATTAATGGGCTATATATATAAAAGGATGGGAAATTTCTCAATAATGATAGAGCAAAATTTAACCTCACTTATGATATGACTATATACCTAGAGAGAGATATTAGATGCTAAGGTATTTACTAGCAAGCTAATTTCTATATATGCAATGGTTTAATATCTTTTATCATTTTTTATTCACACAAAATCTTACCAAATCTTAACCTTTGTCCATGACTGAATACCCAGGACCCCACAAAGTACACAATTCTTGAGTTTAACACGTGAGAAGCACGTGGGACTGCAACTTTGTGTGTCATATTTCCACCTGCATGGTTGAAAAGCTACCTCATCGCCATGAACAGTCAGAGTGAGTAGTTTGCATTAAAGACTAGGGGCCCTATTGTGTTCTACAATTGTGTGTAATGAATTCACCAGCACAGCTACAAAAATATGGACCTTCATGGAACATTAATTAATTAAGAGACTTGGACTGATATATATATATATATATTGCTCTCATAGTTTCATGCTTCCTCAATTTTTTTTTTTAAAAAAATTTAGGTTTTGAAAAAAATATACTTAGGTCAATTTACACGTCAATTGAGATTAAATTTTTTCTCGAACGATTTTAAGAGCATGCCCCGTATCGGTTTGGTGCATTCAGGAAAATTATTATCGATGCCGGCACCAAGATTCGAGCTCAGGAAATCAAGAAAGAGAGCAAATTTTTAACTAGGAAAATCAAAGAATATGAAAAAGAAAGGGGAAAGTTGAAGAAGAAAGGTGAATTGGATTTGAGGTGCATGTGTGGAAGACTAGAAGCACTTTCTAAGAGGAATATTTGACCCCTATCATCTACCAATTTAATCCCTCCATTGTTTAATATAAATCGTATTAGAGAATTATTTTTGTCTCTTAATATAAGTCGTTTGAGAATTTTAAATAAACATTAATTATTTAGTTTTTAATATTATCCCAAATATTAAATATAATTTTGGTTTTCTCACTATTTTTTCCGAAATAAATAATATTCTTTTTTCAATACAAAAATAATATAGATAATTGATATTATATTTAATGCTATATAATTATTTTCTTAATATTTTGCAAAGATAACTCTAAAATAACTAACTTATATTAAAGGACTTGAGATACCCAAAAGTCTCGACACATTAATCTTGTAATATTTACTACTCCATCCATTCCTTTATTCTTTTAAGTGCCGTTTTAGAGATTTTTTCTTCTTCTCTCTTCATATGTTGTTTGTAGACTTTAAAGGAGAATTAGTTTTCATATTATCTTTAAACACTATATATATATATATATATATATATATATATATATTGTTTTTCTCGTATTTTAGACCAATTTTACTGCAATGTAATAAATTTTTTAATTATTTATTTTTTTCACACTAAAAAGAACGGATGGATTATCATCACATGAGTCCACTTTCATATTAGTACCTATTACAACTAGTCTGTATTTTGAAATTCTTTCTTGTGAATACAATGCCCTCTTGGAACAAGTACTTATCCTCCTATAATTCGTTTGAGATGTGTGGGCAAGGAAATCGCGCCTTGTTAGGGTTAGGGTTTCGTGTTGGCTGGAGAGACGAAAAATTCATGAAAAATAAAGAATTGACTGACTGATTGAAGAGGGGAGAACGATAGGTGGATGATTACTTCAATGACACGTGGCAGAACTCTCAGAATCCGAAAACCGGGTTAGGGTAGCAGGGATTCCAAGAGCCTTCTTGAGTCTTCGAGTTGGGAGAGAATTCCAAGTGCTCAGAGCTTCCATGAGTCCAAGTGTAATGTTTGGCAAATGTCCCCTCCTTAGGATAGAAGGCTATTTATAGAGCTTTCCTGGGAAGCAGTCACATGTCAGACACATGTTTTAAGAGAAATTTTCGAAATACCCTTAGTCATGTCTTTAAGGGGAAATTTCAGAAATACCCTTTAGTCATCAAAGTAATGCCCAAATTGTCCTGTCCTTCTAACCGTCAATCCAATCCCTCAATCAATTCCTAAAATGGGTTGCATCCACAAGTCTTCTGCCTTGGAACACGTGGAGGCTTTCCTGGTCAGCACATTTTATTTACGCTTTTCCCAGTATTCATTTAATTGCATCATGGACCCTAATTTGTACAATTAATTAGGTCATATGAACTCTAATTTGTATATTTAATTAGGTTATGTAAATTCTAATTTGTACATTTATTTTAATTAAGTCATGTGAATCTTAATATGCACTTGAACCACAAGATGCATGCGTAAGCCTGTATAAAAATACTGACCAGATTCGTGAAGATTAATTAGTCTGACTGCGAATTTGCTCACTGTTAAAATTGGGAGTTGAGGGTCCAATGTGTCAAGTTACTTGAGGGTACAAATGTCTCTCAATTATTCAACTATTAGTCGGATAAAATTAAGTGGCATCAACCTAGCTAGTTCATTTTGGTGAATATTATTTATTAACTAGCTAACATTCAATTCATGACAATTGGTCGAATTTGGCTAACAACAAAAACTCAAAGGATAGATGTAACAGGAACCAAATTTTCGTTATGGTAAATAGACAAAAATGTGTGAAGTGATTGGTGAGAGGGAAAGAGACATCTCTCCAAACTAATTATAAATATATATATATATATATATATATATATACACACACACACGGAAAGAATCAAAATCATATCTATTAATCTTACATACCTTGCATACTCTCTTTAGTAATGGACCGGACGACGTTCGGTCCGTTGCTAAACGTTAAGACGACGAATATAACGACGGATCGAACCGTCTCTCAGTCCATCGCTAAAGGGGGTGAGCATGATATGTAAAATAATGAGGTGAGCGCTTGAAATGGACTATATATATATATAATCAGGATCAGGTCTGGACTCCCGGACCTGACTAAAATTCGGACCCTTTTTTTTTAAAACAAAAAAAAATTATGAAACTGAAATTTTTACATAATACAGTATTTTGGGTGTAATTTGGATATATATAACAAAATAAAAAAAAAGCAAAAAAAAAAAGGTTTGTATTTTTATAAAGTCCGGGATCCCTGACTGGATCCGGACTATATATATATATATAACATTCATAGAGAAATTAAGAAAAGAGGGAGAAATATTTGTACAATGGCCAAATGTGTTTGAATTGTAAAAGACAAAGGCTAAAGATTATAGTGTGCGGGAGGTAAGGGTGTAAACGAACCGAGTCGATCCGAGTATTGAGTTGCTCAGATTTGGTTCACAAAATTTATCGAGTATAAAATAAGGTTTGATTGAGGCTCATTTAACTACCAAGTCGAGCGAGCAGTTTGGACTTTTTCAACGAATATGATCCGAGTATCAATAGAAAATTATAATTTGAGGAGGTTCGTGTGAGACCCCGAATTTTATGAAATAAAAGTATTCAATTTTTCTATTTTGGTAAATAGTTAAATTGATAAAAGTTTAAAGTTAAGGGTGATATTTAAAAATTTTCAAAGTAAAGTAAAGTTTGTTATAAAATAATCCAGAAAAGTTATTCAAGATTATATATAATAAGACTCAATTTGTGATGGTGACATGTTGGTGGGAGGGAACATGTGGGGCCCATATGTTGGAAGAAGACACTTAGTTACCTTCATAGGAGGCACTCTTTATTGGTTCATTCTCGGTTTTGTTTTATTATTAGTAATAAAAAGCAGAAAAAAATTTTCCTAAGAAGGATCTCGGTTGTTCAAGTTTTTGTTTTATTATTAGTAATAAAAGCAGGAAAGCCTTTTTTATATAAAATAGAATACTTTTATAAAAGTTATTTATTTTATTATCGTAAGGTCAGACGTAGTCTGCATAAATAGTGTTTTGTATAGTAAAATCTTTTTATATAAAATGTAATACTTTTATAAAGTTATTTGTTTTATTAGACAATAATTAGAATATATTATATTTTATTATGCGTGTTGCATATAGGCTCGTGATAGTATTTTTGCATAGTAAAATCTTTTTATATAAAGCAGAATACTTTTATAAAGTTATTCGTTTTATTAGATTATAAATAGAATATATTATATTTTATTTAAAAGATTTTGTTTTATTAGAATATTTTATTAAATCAATATGGACCGTCCGATTAAAAGTAAATTAATCTGGACCGTTCATGAATTAGTTACTATTCAGTCCATTTCCTATAAATAGAAGCTCATTCCTTCATTATTTCTTACGAATTCACTAAAACTCTAGAGAGAGTTCTTCTTCTGTAATCTCAAGCGTATTTCTTTAGAGTTTAAGAAAGCTTTGAGCGTAGAAGATAGTGCAAGTTTTCTTCGAGCATATCCTCGCCCTACCAGTCGGAATACTCTTTTTTCAAAGGTAAGGGATATTATTTGTTGTACTCGTAAGGGGTATTATTTCTTTTGTATTTATGAAGAGAACTTCTATTATTCCATTATTTATTATTATGTTGGAATAACCTGTTTATGCGAAGTATCGCATACATGGTGAAATTCTTCTATTATTCCATTCTTTATTATTATGTTGGAATAACATGTTTATGCGAAGTACCGCATACATGGTGAAATTATTCTATTATTCCATTCTTTATTATTATGTTGGAATAACCTGTTTATGCGAAGTGCATGGATAATTCAATGATGTGATTGGCAGGATCATGACCATTAGTTAACAGTTGAATGTGTTTTTGGTAGTAGTGCAATCGACAGTAATTGATTGGTATGATCTTGATTATTGGTTTTATAGTTGAATATCTTTGGCTAGTAGTGCAAAAGATGAACAACCGATTAGTATGATCATTATTATTACATTTGAATATCTTCAGCCTTTGGGATAAGGATATTGAGTAAACATTCTATTAAGCCTTTGTGGCAAGAAGGAACTGTTAATTCACAATTTTATAAATATGAATTGTGAATTTAACTAACATCTTTGGTGGTTCAGGTGAAGACAAGTGATGAAAGTTCTATTTGTCTTAAGTATAACAAAGAACTGTTGATGAGTATTACAGGAATACAATATCAACGATGGACTTTTAATCTAGAGGAGATAATAGACATTATGTTCTACTTGACTCTTCTAATGGATTGCTGATTTCGTTGCAGTTAAACTTGTTGTCTATTATATTATATCAGTTGTTATACTGTTGAAGGCTAAGGATAATTTATTCTGCATTATCTTAGTCATGATATTTCTTACTGGGCTAGTTGAGCTCACCCTTTTGCTTCACAATTTCTTTCAGGTAATAAGAGTGTAGCTGGGTCGAGCGGGGATAACAGGGGAATAGAACGGTGGTCTATAGCTGTTGAGGTTCTCCCTAAATAGTATGAAGATAATTGTATTGAGGACCTACGATGTGTGTGTCGTATTTTATACATCACTTAATAATTAATTTTGGCGAACAACAATAGGGTGATGAGAACCCGACTTTGACAGCGTCAAAAGTTCACCTCATTAGAATGAATATGATAGTAATATTCTCATTCTTCTTTGGGGTCTTAAAATATTTGTTGCTGTATTTTTATATGGCATTGTAACAATTTGAGTTTGGATAATATCTACGAGACAATATTGTATTAAAACTCACATCTTAACTGTGGTCGTATTCTGTACGACAGTTCAACAGTTGTATAAATGAAATTTGTATTTGATTTTTATAGTGTGATATCTGGCGACTTGGAATGGGTCGTGTGGACCTATTTTGGGGGTGTCACAATTGGTATCAAAGCTTAGGGATATGGTCGCTGGCGGAGATAAGAGTCTAGAATTAGGAGGGGAGAGACGAGTTATATACTTCGCTAGTGTGTGACTTACCTAAGCTGAAATTGTTTACTTGATAAGTTGACAAATTATGATATGTCAATTAACCTTTGTTTTGAAGCTATATTCTAGAATGATATTTGAAATACAGGAGATGAGAAATGGAAAAATCATGATAGAGCGGAAATAATTGGGAAGGTACAATCCAAAAAGAAAGCAAGGTATTTTCATCTCTTCGAATATGCCGGGTCAACAGATATTCCATGACTTGATACCACGTGCCCAAGGAATGCTACTTCCTCAAGCCAGAACTCGCATTTCTTCAACTTGGCATAAAGCTTATATTCACGAAGCTTTTGGAGTATCAGCCTCAAGTGTTGCTCATGATCTTCACGGCTTTTGGAATAAATAAGGATGTCATCAATAAAGACGACCACAAAGTGATCCAAATATTTCTTGAATACTCGGTTCATCATATCCATGAAGGCAGCAGGAGCATTAGTCAATCCAAAAGACATGACTAGGAATTCATAATGCCCATACCGAGTTCTGAAAGCCGTCTTTGGAATGTCATCGGTTCTAATCTTCAATTGGTGATATCCGGAATGAAGATCAATCTTTGAAAAGAATTTGGCGATTCTGTTGGTGGTCAAACATATCATCAATACGCGTGGCAATGGGTACCTATTTTTGATGGTGACATGATTCAACTCCCGATAATCAATACAAAGTCGCGATACTCCCATCTTTCTTCTTCACGAATAGAACAGAGCACCCCAAGGAGAAGTACTAGGGACGAATAAAGTCAATGTCTAACAATTCCGCATTGGGTCTTTAACTCTCGAAGTTCAATAGAGCCATTCGATATGGGGCTTTGGAAATAGGTTTTGTACCGGAGTTCACGGTCGATACAAAATTCAATTTCACGCCTCGGGGTAGGCAGGGGAAGTTCTTCGTGGAATACGTCAGAAATTCATTAACAATAGAAATATCATTCAAAAGCGACGTATTTTTGTTTAGATCCATGACATGAGCTAAGAAAGCTTGACATCTGCTTTTTCAATAAGCGAATAGCTTTATGACTTGAGATAGCGATTGATTGATTTTAATGGTTTGGTTGCTTGAATTCGCATAATAGGTTGATTAGGAATATGAAAGTTAACAACTTTACGAAAATAATCAATTTTTGCATGATGAGTAGTTAACCAATCAATCCCTAGAATTACGTCAAATGCAAGTATTTTTAATGAAATAAGGTCGACAGGTAATGTGAGGTACCGATTTGAACCAAACAAGACTTATAAGCGATTGGATGTAATGAAGGTTTCTCCCAACGGAGTTTCAATGAGATAAGCGTAGTCTAATTTCTCCGGAGCAAATTTAAACGTTGAGCGCAAGTAGGAGAAATAAAAGAATGGGTAGAACAGGTATCAAATAAGGTATATACTTCATGAGAATTTATGATAAGCTTACCCGTGATGACCTTGTTCGGGTTCTTTGCTTTCTAGGAGGTCACGACAAAAGCTCTCCCTTGAACAATCGATTTTGTCTTTGCTGGGATGACCTTTCTTGCCCTCCTCCCATTTGGACTTGTCTTGATTAGTACGACAAAAATCGGGCCAGGTGTCCTTCTCTTCCACAATTGTAACATTCTTTGGAGGGCATCGCACAGTTTGGACTGATGTGTCCCTCCCCTCCACATTTGAAGCATATGATAGGTGGTCGTTCTTCTTCTTCCTTAAAGAAAAAATGATGTCGACGCGTCTTTCCATCATTGTTGAATCTTCTTTTCTTGAAATGTCCATTCTTAATGTTTTGGCCATGATTACCACCGAAGTGGTTACCATTTCTGGCATGTTGATTCCTTTCACACTTATTGTCACCGCTTTGATGACTGCTATCACTGGTATTATCATTTTGCCGGCTGCTCTCTTTTGGTTGGTTGACTCATTATCGCGCTCCAATAACTGAGCCCTATTAACAACATCTGAATACAAACACAGTTTATGAGAGATAAGATATTGACGTATCCCTGGTTTCAAACCTCTTAGAAACATTCGCGTCATTCTCTCCTCATTATCAACCAAAAAGACGCATAAACCGGACAAATTTCGGCAAACTTGGCTTCATACTGTGACACGGTCATGTTGTTTTGTTCCAGTTTAATGAACTCTACCTCTTTCATGTGATGAATACTTTCGGAAAAGTACTTGTCGTTGAACAGTTCTTGGAACTTCTCCCAAGACATCTTCAGTGCGGCAGGTTGAGTATGCTTTATAGATTCCCACCAGTAATCTGCCTTTGCCCGCAACATGAAATTGGCAAATGGAACCTTTTGCTCCTCGGAGCAACCCAAGACATCAAATATCTTGTCGATCTGCTATATCCACGTCTCCGCCTTAAGTGGATTTGGCTCTCCAAAAAACTCCGGTGATCCTAGCTCCTTGAACTGTTTAGCGGTGACTGTCCGAGAGTTGCCAGTGTTTCCACCTGCATTTTAGATAGGAGCCGTTCTCACCTGATGTTGCATGAATTGTATGAAGCCTCGGAACATTCCTTCGTTCATTATTTGGTCAGTGTTGTTGTTTGTATTAGGATTATCGCCTTCCTGATGCACATTATCCCGATTATTGATCTGTGGAGACTCAACGGTCTCCTGTGCTCCATTGATGTTCTCAACATTCTCGGATGCCATTTTTAAATACTGTCACAAAACTAGGGTTAATTAACATATCATATATTATCCCTTTACTCTGACCGACCAATTAAATACCAAATAAACTTAGGTAGGTCATACTAGCGAAGGAATTCCCCGTCTCTCCCCTCCTAGTTCTTATCTCACATCTCAGCCAGGGATTATATCCCTAAGCTCTGATACCAACTGTGACGCCCCCAAAATAGGTATACATCACCCATCTTGAGTCGCCAAATACATGGTACTAAATTCAAATACAACTTGATTATACAAAAGTCGTGTAAAATACGACAAAATACATGTTGTGAGTTTTAATACAAATATTGTCATCTAGACAATATCCACACTCAATTTAGTCCTCATTACATTTATTATCACACTATTTAACAGAATAGTGAGGACTACTAAGACACCATCTCGGACCATCACTCCGTTCCCCGACTAGTCCCGGCTACGTTTTCATTTCCTGAAGAGAACAGTGAAAGAAAGGGTGAGCTCAACTAGCCCAGTAAGAAATATTATGACTAAGATAATGCAGAATAAATTATCATTAGTCCTCAACAGTGTTAAACTGATAAAATACAATAGACATCAAGTTTAACTGCAGCGGAACATGCAATCCATTAAAAGAGTCAAGTAGAGAATAAAATCTACTATCTTTTATGATTTAAAAAGGTTTTTCATCACTTTTATCGCTAAGACTCAGCTTAATAAATAATCCACATCATCCCTGCACTACGGCTAAGGATATTCATTAGGGTCACGACCACAAATTATCCATGCATGCACTACGGGCCAAGGATATTTGTGTATTTATCAATGGTCATGATCATGCCAACAACTGTCCATCAATGCACTTCGGGCCAATGAGGACCTTTACCACATCATTTGTAACATTACGGTCATGATTACATCGAATAATCCCTGGTCATAATCATACCAAATTCATCTATGTACTACAGGCCACAGATGACTTTCAAAAATAATATAAACATGAGGATGATGACAATGATATAAGAATTCAATAAAACAAGTTCAAGAATTAATTTATTCAGGAACTAATAACGTCCAAATTGTCAACATGATACTTCTTTGTAAACTAAAATTCAAGAATGCTCAGAAGAATATTTCCATGAAAAGATACTGGATGAAGCGCAAATATCAAGAATATTCCATTAATTTCATGGAGTGTAGAAGTCAAAACTTTAACTAATCGAGTACAATAAAGAATGGAATAATAAAAAAAAAATCACCATGCATGCGGTACTTCAGCGCAGATGCAAAGTTATTCCATCGAATAATAAATAACGGAACCAGTCAAAGCGTAATATGTCTGACCGACGAGGATATTCCAATGTAATAATAAAGAATGGAATACAACAGAAATCACCATGCATGCGGTACTTCGCATAGACAGGTTATTCCAATAGAATACTAAATGACGGAACCAGGTCAGGTGAAATTCACACGAACAAGATGTTCCAACATAATAATAAAGATGGAACCAGGTCCGGCGTAAAGCACAGACAGGATATTCCAACAGAATAATAAGGAATAGACTACAGAAGAATTTCACCATGTATATGGTAGCCCGCATATACAGGTTATTCCAACAGAATAATAAAGATGGAATCATAGAAGTTTTCTTCATGAATACAAAAGAAATAATACCCCTTATCGTAAAAGAAACTTGATATCGGAGTAGTGAAGTAGCAGAATACTTTTCTTCTTTCTTTCTATAGTTTCTCTCTCTAGAGTTTCAGTGAATTCGTAAGAAATAATGAAGGAATGAGCTTCTATTTATAGAAGAATGGAATGAATAGTAACTAATCCATGAATGATCCAGATTGATTTACTTTAATCGGACAGTCCATATTTAAAGCAAAATCTTTTAAATAAAATATAATATATTCTATTTATAATCTAATAAAACGAATAACTTTTAAAAAGATTTTACTATGCAAACAATATGCAAGCACTATGAAAACACTATGCATAATAAAATATAATATATTCTAATTATTGTCTAATAAAACAGATAACTTTATAAAAGTATTCATTTTATATAAAAAGATTTTACTATTAGCCTAATAAAATGAATAACTTTATAAAAGTATTCTTTTTATATAAAAGTTTTTTACATTTTATTACGTTAATAATACTGAATAAAACAAAACGCGTCATCATCATTATTATTATCCACACTATTAATCGACCAAGTCGCTCCTGTGAAAAAGGGGCTTTCCAATAAGGATTTTTCCCTATCATGCGCATAATTAGGTGACCAAACCTCTCCTTGGCAGAACTTCTAGACATCGTTAATAATGCAAATAATAATATTAACAACTTCGTCATCTCAATTATTGATTTAATAACATATAAAATATCGACAATAATTGAATCAAACTGAGTGACTTCTCACATAAACATTAATAATCAATACCGTATACTACTACGCAACCCACGCCAGACATTCATTTCTTTTACTACCGAGTAGTTCAACAGTATCAACGGTAAAACTTCCGCCGTTATTTTCATAAAAATATATTTGTCGTTTTCTCAATCCCACAATGATTTTGTTGTGGGGTCCACCAATGATTGTCTTGGTCGCATTTAATATTCCCCGACCAATCGAATATTATATAACAACTTGCGTACTTTGCAAAAATTATAAATATTACCCACAACTATAATATTATATCAAATTTATTCCATAATATTCAAAAATGATATTTATAGAAAATTCATTTTTATTCATAAAAGTTGGGGTCTTACATAACATGTGGGGCCCATATGTTGGAAGAAGACCAGTTACCTTCATAGGAGGGCACTCCGTTATTGGTTGTCTCAGTTTTGTTTTATTATTAGTAATAAAACAGGAAATTTCTCTTTCCTAAGAAGGATCTGGTTGTCTAAGTTTTTGTTTTATTATTAGTAATAAAGCAGGAAAGCTTTTTATATAAAATGTAATACTTTAATAAAGTTATTTTTTTATTGTATAATAATTAGAATATATTATATTTTATTACGCATAGTGTCAGCATAAAGGCTCGCGATAGTGTTTTTGTATAGTAAAATCTTTTATATAAAATAGAATACTTTTATAAGGTTATTTGTTTTGTTAGACAATAATTAGAATATATTATATTTTATTATGCGATAGTGTTGCATAGTACTGCGATAGTGTTTTCAGATAGTAAAATCTTTTTATATAAAAATGTAATACTTCTATAAAGTTATTCGTTTTATTAGATTATAAATAGAATATATTATATTTTATTCAAAAGATTTTGTTTTATTAGAATATTTTATTAAATCAATATGGACCGTCCGATTAAAAGTAAATCAATCTGGACCGTTCATGAATTAGTTACTATTCAGTCCATTCTCCTATAAATAGAAGCCCATTCCTTCATTATTTATTACGAATTCACTAAAACTCTAGAGAGAGTTCTTCTTCTGTAATCTCGAGCATATTTCTTTAGAGTTTAAGAAAGCTTTGAGCGTAGAAGATAGTGCAAATTTTCTTCGAGTATATCCTCCACCTACCAGTCGGAATACTCTTCTTTCAAAGGTAAGGGATATTATTTGTTGTACTCGTAAGGGGTATTATTTCTTTTGTATTTATAAAGAGAACTTCTATTATTCCATTATTTATTATTATGTTAGAATAACCTGTTTATGCGAAGTATCGCATACATGGTGAAATTCTTCTATTATTCCATTCTTTATTATTATGTTGGAATAACCTGTTTATACAAAGTACCGCATACATGGTGAAAATTTTCTATTATTACATTCTTTATTATTATGTTGGAATAACCTGTTTATGCGAAGTATCACATACATGGTGAAATTCTTTTATTATTCCATTCTTTATTATTATGTTGGAATAACCTATTTATGCGAAGTACCGCATACATGGTGAAATTCTTCTATTATTCCATTCTTTATTATTATGTTGGAATAACCTGTTTATGCGAAGTATCGCATACATGGTGAAATTCTTCTATTATTCCATTCTTTATTATTATGTTGGAATAACCTGTTTATGCGAAGTATCGCATACATGGTGAAATTCTTCTATTATTTCATTTTTTATTATTCTGTCGGAATATCCTGTCTGTGCGATTACGCATGACCTGGTTCCATTATTTATTATTCTGTTTGAATAACCTGTCTGTACGGATTACGCACGCATGGTGAAATTCTTTTATTATTCCATTCTTTATTATTATGTTGGAATAACCTATCTATGCGAAGCACTGCATACATGATGAAATTCTTTTATTATTCCATTCTTTATTATTATGTTGGAATAACCTGTCTATGCGAAGTACTACATACATGATGAAATTCTTTTATTATTCCATTCTTTATTATACTGTTGGTTATTGGTTTTACAGTTGTATGTCTTTGGCCTGTAGTGCAAAGATGATATGTTGTTGAATATCTTTGGCCTGTAGTGCAAAGATGATCTGTTGTTTAATAGCTTTGATCCGTAGTGCATTGATGGACAGGTGTATGACATGATCATGACCACTAGTGATACTAACGAATATCCTTGGTCGTAGTGCATGGATAATTTAATGATGTGATTGGCAGGATCATGACCATTAGTTAACAGTTGAATGTCTTTGGTTGTAGTGTAATCGATACGCAATTGATTGGTATGATCATGACCATTGGTTTTATAGTTGAATATCTTTGGCCCGTAGTGCAAAGATAGACAACTGATTGGTATGATCATTGTTATTACATTTGAATATCTTCAGCCTTTAGGATAAGGATATTGAATAAACATTCTATTAAGCCTTTGTGGCAAGAAGGAACTGTTAATTCACATTTTTATAAATATGAATTGTGAATTTAACTAACATCTTTTGTGGTTCAGGTGAAGAGAAGTGATGAAAGTTCTATTTGTCTTAAGTATAACAAAGAACTGTTGATGAGTATTACAGGAATAAAATATCAACGATAGACTTTTAATCTAGAGGAGATAGTAGACATTATGTTCTACTTGATTCTTCTAATGGATTGATGATTCCGCTGCAGTTAAACTTGTTCTCTATTATATTATATCAGTTGTTATACTATTGAAGGCTAAGGATAATTTATTCTGCATTATCTTAGTCATGATATTTCTTACTGGGCTAGTTGAGCTCACCCTTTTGCTTCACAATTTCTTTCAGGTAATAAGTGTGTAGCTGGGTCGAGCGGGGATAACAGGGGAATAGAACAGTGGTCTATAGCTGTTGAGGTTCTTCCTAAATAGTATGGAGATAATTGTATTGAGGACCTAAGATATGTGTGTCGTATTTTATACGTCACTTAATAATTGATTTTGGTGAACAACAATAGGGTGATGAGAACCCGACTTTGACAGCGTCAAAAGTGCACCTCATTAGAATGAATATGATAGTAATCTTCTCGTTCTTCTTTTGGGTCTTAAAATATTTGTTGCTGTATTTTTATATGGCATTGTAACAATTTGAGTTTGGATACTGTCTATGAGACAATATTGTATTAAAACTCACAGCTTAACTGTGGTCGTATTCTATACGACAGTTCAACAGTTGTATAAATGAAGTTTGTATTTGATTTTTATAGTGTGATATCTGGCGACTCAAAATGGGTCGTGTGGACCTATTTTGGAGGCGTCACACTTCGAGTAATTTATCGAACTTTAAAATGTGCTCAAATTTGACTCATTTATATTTCGAGTCGAGCTCGAATCGAACTTTTAGTCGAGCGAGTCCGAATCGAGCCCGAACTGTTTGCTCATTTTACAGCCTTAGCGGGAGGGAGAGTATCTGGTCACCTAATTTTGTATTAGTTATATCAGAAATTCTAGGGAGACATTTTTTTGGGGACATTCTAGCGACAATTTTTTTTTTTTTTGGTTTTTTTTTTTTGTAGTACCTCTTAAAAAATGTATAGTATTTATTTCAACTGAAATTTTTGTAAAAAACAGTGTTGTAAGTATAATTTGGATACATACAAAAAACAAGGTCTGTACAGTCTGTACAACTCTGTTTCTTGTATGTATCCAATTTACACTTAAAACACTATTTTTTATAAAAAATTCAGTTAAAATAAATATTATATATTTTTTAAGAGGTACTACAAAAAAAAATGTCTAGAATATCTACAAAAAAATATTCCCCTAAAATTACTCCTAGTTATATAGCTTCTTCTTCCTCACCTGGCTAGTCACTGCTCTAATTTAAGATAAAAGGATATATGTCGTAAACCTAGCTAGCTAGGTCAAGCAAATTCATTCACACCACAATAATATTCTACAAGGACGTGTTAACGTAAATTAATATTATAAGAGCTTTATATGGTCATCAAATCTTACACCTACTGTTTATTGAAAAATTTGGCGTTCAATATTTACAAAAAATAAGTATCATTTCAAGGCACTGTCTAGTAGACCTTGCAAACTGCAGTTTAAGCCTGCGGACTGGGAATTCGATGCCTCTCGCTTACCATGGTCGGATTTTTAGGCTGTAATTTTTAGTTCAATAAAATTGGTCTTTTTGGAATTTCATTATTTTTATTCGGTTTACTGTTTGAGTCAAATCCAAAAAAATAACATAAATAGGTACAAAATTGGTCTCGGTCATGCAATTGGCCCACCCGCTTACCTTGGCCCGACCCGGTCCCGCCTGGTTCTTAGAGTCTCACTGTCTAGTTTGTGGATGGAAGATTGATATAATGTTTTTTTCCCTATCATAATTAAAAAACAGGTTTATGAAAAATTCTGTGTTATTTTAAAATTCTTCTGTCTTAATATCATACAATGAATAGTATAAAATCTGATGATCATATAATTAAGTTCTATCATCTAAAAATGAAAGTCATGTTTGTATAAGAAACCTTAGACATAATTTTTATGTCTAATAATAGTTTTGTAACCATTAAGGTTTACAATTTAGAAAGAAAAAAAATAGCCAAACAAATTATGAGTGTGTTTTATTTGAACCTTATTATTTAGAAAAGAAAACGTTCAAAATGTAGGAGTCTATTTTTATGTCTAAATGGAACCTAAACAATTTCCAGTATCACGTTAACATAAAATTTAAGCCTAAATTATTATTATTATTATTATTATTATTATTTTTGATCGGCTAGAGAAATTTTATTAGAAATTTAAAGTCATACATAATATGACAAATCCAAAAGACATGGACAGAGCCCCAAGAGAGTACTTTATATATTCACGAAATTTTGTAAAAAGAAAACCTTAAAGTTGGAGGTCAAAGATAAGTGCTATTGATCCTTTGCTTTGAGCATGCAGAGTAGTACCATCATTCTCAATCTCATCTTGGCACTTTCCAAATCATCCCAAAGTCATAAAATCGTAACAGTATTTTTATACGTATTTTTGATATTTTTACATTATTTATTTTCATATAAAAGGCATGAGACTCATTGTATGCTCATATGAGAGAGCTAGGACCATGCGAAAATATCAAAAATACATTTGAATAAAAAATATGTAGACTAGCACATCATGCATGTACCCCTGAATTACCAATTATCCACATGCTACTTAATTAGTATACTAGTCAAAATTTCATGGAACTCATGCATTAATGCTTAATTTTGTCTTTCCTTTATATTTGTCCATCTCTTGTTTAGAAAGAAATCTATTAGCAAGGAAGGAAGGAAGGAAGGAAAGAAAGAAATGAAAGAAGAATTGGGCTACAAATTAATTCCAAGCTACGAAGGTGCAAGGAGGCTTCCAAATTAATCATCGGAAATCGAATATTAATTACTTCAAATCCACAAATACCATCTCCATCTCTACATATAAAGAACTAAATATGTTTGGATATTTCAAACCATTTATAAATTTATAGCCCCATTTTACCGCTTTCCCTAATGAAGAACTAAGAATTATATATATAATTCTAATGTCACACTAACATACAATTTAAGCCTAAAATATTATTTGTCCATCCCTTGTTTAGAAAGAAAACTATTAAGAAAATGAAAGGAGAATAAGGTTAGGGGTACAACATACCCTTTAAATTTCAAGGAAGGTGCAAGGTGGCTCCCAAATTAATAAATCCTTCGAAATGGAATATTACTTCAAATCAACAAATATCATTTATAGCGACGGTTTTTTGAATTATAACGTCGAACTTTCAGATGCTTATATCGACGAAAAAAAATCATCACCAGAATGTTTATCTATTTTTGGTTATCTTTGTTTAATTAAAGGTTATTTGAAGAAAAGGCAGTATGTAGATGGGTGTGTATATATATATATATATATATATATATATATATATATATATATATATATATATATATTTCTTCTGCACTACTTAATTTGAATTACATATTTTATTACGAAACTTTTGTATTGTTTTTACATATAAAATTTAAGCATCTATTAGTTAAGAGGGTTGGGGCGCTCAGCTTCGTCCCCAGAAATAAAACTAACGGGAGGTTACTAGAGTGTGAGCTTTACTGATGCTATAACTAGTTTTTATTATGAAATTTATTTATATTTATATTAAAATAAATGTAAATTTATAATTTTGAAATAAAAATGTAAGAGAGAGAGATATTGTTTAATTTGGACCGTCTGATTTTTATTTATCAATTGGGTTGGTGGGACCCACAATGAGTAGTACTTAACTTGATCAAAAATAGCCTCCATGCAGGAGACAGCTTGACTTCTTGGCCACTTCCTTCAATCAGCAAAGCATACTCTCACAATTCATGGCCATATATTTTTTTCCACTCGATTTTGTGGGGAAAATTTCAAAGGAAAAGACAAAAGAAAATAATGCAAACGCTGGATATGGAAAATAGACCCTGCATGAGCGTGCCTGCCTGCCAAAATTACCAAACCCTAGCTAGCTACACCACTATAAACCCAAATGAAAAATAAAACAATTTCCCACCTCGTACACTCTTGATCCCACTCCACAACCAAACACATTACAAGAGGAAAGGAGGGGGATAATTTAAATTTATCTAAAATCAATACTCTCTTCGTTCTTTAATATTATAAATCGTTTTAAAAAAAATACTTTTATCTTTTAATATAAGTCGTTTGAGAATTTTAAGTATTAATTGCTTAATTTTTAATATTACCCTAAGTATTAAATATAATTTTCAACAATGCTACGTACTATCACATAAAATAATCACACCATACTCACATACCGCTGATGTGGCACCCATGAATTTATTGTTGACATGACACACTTAACTCAACAATAAATCCATAGGTGCCACGTCAGCGGTAGGTGAGCAGGGTGTGACTATTTTATATGATAGTAACATTATTGTATAATTTTGGTTCTCTCATATAAATATTCTCTGTCCAATAAATAACACTCTTTTTTTTAATACAAGGACAATATAAATAATTAATATTATATTTAATATTTTATAATCATTTCCTTAATATTTGTGCACAACTATAAAACGACATATATTAAGGAACGGATACAGTGCCTTTTATATATAAAAACAATTCGAGTTAACTTATCCATTAGAATGACTTGATTAAGATAGTTTATGAGTTAGCTCAATTTTAAATTTTTTTGTATAGATCCATTTTTTGCAAGTTGAGACTTTTGACCTTCTATATTCAATCATGTAAAACCTTTTAATTTGGAAGTTATAAATACATGCACATACTCACTTAAAATTAATAGCTACACTTTAATTAATTGTTCACATAAATGCAACGTATATACACAATTTATGAAGAATACTAAAACCAACTATGTTTTGTATAAATAGCCCTATATCTTCACCATATCTTTCAATTACTTTTATTTTTTAAATATCATTTGAACAAGAAAAGTTGAGAAATTGGAGAGAAAAGATGTTTATTAAGTATTTGTATTTCAACAACTATAAAGGTGGCAACGCCAATAAAATTATATGTACTTGTCATTTTCATCTGTTTTAAACGATATTTTTATATAAACAGTTTTTATATCGATCATTTTACTTAGCTACATAAATACTTTGATCAAATATTATTATTTTTAATATAAACAATTATTAATAAATAAAAACCCGTGTCTCGCACGTGCTATATATTACACTAGTTGAATTAATACTAGTTGTATGACATGCA
Organism: Panax quinquefolius; assembly: GCA_020205615.1. Taxonomy (NCBI): domain Eukaryota; kingdom Viridiplantae; phylum Streptophyta; class Magnoliopsida; order Apiales; family Araliaceae; genus Panax; species Panax quinquefolius. Next base: position 131,628,144 of record CM035157.1, on the reverse strand, counting down.
CACACTACGTGTATAAAAAAATTTAAAAAAAAGATAGTAATTTAAGAAGAAGATGTTAGTGGGAGTAAAAATATAGATATGCGATTAAAAATAAGAGTGAAACGATAAAATTCTTTCTCTCCTTTATAATATATATATATATATATATATATATATATATATATATATATATAAAGATATCTAGCTCTATATATATAACACCAATTTTATTAAAAGATAGAATTTCATTGAAAATTAATAAAATAATTATCGTAACAATAATGCCTTTATTATTTTAATTCAAATTTCCACTTGTACATATGGTTAAAAATAAAATCAACCATTCGAAAAAAAGAGAGAGCTTGTTGAAAGTGAAGAACTCGGAGCTTCATAAGATCTTTGCCGGGAAGAACCAAAGGAATTAATTCCTGGCGGCGAAATGGGCATAGTCACCGATGAAGACGATTGCACTCCGGAGTCCGGTGGGGATCCTAAAATTAATAAAATCCCCATAAATCAAATTTTATTTAATTTATTAAAATTAATTATTATACGACTATATTTGTCAACTTAATAACGTTAGACCTTGAAATTGAATTTCATATTGAGTTGCCAAATGAATATGAATAATTATATTATTCAATATAAGTACGTACATGCAACTTACTTGTAAGCTGGTTTTCAGACGAGGAATAATTATGAGCATTTTGGAGCCGAGACTTGTTACGATCAGCTGCTTGATTTGTTTGCTGATTCTTTCTCCTTCTACGGTTGTGGTCGGCCAACCTTCTCCGGCAACTCCTTTTGGCCTTGTCGAATTCGGGGAGAAGATGGAATCTGCTTATTATTTGTAGTAATTATCAAAATTCACACAAAACATTTTACATTTTACAAGTTTTATATTTAATTAATGACTACTTTCACTACAAGAAGCAGAAAAAAAAATAATAATAATTATGGACGAAAATGCCCTCGGGATCACCCCTCGTACGAACTCAACCAATTAATCACTAGCTGGTTAATTAACACAATTCCAAGGGCATTACAGTCAAATTAATTTCATTTTATCTCTCCTCTCCGCTCCTCTAACTTGGAAAGAATTAGTAAAAGTATTTATTTAGTGGTAGTTCTCAAAAATATAATTAAGTGCATGGGGAGGGAGGGGCTTTGATAATTTTACTATCGAACCTGCTGCACTGTTGGCAGAATCGCTGAGTCAATCCGCCGGCGATAACGGTGGAGGCTTTTGAGTGAAACTCGCAGACCTTGTGGCGGCGGTGGTAATGCTTGGCGTGGGTCAGATCAGCATTGCAGCCCTCAGCTTGGCAACGTGGGGAGTTTACTGAACCGGGTTCATGTGCGATGGACCGGCAGTAAAGCCGGTCTACGAAGTCATTCTCCGACGAAGAAAAATACGTCCGGCCACCCAAATTCAGCCCTATCCTGCTCGTATAGTCAATTCCGGCCGGTTCACTTTTGGGAACAATAACGTATCCGGTCGGACCGGAATGAACCGGTTCGAGGGATATGGTTTCAACACCGGGAGGTGCGTATGACGCGCCGTAAGTGCGCGGGTCGTAGAGAGATTGGAAATGGGTGTTTTGGGTTTGTGGGTGATGAAAATGGTTATGGTTTGGATGATTATTTAATCCATTTTGATTAGGGTTAATCAGATTGTGGCTGAAAGTTTGATCGGAGTAGTGATCAAAAATATTTAGTGGAGTTTGGCCGGAATCTTGAGCGGGTTCACCGTCGCCTGTGAGCATAATGGTTGATGGGTTTCCCCATTCATAATCCATCATTTTATTTTCTCTCTCCTCCAGCAAACTAACCTACTTTTTTTTTTCTCTCTCTCTATATAACTTTTCTTGTCTTGATTTGTACAAGTAGCTAGGAAAAAATATACTTATACTGTACATTTATAGTGGTTGAAATAGAGAGTTTTTCTTGAATCGCATTATATGAAATCAAGAAATTGAGAGAAAGAAAGAGAGGTAAATCTGTCAGCTTTAGAGGTTAATTGAGCACTAGAAAAGCTTCAAAGATTTTAGCTTTTATTTATTATTTTGTGGGTGAATAATGAAAATTTGGAATAGTAAGAACTAAAAAGTGACTGGCTTTTAGGGACATGTTGGGGTTCGAGGGAATATGAGAAAGGAAAGGTTTTATTAGAGAGAGAGGGAGGGAGGGAGGGAGGGACTAGCTAGCTAGCTATACAGGGTTTCTGTAAGTTTGTAATTCAGAAATAGAGTTTTCAGAATCCTACTGGCTACTAACTTGCTAACTCTTAACAAAGGACGTGTCTAATGGTAACTCTTTCGGCAAAAGTCAGAATCAACCGACTCTAAAATTTTTAAAAAGAAAGTTTACCTTATAGTCCCCTTATTTCCACCCCTCCCTTTTTCAGGGACTCCTTAGGTCATTAAGAAGAAATGTATCCCCTTTAAAAAAAATCATTTAAATTAATAAGTTTCCCCTTTATTATGTTTATATAATCTAAATAGTATAATAGGAATTATAAAAAAAAAATCTTATGTTACTTAGTTTTCCATCAAAACCGGTTTATTTTTTGGACCGAAAAATTTGACAAGAAAAATAGTTAAGCTTTCCCTCAATTGAAAGTGGTTAGCATGAAATTTATTTTTGAGTAAGTTGGTCAATTGGCCAAAAGAATAGAGTGTTGACATGCAGGCGTTGTTCTATGTGTGTCAATATTCTATTGGTTAATTGACCAACTTACCAAAAATTAAACTTCATGCTAACCAGATCCCCCTCAATTTATTTACTTTTCTTTTCATTAAAAAATTCAATAACAAAAACATTGGACAAAAAACATAAAAAAAAAAATTCGTTTCTTTTCTTTTCTGTCAATTTAAAAACTCAATAACAAAGACATTGTACACCAGAACTCTGATACTATATGAAGTAATTAATTCATTCAAAAATTTAAGTTATTAGAAAGAGAAACCAATAAATAATTAATGTATATCATATATAATATCTCTTTAGGTGATCAGAGCTGAGATGAACTGAACTGAGTAATGACTAATGAGAGGGGTTTTGGTCAGAGGTAGGGGTGTGTTTAACTACTGTACGTAGAAGATTTACTTCACATTTTACTCCTTGAGTGAGTGTAAATTTGCCAAAAAGCCACTAAAGTGTGATAAAAACTGTGGCATATATGGTGTCTGTTGAGGACGTGCCTTTGAATTATATGACTTTATGGCTTTTGTTACTTGAACATTATTTCATGATTTTATGCATAATTGAAAAAAATAAAAATAAAGGATGCTTTTATATATGCAAACTTTAAATGATAGTTGCACCCCTACTAGGGGTGAAAACGAGTCGAATCTCAGTAAACACTCTAATGGTCAAATTCGGCTCGATTCAAAAAAAATTGAGCTCGAATTAGATAAGAAATTTCTAATTTTGCGTTAGATTTGACTCGGATCATTACTCGGACCTACTCGACTCGTAAGTACTCGACTCGTTTACAAAACGAGTTACTCACGAGCCTTAAAATCGAGTTTCGAATATGAACCATTTCATTTAATATTAAATCACTACATACTAAATTGATTATTGAACTAATGTTTATATATAAGTTTTTTACTTTTATTTATGTAAAGAAATTACAGAGAATGTAATACAAATTGACAATCAATTCACTGATTTATTCAAGTATAAGTTTACACAATTTAATACTACACTTTATAAATTATAAAGATTGATACAAATATATATCACATATTTAGTTTATTAGTATGGATCAGACCAGTATTCGAATATGATCCATCGAGCAGTTATCGAGTATGGTTTGAAAAAAATGAAATACTCGAACCCTAATCTGAGCGAATACTGGTATACTCGAATTTGACTCGTGTATCATTAAACAAAAAACGAGTATGGATCATATTCGATTCGAATCAACTTCGAATTCGAGCTTTAAATTATATTTTCGAACTGATCTCAAGTTGAGTATCGAGCTACTCTGCTCGGCTAACACCCCTATACAATTAAAAAAACCCGCATCAAGTATAAAATAACCTTCTTGATGGGTAACTCCATTCATTATCACTTGTTTTTGAATTGGAGACCATAATATAGAGCCAAAGTAGACAATTTCATTTATGTGCTAGGTTAAATGGTTGACATGCATCACATCATCTAATATAAAATCGTCTACATGTTCAATTCAAAATAAGTTTCCTCGTGAGGAGGTGTGTTAGTTTAGATACATCATATATATGAACTAATTGATTTTTTTTTAAGTTCTCACTTCCCATTGGCAACCATTAGGTTTTAAAAATCTAGCTACGGTCGGACTTATAAGCCATTCACAAGATTTGAATTCGAAATCTTGCTTAAGGGGTATCGACTATCGAGCTCTTTTTACTCTATCCAACGAATGTTAATCGTTATACATAACCTTGATGGCCTACTCTACATCTCTACTCGTTTCTAATTACATACTGTTGGGACTGAATTTTTTTATTAATTTAGAAAATTATTATTTAATCGATAAATTAATAATTTATTAATTTAAAGAATGTTTTTCTATTCGGTTAACATAAATTTAATTACATTAAAATTATTGTATTTTATTGATGTTTATATCTTATTTTTTTTATGCAATGTATCATACTCATTAAATTAATGTAATAATAGAATTCATTGTAAGTGATATTAATTATTTTTAATAATTAAATAATATTCATTGTATCCACTTTTCAAATTACATCCACATTTTATTTAGAAAAAAGTATATTCACATTAAGTTTAATTAATTTGTATATATAAGTTCATTGTACTAGATTTAAGGATGAAATTCAATTAGATTTGAATTTCAAGACAAAACAAACAAGAATAAAATCATATTTTACAAGATTACCCTAGATATATTTGTAATTTAAAAGAATTATTAATTTATGATTTTGATGGGACCATATATTTATAAAAGGGTCTTTTTAAACATTGTTATTTTATTATTTTATCAAAATTATTAATTTATCCCATTAGCCCAAGTCGGGACTAGGAAAAAATATTATTATAGAGATTATTAATTTATCAAGTATTAATTTATAGAGGTTCTACTGTAATTTTTGAAGTTGACTATCCCTCATTATTACTTGATTTTGATCGGTTAAATATTTCAAAACGAGCTCTTCTGGATGGACATGAAAATTGGACATGAGTGTATTTTAATTTCACCTATTTTAAATATCATCAATTAAATAAAGGGTTAAGTTCAGATGATCACCTTGGGTTTAAGCGGTTTCCCACTTAACCACCTGTAGTCAGTAAAGCTACATTTAAACTCCTGACTTTTTGAGTTAAAGTGAAAAAGTGCTTTCTGTCTTAACTCCGTTACTTTATTTGGCTAAAGACTTAATTACCCTTTATATATATATTGAAAACCAAACCATGTTTTGCCAGTCTTCTTGTTCATTAGATCAGTCTAGAATTTGCGATCTCTTTGAAACTGATTTCATTTAGGGTTTCTTGATCAAAGTTTAATGGATATCTCTCCTAAGGTAGCAGCCAATATAGCATTCTTCTTTCTTCTGTTGACATGAGTTTTGGTAGAAATTTGGAAGAAAAGTAGAGTAGGTGAATATAAGAATTTAACAGAGTGCAAGTGAGAGAAAATCAATCCACCGTAGTACTCTTGTATTTCTCTCTGTTTAATTATGTTGAAAGAAAAAGAAGGTTCAAGTAGTTGTGTATATGGAGGAGGAGAGAGCTCTCAAAACAAGCTCACACATCATCTTTCTGGAAAAAATCGGGACGACCTAGATGATAAAATGAGATTTTCTAAAAAGGGTATCAATTTTCTTAGACAATCAGAGATGGATTTCGATGGGTCTCAATCAAAACTCTTAAAATTTGGGAATTTTGGCTCTCAGGAGCCGACTCTTAGTTATCTGTGTGATAATTCCAAATTGGGATTTCTTGATAAAGCGATTCCCTGGAGAAATTTATTGAATTCCTTTGAGAAAGTGAGTTACAAAGGTAAAGAAGTGGTTTCTGAGGATCAGATTTAAGATGATCCTAGATGGGTAGAGAGATTTTCTACAATTATATGAGATTAGGGGGAATTTTTCTAAAAGAGAGGTTCAGGACGAAGAAATGGATAGAGAAAATACAGAAAAGAAGCCAAAGCTAGAAACTCTTAATCTTTCTTTAGCTTTGTCTGATGTATCACTCTCTCTAATAGTCTTTATAGAACAACAAGCTCCGACAGTTATTCATTTTTTCCATCTGAATTGCCTGCGAGGCCTCAGGTTAAATATGAAATTCAAAACCCAGGCTCCGATCCCATGTAAAAACATCAACAAAATTGCACCATAGAAATGCAGAATTGCAAAAACATCAACAAAATTGCACCATTTAGTACAGAATTCAAAACCCAGGCTCCGATCCCATGTAAAACAGAACTAGGAAGTCTATTGATTAAATATGTAGCTGTGAGAATAGAGTCTGCCATAAAATGAATAGGAACATTGGATCCAGAATTTGCCCAAAAACTAAGAAGATGATAGAATTTGTCTAGAAATTTAACAAACAAAATAACAGATCTAGGGTTTTCTAATCTGTTATTGAGCAACAATTACTTGAGCTTCTAAAGATAGAAAATCAAGAAGATATCAGACCTGATCTAGAAACTAGAATCAATCTCCAAATTAAAAATAATAAAAGATTGAATTTCGATTAGAACCTTGCTTTGATACCATGTAAGAAGTCTTCAATGGAGAAAGAAAAAGATAAATCATTGAATTCACACTAATCTGGAAACTACAGACTAAAAAAAAAAGAATGTTACACTATATCAATTAGTCTAATCCTCGTCCTCCTTCACAAGCACCGAATCCTCAACAACACTCACAAATTTATCCAATTTGGGAACAGAATCGGTAACAAAACTGCATTCGTCGGTGATTTTGAGTTCTTTGGTCTCAAACAAAGTGTCTCCCTTGTCAAAAATCGGAGATTTGTTTAACTTTGATGAAGCCTCTTCATTTTCTTCCATGGCTAAACATTTTCTTCCATGGCTAAACAAAGAGGAAGAAGAAGGGCTATTTTAGACATTTATCAGTTATTTTTTACTGTTACACCTCCTTCTCACGCGCTTTTGGCATCTGACATACACGCACAGTTAAGTTGGATGGAAAAGGTAACTTTTTCACTTTAACTCAAAAAGTGAAGAGTTTAAATGTAGCTTTATTGACTACAGGTGGTTAAGTGAAAAAGCGCCAAAACCCCAGGTGGTCATCTGAACTTTACTCTTAAATAAACCATATAAAAAAAAGTAAAAGGATAGTTAATTAAATAAACCATATATTATCAATTAAGAACTAAGGGGTGTTTGATAAAAAATGAATCTGAATCTGAATCTGAATGAATTGAATTTGAATTTGAATGAAAAAAATTGTTTGATAATTGACATGTCTATAACATCTTAATGACAAAACATTATTATTTTACCCAGGGCCGATCCTACAGTTAAGCAAATAAAGCAATTGCTTGAGGCCCCAAAAATTTAATAACCCTTATGTTAGAACCCATTAAAAAAGCCCAAATTATTTTCTCCTCAAATTTTAATATTTCTTATGTTAGAACCCATTAAAAAGTCTAAATTTTTTTTCCCAAACAAATCAGTAGTATCGAGATTAGAATAGTGACTCTTCCTCTACCCAGACTACCAGTGACTCTCTACTTCTGTGTCTTCCTCTCTGGCTCTTTATACGTCTATCACTTTTTCTCTCTAAATAATTCTTTTCTCTAACTACAAATCTACAATTGTCAATAAATATTATATCTTTTAATCTTTTATATTTTTTGTTTGCTTCAAATTTGAGGAGTTGAGTGTTGAGATCCTCTAGCTCTACAAAAATTGAATTCAACACATCAATAGGTAATAATATCAATCTCTACTCACTTGTGTAATTTTTTTTCTTTACAATTATGATTTGTAAATTAATATTTCTTACTCTGAATTTGTGATGTCCATTGTTCAATACTTTTTATTTTAATATTATTAAATTCTACTTGTTAAATAGGTATTATTGTTACTCGTTTTTGCTGGAAAAAAAATCTGTTATTTGTGTTTTGACTGGGAAGTATTTGTGACGCCCCCAAAATAGGTATACATCACATATTCTGAGTCGCCAAATACATGGTACAGAATACAAATACAACCTTAAATATACAACATGAGCTGTGAGTTTTAATACAAATATTGTCTTCTAGACAGTATTCAAACTCAAAATAAGTCTTCAATACATTTATTATCACACTATTTAATAGACTAGTGGAGACTACTAATGCTATCATCTAGACCGTCACTCCGTTCCCCGACTAGTCCCTGCTACGTTCTCATTTCCTGAAGACAACAATGAAAGCAAAAGGGTGAGCTCAACTATAGCCCAGTAAGAAATATTATGACTAAGATAATGCATAATAAATTATCGTTAGCCTTCAATGAAATAGAAGAGTCAAGTAGAGAAGCAATCCATTAGAAGAGTCAAGTAGAGAATAAAATCTACTATCTTCTGTGATTTAAAAGGTTTTTCATCACTTTTATCACTGAGACTCAGCTCAATAAATAATCCACATCATCCCTGCACTACGACCAATGATATTCATTAGTATCACAACCACAAATTATCCATGCACTACGGGCCAAGGATATTCGTATTTTCATCAATGGTCATGATCATGCCAACAACTGTCCATCAATGCACTACGGGCCAATGAGGACTTTTACCACATCATTTATAACATTACGGTCATGATTATACCGAATAATCCGTAGTCATAATCATACCAAGTCCATCTCTGCACTACAGGCCACAGATGACTTTCACCATAATATAAACATGAGGATGATGACAATGACATAATAATTCAATAAAACAAGTTCAAGAATAAATTTTAAAGATTTATAAAGTAATTTATCCTGAACTCAATAATGTCTAAATTGTCAACATGATACTGCTTTGTGGAGTAAAATTCAAGAATGCTCAGAAGAATATTTCCATGAAAAGATACTGGATGAAGCATAAATATCCAGGATATTCTACTAATTTCATGAAGTATAGAAGCCAAAACTTTAACCAACTGTGTATAATAGAATATATGAAACTGCAAATAGATTTTTGCCCGTCATGCGGTAATCCACGTAGACAGATCATTTCCACAAGTTAATAAGGAATGAATACAAAGGATCATTCACTATGCATGCTGTGACGCCCCCAAAATAGGTATACATCGCCCATTTTGAGTTGTCAATAACATGGTACAGAAACAACTACAACTTTATTAATACAACATGAAAACAGTGAGTTTAAATACAAATATTGCCGTCTAGACAATATTCACACCCAAATAAGTCTTCATTACAATTATTGGTACATTATTTTACAAAAATGGTGAGGACTACTAAAACAACTTTCTAGAATCATCATTCCACACTTTTTACTAGAACTCGCTACATTCTCGCCCCCTGAGAAGAAAAATGGAACAAAAAGGAAAAGAGTGAGCTCAACTAGCCCAATAAAGAATATTATGACTAAGATAATATAGAACAAATTATCGTTAGTCTTCAATAGGGAAAAATCTGATAAAATACAATAGACAACAAGTTTCAGATCAATATTTGCAGCGGAAATAATAATTCATAGAAGAGTTACGTAGAGAATGAAATCTACTATAATCTACGAATTTAAAAGTCCATCATCAATATTTTATCCTTGTAACATCAATCAATATTCATCTTGAATCAAATATTCATCTTTGCATTACAAGCCAAAGATATTCATCAGTTGGTTATGTTCATCTCAACACCTGTACATCTTTGTACTACGGGCCAAAGATATTCATAAAAAAATCAACCATCTTTGCACTACAGGCCAAAGATATTCAGTAATACCATCATTTAGGACTGAGGATGATGAAAAATATTTTAAAGAAAACGAATCCAGTGAAACAAAAGAACAAGTATTATGGATTCGTACTTTAAACAATCCAAGTTCAAAAATACTTCATAAATAATCGTATTGAAGTAAAATTCAAGAATGATCAAAACATGGATACAATCAAAGCTAGTATCCACAATAGATATTTTGGACAAAAATGAAAATTTAATTTTTCTGTGAATAGTGTCGTATTCGTGAATAGTGCTGTATACGTGAATAGTAACCACGACACTACAAGAATTTCACAAGAAAAATCTTACCAATAATCCAGCATAATGATATTAGAAGAAATAATATCATTTTAAAAAAAATAACATCCCTTACCTTGAAAAGACTATACTTCTAATTTGGAATCTGGGATATAGTCTTTGAAGGAACTGCACCAAATATAGAACACTCAAAGTATCAAAATACTCACAAGAACACGCCGATAATATAGAGAGAAAGAGGAGAAAACTTGGGTTTACGGTGTGATTTTCAATTTTAACCTAAGCACCCTATTTATAGGAAAATGCTTAGAACACCAAAGCAGAAAATTTAATATAATATTAATATAATTAACAAAATTTAAGCCCACCTTAGAAAACTGATCTCAGCTCATTTTGCACATGTTAGTGTAGCCCAAAAAAATGTTTTTCTTAATAAACATAATTAAAACTTTCAAAAATCAATTATTTTGGAACTTCGAAACTTCAATAATTCATAATAAATAGCCCTTTATCAGAAAAATTCAAATCACATGTCTTTTTCATAGGAAATTATATTCTCTACAACTTTATAAGTTTAAGTTTTTCCAAATTCCAAGCAGAAGTTGACCGAAATCCATAAACGAGCGATTTTACGGGCTATAATCCAATTTCGGTCACAAAGTGGGGCCCACAAACATGTTTAACATATTTTAAACATTTTTTTGTAACAAAAATACTCTTTCTCCTCATTTATTCATATATCCCACATTCATTGTAAAAATATCACTATTATTATATTATTAAAATATAATAATATATTTAAATGAATTATTTTATCGAAAAAGATAAAATATCAATTTTCAACAATTGTCACATTAAAAATTTTCTCCATCTATATCCACATAAAATGAATATTTTCCTTATCATATAAATCAATAATTAATTATTCACAAATAATATTACGTAATCACAATATTGGCAATAATCTGCTTTACACAGAAAGAGGGGCTTTCAATAAGGATTTCTCCTTCTTGGCATGCAATTAGGTGACCAAACCTCTCCTTAGGCGTAACTTTCTAGACATTGCTAATAATGTTATCTAATAATATTATTCAAATAATATGAATTATTGATCTGATAATGAAAATACTGTGTAGTGACAATGATTGAAATAACAATAATATAAAATATCAACGTAGCAATTATTGAATCATTAAAATAAAATATTAAACAGTAACTACTGTAACAATTATTAAGTAGTGCCTTCTTACGTAAAAATCAATAATTCGTGTAATATCGTAATGCTTCTTGTGTTTTAACCAATAAGGGTATTTTAACAAAGATACTTGATGAATAACTACGCCTCAATTATTTATAAACAACTTATATTTGTCGTTTTCTTCATCCAATCGCTTCAAGTTATGGGGGCCCCACAAAAAATTTGGCGTGGTGCATACGAATATTCCCGACAGTAAGAATATTCCACGACCAAATGAATATTCTCCGATAAAATGAATATTTTATAACCACTTGCATATTTGAAATATTTGCGCATTTTACCCATAACTAACCACATTAATCAAATCAACCCTTACTATTTCAAAATAATAAATAGGGGAAATTTAATTTTATTTATAATAAGTTGGGGTCTTACACATGCGGTAATCCACATAGACATGTTATTCCAACAGAGTAATAAAGAATGGAACCAGGTCATGCGTAATCCGCAAAGACAAGATATTCCAACAGAATAATAAAGAATGGAACCAGGTCATGCGTAATCCACACAGACAGGATGTTCCAACAGAATAATAAAGAATGGAATAACAACAGAATTCACCAGTGCATGCGATAGGCCATGCAGATGCAGTTATTCAATGAGAATAATAAAGAATGGAATAATGAAGAATTTCACCATGTATACGATACTTGGCATAAGCAGATTATTCCAACATAACAATTAAGAATGGAATAACAGCTCTTACGAGTATTGAAAGAAAATGATTCTCTTCATGAATACGAAAGAAATAATATCCCTTTACTTTAGAAAGAAGAGTATTACATCGACGAGGATATTCTTGAAGAAAACTTATATTGCTTTCTACATTTCAAAGCTTCTTAAAACTCTCTAAAAGAAATACGCCAAGATTATGAAGAAGAATTCTCTCAATTTCGGTGTGTTTTCAATTCTAACTAAATATCCTATTTGTAGGAGAATGGAAAGGATACTATGCAATAAAATATAATATATTATATTTATAATATATATATATATATATATATATATATATATATTTATATATTTTATTTAAAATCTAATAAAACAAATAACTTTATAAAAGTATTACATTGTATATAAAAAGATTTTACTATGTAAACACTATATACGTGCACTATGCAAATACTATGCATAATAAAATATAATATATTCTATTTATAATCTAATAAAATAAATAACTTTATAAAAGTATTACATTTTATATAAAAGATTTTATTATGTAAATACTATGCAGTACCTTATCTATGAAACACTATGCATAATAAAATATATTATATTCTATTTATAATCAAATAATACAAAACTTTATAAAAAGTATTCTGTTTTATATAAAAAGTTTTCTCTTTTTTTACATTTATAATAATAATAAAATAAAATTCATCATCATTATTATAATTCACACTATTAATCGACCAGGTCGTTCCCAGGAAAGAGGGGGCTTTCCAATAAGGATTTCTCCCTATTGGCGCACAATTAGGTGATCAAACCTCTACTTGACATAACTTCTAGACATCGTCAATATTGCAAATAAAAATATTAATAACTCTGTCATCTCAATTATTGATTTAATAATATATAAAATATCGACAATAATTGAATCAAATAACGTGAGATATTATACAATAATTACTGTAGCAATAATTGAACAAAACTGAGTGACTTCTCACGTAAGCATCAATAATCAATACCGTGTGCTATTATGCAACCACGCGTATTACTCTACTTTTAACACCGGGTGTTTCAACAGTTAACGGTAAAACTTCCGTCGTTATTTTCATAAAAATATTTTTGTCGTTTTCTCAATCCGATAATAATTCCGTTGTGGGTTCCACCAATGATTGTGTCGTCGTACGAATATTTCCTATTAAAACGAATATTCCCCGACCAATCGAATATAATATAACAACTTGCATACTTTGCAAAATTTATAAATATTACCCACAACTATAACATTATATCAAATTTACTCCATAATATTCAAAAATGATATTTATAGAAAATTCATCTTTATTCATAAAAGTTGGGGTCTTACAGTATCTGTTGTTATTTGTTTTTTGACTGAAAAGTGTGACGCCCCCAAAACAGGTAAACATCACCCATCTTGAGTCGCCAGATACATGGTACAAAAATTCAAATACGACTTAATTATACACAGTCGTGTAAAATACGACAAAACATAGCTGAGAGTTTAAACAAGAATAATATCATCTAGACAATATCCACACTCAATGGTGTCCTCATTACAATTATTATCATATTATTCCGTAGAATAGTGAGGACTACTAAAGCCATTTATCTCGGATCATCACTCCATTCCCCGACTCGTCCCAGCTATATTCTCATTTCCTGAAGAGAACAATGAAAGAAAGGGTGAGCTCAACTAGCCCAATAAGAAATTTTATGACTAAGATAATGCAGAATAAATTATCCTTAGCCTTCAACAGTATAACAATTGATAGAATACAATAGACAACAAATTTTAGATCAACAACTGAAGCAGAAATAAACAATCCATTAGAAGAGTCAAGTAGAGCATGATATCTACTATCTTCTATGATTTAAAATATTTTCATTAATTTTTATCATTTGAGACTCAAACAATAAATAAACCACATCATCGAATCACTTATACACTTTACGGGCCAAGGATATTCATTAAATCATCAATGGTCATGACTATCTTGAATAATCCACTGGTTATAATCATACCAAAAAGCGTCCATCAATGCACTACATGTGCCACCGAGGACTTTTACCACATTATTTATAACATTACAGTCATGATTATACCGAATGATCCACGATCATAATCCTACAGGAAGTCCATATATGCATCGCGTAAGCAAAGATGACTTTCATCACAATATAAGCATGAGGATGATGACAATGACATAATAATTCAATAAAACAAGTTCAAGAATAAATTTTAAAGATTTATAAGTTAATTTATCCACGAAATCAATAATGTCCAAATTGTCGACATGATCTTTGCTTTGTGGAGTAAAATTCAAGAATGCTCAGAAGAATATTTTCATGAAATGATACTGGATGAAGCGCAAATATCCAGGATATTCTACTAATTTCATGGAGTATAGAAGTCAAAACTTTAACCAACTCAGTATAATAGAATATATGAAACTGCAAATGGATTTTCGCCCGCCATGCAGTAATCCACGTAAACAGATCATTTCCACAATTTAATAAGGAATGAATATGAAGGATCATTCACCATGCATGTGATAATCCACATAAACAGGTTATTCCAACAGAATAATAAAGAATGGAATAACAGAAAAATTCACCAGGCATGCGATAGGCCCGCATGCAGATGAGTTATTGCCACTGTGAGAATAATAAAGAATGGAACCAGGTCATGCGTAATCCGCACAGACTGGATATTCCAACAAAATAATAAAGAATGGAACCAGGTCATGCGTAATCCGCACAGAGAGGATGTTCCAACAGAATAATAAAGAATGGAACCAGGTCATGCTTAATCCGCACAGACAGGATGTTCCAACAAAATAATAAAGAATGGAATAACAATATAATTCACCAGGCATGCGATAGACCGGACAGACAGGTTATTCCAACAGAATAATAAAGAATGGAATAACAACCCTGTTAGTTCTAGTAGGCACAATATAGATCTAGAAGGGGGGTGGGGGGGGGGAGGGTTGAATAGATCCTTAGAATTTAAAAAAACTTTTACTTTATTAAGTTGTATTGCTCATTAAGTAGCTCATGACAAACTTAAGAATCTTTTCAAGCACAGCGGAATAAGTAAAAGATCCCCTTCATTGATATATTCATAATCACACATACATTGTTCGTAGAGTTACTTGATAGTAGCAGTTAAAACATTCATAGCTTGATTATAGCGGTTAATGTACATAATGTAAATGACACAAATTAAAAGACACTGAGGATTTTAAGTGGTTCGGAGACTCAAGCTCCTAATCCACTCTTCCCGCTTTCAACTAGCGAGATTTCCACTAAGGAAAGGCAAAGACCACAATCATTAAGATTCCTTGAGGCCGGTGACCTTGGGACTTGATTACTAAGAACTCTTCAAGGCCAGCAGCCTTGGAACTTCTCTAGTTCCCTAGGAACTCTTCAAGCCCAGCAAGCTTGGAACTTCATTTAGTCCCTTCGGACAAGGACCCCTCAGGCCCTGACTTCTTGCTGTTGAGTTGTTTGTTTGTTTGTTGGAGTTGGTGATGAGCTGCTAAGATATCATAAAGCTCTGAGCATCTTTTTTTCTTAGCAGATTGGTGTGGTCCTCTTTGCGTTCAGCTTCGAGTCTGGACCACATCATCCTTGGTGCAGCTGATCTCTTCTCTTTTTAGCTCATCTTCATCTGATGTCAGCTGTGCACCATCACCATCTGGGTTTGTTAAGTCTCTGTGCTTTTAGTAGTCTTTGTCTAGCACTTAGCAATCCCTGAACCCTTCTTGAATACTTTGCAGACATGGTTCTGCACTTGTTCAGTTTCAGCTTTCGGTTCATGGTGATTTGTAGAGTGGCTCTTTTGATCTTTTTTGTACTCAGCCACTTTCCTGAATGCTATTTTTTTGGCCTTCTCGGCTCTCAGCTTGGCTGCCATCTTCAGTGGCATTCTCATATTTTTTGAGTGAAGTTTCGATCTGTTTAATTCCTTCTTCAAAGCTGCTTCACTTCCACCTTGATAGTCTCACTGTCACTAAGACTTGTTCAATTGATCTTTTGGTGGAACTCGTAGAGTCAACAATAGCATTCACCAACTCAACGATTCTGTAACTACACAATCATCAGTAACTCTTGATGTTTAAGGCTCTGTTGATTTATACTACTTCCCTATCTTCCAGTTGGAAAGTAGCCGTTGAAAGCTATTCAAATTTCTTCGTAGATCTAGAGTTATTTGGTGCAGACTGCAGATGTGACATGACATCTTTTTCTGACTTTCTGACACTGCAGTCTGCTGTTTCACCAACCCTGTAAAATATGTCACTTTAATGTCTTGGGCAGGTCGAAGACTTTATTTCCTTCTTCTGATTTCTCGATCAGAGGTTGTCCTTGCATCGATGCTCTTAATGAGCTCTTGTCCAAATATTACCCTTCAGATTGAATCGTTGCCAATGCTTTAGTCTTGGTTATTCAATTCTCGATTACGATCGTGTCTTCATGGACTTGATCGTAGTGTCTTGTTGGTGGTAGAGACAACACTACGATCTGAAACGATGTTGATTTGATCTTCAATGTAGAACACATCTTCCTTTTCTTGTGCAAAGTGCTCAACACTTCATTTGCCTCAATGACTCTCGAGATCTTGATGGCTCGATTCCCTCGCTCCGGCCTCTTCTGAATAACAAGACACTTCAGATTTGTGGCGTGTCCAGCTCGCTTTCTCCTTGTGATCTCCCGTTCACCTATCATCAATGGAGTGACCCAATGCTTAATCACTTTAGCCTTGTTCTTGAAGTCGCCCAAAGATCTCTATATATGTACTCCATCAGTTCTTTCTTTGTTTGGCAAACACTACGATCCTGGTAAGTTCCAAGATCGTTGTCTTCTGTCTGCTTGCCAGCTATTGCACTTGCTAACTTTTCTTGGTTAGTTACAGAAGTCTTCTTCTGATCTCCTTGTGGAAGACTTCATCTCGAATGGCTTCACAACTCAATCTTGATGCTGATTGAGTTGGTGCTTAGATCTTCTGTTAGCTTGCATGCCATTCGTTGAGTGCTCTCTAGTTTCCTTCAGGTGGGACATATCTATACAGTGCCAACCAGAGGCTTCATTCCTTTGGATATTCTGGGAGTGCTCATTCGTTGAGAATCGTATGTGCTCTACGATTCTGCCTTGGCATTGTGAGCACATCTGTTGAGGTCGTAGTTCTTCACTCTACGATTCAGCTTTGGCTGTGCAGACACTACAACTCCGAGATCAGATCTTGACACTTTACAATTTCTATCGTTGTGCTTGTTGTCTTCATCTGATCTTGCTCGACTACGATCTCTGCCTCAGGTATGATTAGTAGACTCTACGACTCTGAGTGTAGTCTACGATTCTTGACTTAGCTTTTAGCAGAGATACTCGATCGACTCATATGGTGAGTCGTTGTCTACGATTCGAACATGACTTCTTCACAGACTATTACGAAGAAGTTCTCCTCGATACACTACGATCCTTTCTCATCTCTCCGGAAGTCTACGAACTCCCGAGATCTACTATCTTACTGAGATTACGATTACGCCTCGATATCTCTCGAGTTTTCCTCGACTCTCTTGGCGAGACTACGATTTACAGTGCGGTGCTTTCGACGATCGAGACAAGCCTATCTATTACATCATAAGATCAACCTAACATGCTTGATCTTTCTATATTTATAGTCCTTGTACATAATTTCTTTTTAAGGACTTTACAAAATTTGTTTTGGCTTATGTAGGATCAACTAACACATTTGATCAATTCATTCTAAGTCCTTGTACATATGTTTTATTATCTATCAAAGGACTTTCTGACTTTTTCTCAATGCAAGCATACTTGCATATTCATTCATATTTATATCATAATCAAATCATATATAAATAGGAATATCGTTCACATGTTTATTCCTGACAATCTCCCCCTATTTGATCATGTAGAGCTTTGAGATATATGTGATCTCTTTCTTTGACTCTGAGGGATACATCAGCCATCATTGCTTGGAGTCTCTCTTGAACTAGGTTACCTCTTGTCGTTGTCAGCTTCTTTGATTCTTTAGTGAATAGAGATATTCTCTCAATCAGTTCATCAGAATTCTTCATCAGTTCATTCTCCACAGATATTTGATCATTTAATTGTGCAGCCCCTGGTTGAGTATCAGATGGGACTCTACGATCTGCTTCCTTGGACAGATTTTCGAAGGTGTTCAAAATCTGAAGAATTGTTGAGTTCCAATCACTGGTTGAGGATGTAGGAATGTTTGATCAGATGGAAGCTTCGTATCTTGTACTTGGAAACCATCAGTAGTAGAGTGAACTGACTCTTCGATTATTTCCTTGGTTATGATCCTTCTTCCTTCTGAGTCCATTCTACGATCGTAGGGGATATAGTGATTTCCAGCTTGTCTGTATACCTTGTAATGAGGCTGGTTTGTGATCATCATTATAGCGAAACTCTTCACTCTTGGGAAGTTTTGTGACACCAGTTCCATGATTGGAAAATGAGAGTAGCACCAGCTGAAGTAACTCTCATCTCTCTCAGTATATGCCTTCAACCATGTCATCCATGGAAAGAACCATCTTATCAGAAGGTCTTCAGAGTTAGACAGTATTGTTATGTGCGCCTAATTCCATGTTTTTCAGTTGTGAAGTACTTCATCGTGGTCATTCTTCTACAACTCGAAGTTGTTCATTTCTTTGACTTATCCATCTTCTTTGGTGGTTCTGCTTTGGTGGCTCATCAAAGACTTCCACTACAATTCTTACGCTTATTCACATTTGGGAGAGAACAGGATAGTATTCTAGTTCGCCGATTCACGATGTGCAGAATTGAAATTTTTCTCCATTTCTTCCCTTTTTGAGCTTGAATTTTGCCTACTCCTTTCATCAGATTCAGCAATGAATTCTTCTTGCTACATTTTATTTCTAGAATCTTCTTCAGCAAGATCTTCCTTTGATTCATCTTCTTCATCACTAGATCCATCCTTAGCACTTACTTCCTGTGATACCGACTCATCATCACTCAATTCAATGACAGTATTGGAGTGATCATTTTTCCTTTTGTAGGTAATTTGAGCAAGTAGTCTGTAGCTCTTTCTTCTTGTTAGAAGTTTAGCAATAGGAGTTTCAGATACTTCTTCTTCTTCAGATTCTGAGATCTTTGAGTCAGAATACAAACTTTTTTGAGGTTCATCATTAGCAGGGGCATATATTTCTTTTTCAACCTCATCATTATTTGATCCATCATGAGAGCTTGTTAGAGCATTTGCATCTGAACATTCAGATGGGTCATTTTGCAGCTTTTCTTCAACTTCAAAGTGAGTACTCTGAGAGTTGGCCATAGGGCCTACATATTCTTCTTTATCAGCTAAGTTTACATCTTCTTTTATGGATCTAGTTTCAGTGGACTCAGTCTTGAGATTATCATTTCCCTCTTCTTCCTTTGACTCTACGTCCTCTTCTTTGTTAGATGTGCTTCCTTGGGGAACTAGAACTTGTCTGTTTACCACTTTAGCTTTCTTTTTGAATGGCTCTTGAAGCAGCCTGTTGCTTCTTCGCTTTGTGGTTTCAGCAATCAAGACTTTTTCTTCTTCATCCTTGTCTTTGGTGGAGAGACTTCTTGGTGGGGACTTGGTTTTCTTCACACTTCTAGATTTCTTTCTGGCTGGTGTGATTTCTGCTGATTCAGAGTCACCAGACTTAGAACTTTCTAACTCTCTTGCCTTCTTCTTCTTTGCAGAGGCCTTGCTGCTGCTCCTATTAGTCAGCCTCCTATTTTCCTTGGGTTCTTCTAGTTCACGAACCGTTGTGGAGACATTGCTTTGTGAACATTTAAGGGCTCTCCCTCATTATCCTTGATTTTGCTTCCTAGCATCTTTTTCATCATTATGCTTAGCAGTCTTCCATGAAAAACTTTTGTAAGTGGTTTGTCTGTAGATTTCTTCAACTCAGCCTTTTCTATCCATTTAGAGATTTGGTCAAACAAGATGGCTCCAAAATTGATTGGCTTCTTCAGAACTATTGCAGACATAATCTTCAATTCTTGGGTCGAACAGCGATGTCATCATGTCTTGGTATCTTTCGTATAGTATATATTTTCCAACAATCTCAGCAAGGAACTTGAATTCTTCTGGAAACTCCTTTTTCTTCATGTCATTCAGACTAGGGTTTCTTTGGTACCCCATAATCTCCTTTGCTTTTTCAGTGTCAATCTCATCAAGGTTTTTTAGTCCTAGGTCAGGAAAATCTAGGCATTGGTTGATATCGGATGATTTCAGTTTTAGAGACTGACCTTTAACCTTGGTTGAAAGGGTTTTTGCATTTACGGATGCATTTGAGTAAAATTCCTTAACCAATTTAGTGTATACTCGAGTGCTTGCCTCAAAACATTTTGAGAATCCAGCTTTTTTCACGAGTTCAAGAATATCTCTGAACTTCTTTTCGGATTTCTCAAATGACTTGGTTCCGAGTTGAATGCCAGTGATTACTCGCCAATCTTCCATTCGAATGGTTCGAGGAATATGGATATTGATTCAGGGAGATTTATGAAGTATGGCTGATTATGATTTCAACTCTGGAAGTTTTAGTGGTTCGGCTTCGAAAAGAATTCTAGGGTTTGAAAATGGGAGGGAGAGAGGTTCAATGGATTTTGGTAACTGTTTGTAGATTTTGAATTTATCTTTATGGTAGTTCTTTCTTACACTGCATACGCTATGATGTGTCAACTGGTTATTGGTTGCACGATGCCCAATAACGAGCTGTAACTCCCAAGTAACTTGTCAGTTAGGTGTCTCTTTCAGAAGAGTGGACGATTGATTGACGTGGATTGACCTTTGACCTCTTGAGTTTGTAGAGTAGCATGATAGAACAACTATTGACTCTACGTTTTCCTTTGTTGACTCAACGATCAATTCTCTGAAGAATGTTGCAGTGGATGGTTTTGACATTTCTCCTCATATTGAAACTTCATAGCTCAACCACTGATGTACCCCAAGCCAGTTTGGGTACTTAAGTTCTGATGTGCGTTTGCAAGATGTCTTTCCAAACTATATTTGAACTAATCTCCTCATACTTCAGAATGGTAGACCAATTGTCTCGTTCTTCCAAGCTCCTCATGAGCTAGAATAAGTCTGCGATTGTCGAGTCTGCTTCTGCAATTGTTGAGTTTACACTGCAATCGTTGAGATTGAATCACGATCGTTGAGTTCTCTCAAAACTCTATTCTACAATCGTTGACTGACTTGGTCCTAGAGATGAATTTTACTAAGCATTCCTTTTGGGTCAAGGTAGCTCAGGAAGGGCCAACCTCTTAGAGTGAGCTAAGGGTCAGGTTTGTCCTTGAGGCGCTTTCCAGAGAAGATACTTTAGAAGTGATTTGCACTGATATCTCATTTGACCTTTTCTGTTGAGGAGTCCCTCTTCCAACTTTAGACATCTACCTTTGGGCCGCAATTGTGGTGTCCTCTCGCTTCTTTGACTACGATCGGATGTTTGATCGTGGGTACTCCATAATTTTGAGTTGGGTGGTGAAAGGTTATCGAGAGAATGCGTTTTGAGACGTTCCTACCGACTATGGATCTTATTTGGTTCATCAACACAAGGTTTTAGGACTCTGTAGATGGTACACACCTTCATATTATATCTCAGTATTGTTGTTTCTTAACATATCACCGCCTCTTTATGGTTGATCATCGTTTTCTCGGATAGATGTGATTCCCTTTTCTTTATGTGTATCGAAGACGCGACCTTCATATATCTCCTTCTGATTGGAATCACCAAATCTTCTTATATCGTAGAAGTGGACATCTTCAAGGTTGATCATTCTATGATCCTTTGACAACACTACGAACGTAGTCTTCTTTTACAATTTTTACTTGTGGAGTTCTGCTCCCGTAATGAGCTCCTCATGTTTGATCCTCGAAGATCTTCTGTGGTGAGCTTCCGTGAGAAGTTTTCTCTTATGACTTGCTTTGAATGATTAAGCGTCTAGGACCCTTTTACATCTTTGTATGAATGACTTGCTTCCTTATAAGAATCAGCAACAACGTGAGCTTCATTTAGATTAGCTCAGCAGGTCTTCCAGGACAGGCTTTGACAAATGGGAGTTTTATCATAATCATTTCTGAACAGTCTTAAGCCTTCTCATTGGTTGAATTTTTTCGATCAAGTCTTCGCTTCAACATTCCTTAGTATGATGGATGGACCGGTACTGCAGTTATAAATTTCTATTTTGGTACCCATGATTAAATGGGTCTCAAGCAGTTAGTTTACTAAAACCCTGTTCCTCATATATTTGGATAAACATCATATTGACCACCATCGATTGAATTCATGCATGTACTTCATTTAGATAATACATTTTGAGATGCATAGTGGTGAGTGTGAGAGAAATCTGTTATTTTTAATAAAACACTCTTTTCCTTGATGGTTTCATCATATGCTAAGTTATGATCACACCGTTTAAATGTTCATAGAGTGAGAATCAATTCTACGAATTATTTGTATCTGGTTAATTCATGGAGGTGATCAGTTTCTACAAATCATCAAGATACTTTTGCTGGACTGATCATACTCTGTGGGTTATCAAACTCTTAGAACATAGGTTTGTACATACATACTAACCCATCAAAGAAAGATTACTTCACATAAAATTAATTTAACTTTGTGATGCTCTTATGACCCATTTCTGATTTCTTTCAAGATGTCATCTTCAACCTAAAACTTGGATGGAGAGAAAGTTTATAGACATTTGAGTTTCCATTTTCAGTGTACTTTCTCTCTTCACCTCTTTAGATAGATTATGAATACTTGAAGGAAAACTGTTATAGTTCATAAGTAAGGTGCAAATATGATGTTCATATCTATATTAGTGAGGAACCGTACCTTTTTACTATTGATTTCTTAACAGTCATTTATCTTAGATATACTGAGTTTAGGCATTGATGTGTATGTTTTTCATTTCATTTGCTCGATGACCGATTGCTCCAGTTGATCTTGATAATCATCGTGGTCTTGAAGATACAAGCTAAGAGAGTGCCAGCATCTTTAATTCTTTGACATCCTTGAGTTCATAAGATTTACATCCAGCTGCAGTTTGACCAAGCATGTGATTGAGAAGTTCTTCTTTCTTCTCCAGATGAGCATTACTTAGCATGTATGGCCTTTTCATCTTTTCAGTGGTGGATGTTTGAATCTTTCTCATTGACATCTCTTGAGCTTTTAGCTTTGGTCTTCGAGACAACAAGATTGACATCGAGCAAGGATTGGTCTTGTTGATATGATAATCAAAGACATGAACCAATCTGAGCAGCATTAGGTGTATATACACATTTACCTGTACACAATATTTCCAACGTGTGAGCTCATCTGCATATAACAAGTGACTTACTACTAAACTAAGTTTAGAACAATATTTATGCCTAGGATCAGACTAATGAGAACTGCTCTGATACCAATTGTTAGTTCCCAGTAGGCACAATATAGATCTAGAAGAGGGGGGGGGGGGGGTTGGATAGATCTTTAGAATTTAAAAATACTTTTACTCTATTAAGTTGTATTTCTCATTAAGTAGCTCATGACAAACTTAAAAATCTTTTCAAGCACAACGGAATAAGTAAAAGATCCCCTTCATTGATATATTCATAATCACACATACATTGTTCGTAGAGTTACTTTAGTAGTAAGCAGTTAAAACATTCATAGCAGTTATAGCAGTTAATGTGCATAATGTAAATGACATAAAGTAAAAGACACAAGGGGTTTTAAGTGGTTCAGAGACTCAAGCTCCTAATCCACTCTTCTGCTTTCAACTAGAAGGATTTTCACTAAGGAAGGCGGCAAGACTCGAATCACTAAGATTCCTTGAGGCCGCTGACCTTGGGACTTAAGTTCACTAAGAACTCTTCAAGGCCAAAGAGAGTGTAAGACCCCAACTTTTATGAATAAAAATGAATTTTGTATAAATATCATTTTTGAATATTATGGAATAAATTTGATATAATGTTATAGTTATGGGTAATATTTATAAATTTTGCAAAGTACGCAAGTTGTTATATAATATTCGATTGGTTAGGGAATATTCATACGACGACACAATCATTGGTGGACCCCATAACAGAATTATTGTCGGATTGAAAAAACGACAAAAATATTTTTATGAAAATAACGGCGGAAGTTTTACCGTTGATACTGTTGAACTACTCGGTAGTAAAAGTACAGTAATACGAGTGGTTGCATAGTAGCACACGGTATTGATTATTAATGCTTATGTGAGAAGTCACTCAATTTGATTCAATTATTGTCGATATTTTATATGTTATTAAATCAATAATTGAGATGACGAAGTTGTTAATATTATTATTTGCATTATTAACGATGTCATGAAGTTACGCCAAGGAGAGGTTTGGTCACCTAATGCGCGCTTGATAGAGAAATCCTTATTGGAAAAGCCCCCTTTCTCGGGAACGACACAGTCGATTAATAGTGTGAATAATAATAATGATGATGACGTTTTGTTTTATTCGTATTATTAACGTAATAAAATGTAAAAACTTTTATATAAAAAATGAATATTTTTATAAAGTTATTCGTTTTATTAGGCTAATAGTAAAATCTTTTATATAAAAATGAATACTTTTATAAAGTTATCATTTTATTAGACAATAATTAGAATATATTATATTCTATTATGCATAGTGTTTGCATAGTGCTTGCATAGTATTTGCATAGTAAAATCTTTTAAAAGTTATTCGTTTTATTAGATTATAAATAGAATATATTATATTTAATTTAAAAGATTTTGCTTTAAATATGGACCGTCCGATAAAAGTAAATCAATCTGGACCGTTCATGGATTGGTTACTATTCATTCCATTCTTCTATAAATAGAAGCTCATTCCTTTATTATTTCTTACGAATTCACTGAAACTCTAGAGAGAGAAACTATAGAGAGAAAGAAGAAAAGTATTCTGCTACTTCACTACTCCGATATCAAGTTTCTTTTATAGTAAGGGGTATTATTTCTTTTGTATTCATGAAGAGAACTTCTATTATTCCATCTTTATTATTCTATTGGAATAACCTGTATACGCGGGCTACCCTATACTTGGTGAAATTATTCTGTTATTCCATTCTTTATTATTCTATTGGAATATCATGTTCAGGCTTTACGCCTAGGACACCGGGTTAAAATCTTTATTATTCTATTGGAACATCCTGTTGGTGTGAATTTCACCGACTTCGGTTCCGTCATTTAGTATTACGTTGGAATAACTCATGCATAAGTAATCTTGCATACATGGTGATTTCTGTTGTATTCCATTCTTTATTATTACATTGGAATATCACGCTTGGCATGTAGCGTATTACGCTTTGACCTAGTTTCGTTATTTATTATTACGATGGAATATCACATACATGCTAAGTACCGCATGCATGGTGATTTCTTTTGTTATTCCATTCTTTATTATACTCAGTTGGTTAAAGTTTTGACTTCTACACTCCATGAAATTAGTGGAATATTCTTGATATTTGCGCTTCATCCAGTATCTTTTCATGGAAATATTCTTCTGAGCATTCTTGAATTTTACTTTACAAAGAAGTATCATGTTGACAATTTGGACGTTATTAGTTCCTAAATAAATTAATTCTTGAACTTGTTTTATTGAATTCTTATATCATTGTCATCATCCTCATGTTTATATTATTTTTAAAAGTCATCTGTGGCCTGTAGTGCATAGATGGACTTGGTATGATTATGACCAGGGATTATTCGGTGTAATCATGACCGTAATGTTACAAATGATGTGGTAAAAGTACTCATTGGCCCGAAGTGCATTGATGGACAGTTGTTGGCATGATCATGACCATTGATGAATACATAAATATCCTTGGCCCGTAGTGCATGGATAATTTGTGGTCGTGACCCTAATGAATATCCTTGGTCGTAAAAGCAGGATGATGATGGATTATTTATGAAGCTGAGTCTCAGCGATAAAAGTGATGAAAAACCTTTTTAAATCATAAAAGATAGTAGATTTTATTCTCTACTTGACTCTTTTAATGGATTGCATGTTCCGCTGCAGTTAAACTTGATGTATATTGTATTTTATCGGTTTAACCTTTGTTGAGGACTAATGATAATTTATTACGCATTATCTTAGTCATAATATTTCTTCATGGCTAGTTGAGCCCACCACTTTTTTCTTTGTTCTCTCTTCAGAAATGAGAACGAATAGGGACTAGTCGGAAGCGGAGTGATGGTCCGAGATGGTGTCTTAGTAGTCCTCACTATTACATTAAATAGTGTGATAATAAATGTAATGAGGACTAAATTGAGTGTGGATATTGTCTAGATGACAATATTTGTATTAAAACTCACAAGATGTATTTTGTCGTATTTTTACATTTAATCGTTGTATAATCAAGTTGTATTTGAATTTAGTACCATGTATTTGGCGACTCAAGATGGGTGATGTATACCTATTTTGGGGCGCCACAGCTTAGTATCAAAGCTTAGGGATATGATCCCCGGTGAGATGTGAGATAAGAACTAGGAGGGAAAGACGGGGAATTCCTTCGCTAGTATGACCTACCTAAGTTTATTTGGTATTTAATTGGTCGGTCAGAGTATAGGGATAATATGTGATATGTTAATTAACCCTTATTTTGTGGCAGTATTTGAAAATGGCATCCGAGAATGTTGAGAACATCAATGGAGTACAGCAGACCGTTGAGTCTCCACAGATCAATAATCAGGATAATGTGCATCAGGAAGGCGACAATCCTAATGCAAACAACAACACTGACCAAATGATGTACGATGGAATGTTTCGAGGCTTCATGCAATTCATGCAACATCAAGCGAGAGCGGCTCCTGTCCAAAATACAGGTGGAAACACTGGCAACTCTCGGACGGTCATCGCCAAACAGTTCAAGGAGCTGGGACCACCGGAGTTTTTTTGGAGAGCCAAAACCACTTAAGGCGGAGACATGGATAAAGCAGATCAATAAGATATTTGATGTCTTGGGTTGCTCCGAGGAGAAAAAGGTTCCCTTTGCCACTTTCATATCATGCAAGCGGAGGCGATTACATGGTGGGAATCAGAAGCGTACTCAACTTCACGACTTGAAGATGTCTTGGGAGAAGTTCCAAGAAGCATTCAACGACAAGTACTTTCCCGAAAGTATTCGTCACATGAAAGAGGTAGAGTTCATTAAACTGGAACAAAACAAGATGACCGTGTCACAGTACGAAGCCAAGTTTGTCGAGCTGTCCCGGTTTGCTTCCCATTTGGTTGATAATGAGGAGAGAATGACGTGAATGTTTCTAAGAGGTTTAAAACCAGAGATACGTCAATATCTCATCTCTCATAAACTGTGTTTGTATTCAGATGTTGTTAATAGGGCTCAGTTATTGGAGCGCGATAATGAGTCAACCCAACCAAAAGAGAGCAGCCGGCAAAATGATAATACCAGTGATAGCAATCATCGAAGAGGTGATAATAAGCGTGGAGGGAATCAACATGAGGAAAAAGTCCACCTATCATATGCTTCAAATGTGGAGGGGAGGGACACATCAGTCCAAACTGTGTGATGCCCTCCAAAGCATGTTACAATTGTGGAAGAGAAGGACACCTGACCCGATTTTGTCGTGAACCGAAGACAAGTCCAGCTGGGATGGAGGCAACAAAGGTCGTCCCAGACAAGACAAAATCGGTTGTTCAAGGGAGAGCGTTTGTCGTGACCTCCCAGAAAGCAAGGAACCCGAACGAGGTCATCACGGGTAAGCTTATCATAAATTCTAGTGAAGTATATACCTTATTTGATACTGGTTCTACCCATTCTTTTATTTCTCCTACTTGCGCTCAACGTTTAAATTTGACTCCGGAGAAATTAGACTTTGACTGAAGTACATAGCTTTCTCGGCTTAGCTGGTTATTATCGGAGATTCGTAGAAGGGTTTTCTCGAATCGCTACTCCCTTAACTCAGCTGACTCGAAAAGATACAAAATTCGGTTGGAACGAGGAATGTGAGAAGAGTTTTCAAAAACTCAAAAGAAGACTCATTTCAAAGACTGCTACGACAATACCATCGCCTCGGGAGGATTTGTCATCTACTGGTGATGCTTGAGCAAGGGTTAAGATGTGTTCTCATGCAACAGGGAAAGTCATAGCTTATGCCTCTCGATTAACTCAAAGAATATGAGAGGAATTATCCTACTCATGATCTAGAGTCATAGCAATTTGTTGTCTTCGCACTTAAAATTTGGAGGCATTACTTGTATGGGGAGAAAGTGGAGATCTTTATTGTGAGACCCCAAATTTTACTTAATAAAGATTTAATTTTCTAAAATATTTTTTTGAATATTATGGTGTGAATTTGAGATAAAGTTATAGTTGTGGGTAGTATTTATAAATTTTGCAAAGTATGCAAGTTGTTATATTATATTCGATTGGTCTGGGAATATTTTTTTTGTCGGGAATATTCGCATAACAAGCACAATAATTGGTGGACCCACAATAGAATTATTATCGAATTGAAAAAACGACAAAAATATTTTATAAATAACGATTTGAGGTGTTATTGTTAAAACTGTTGAACTACCATTAGTAAAAGTAAAAGAATGTCTGCGCGTGGTTGCATAGTAGCACACAAGATTGATTATTGATGCTTATGTGAGAAGTCACTCAATTATACTCAATTATTGCTACTGAAGAATTCACGATCATATCTCTCATATTATTGATTCGATTATTGTCACAGTATCATCTGCATTATATGTTATTTTATTAAATCAATAATTGAGACGACAAAGTTATTTATATTATTAAATTTCAATATTTACAATGTCTAGAAGTTCTATCAAAGAGAGGTTTGGTCACCTAATTGCGCGCCAATAGAGAGAAATCCTTATTGGAAAGCCCCATCTTTCCTGGGAACAACCTGGTTGTTAAATATTATGAGTTATGATATTAATGATGGATAAGTTCGTGTAGATTAAATATGAATTTGATAGTTCCATTGTGTTGAAATTATTTGTGTAAGTGAGAATCGACATTTATTTCGATAATAATTGATGTATGGAGGTTATATTGTTCAATCGGGTATTCGGGGCACTTTTTGTGTCAGAGTTACTATTCACGAGTTACTATTCATGAGTTACTATTCATGAGTTACTATTCACGAGTTTTAATAGTAACTTGCCCTTTCGGTTTTCCAAGAGTTACTTGCCCTTTCAGTTTTCCAAGAGTTATTTGCCTCTTCGGTGTTCCAAGGGTTAATTGACCCTTCGCAAATAGTAGTTGTCTCTTCAATATTACCAAGAGTCATTTTGACCCTTCGTTAAGACCAAGAGCCACTCTCAGTTTTTCTATAAATAGAAGCTCATTCCTTCATTATTTCTTACGAATTCACTGAAACTCTAGAGAGAGAAATTATAGAGAGAAAGAAGAAGAGTATTCTGCTACTTCACTACTTCGATATCCAGTGTCTTTTACGGTAAGGGGTGTTATTCTTTCTTATTCATGAAGAGAACTTCTGTTATTCCATTCTTTATTATTCTGTTGGAATAACCTGTATACGCGGCATACCCTATACTTGGTGAAATCCTTATGTTATTCCATTCTTTATTATTCACATTGGAATAACTGTGACATGACATACACTATACATAATCAGACACGCCAGCATACCCTATACTTGGTGAAATCCTCTATTATTCCATTCTATATTATTATGTTGGAATAACCTGTTTATGCCAAGTACCGCATACGTGGTGAAATTCTTCTATTATTCCGTTCTTTATTATTCTCGCCGGAATATCTCGCTTGGTCTTAATTTACTCGCCGACATGGTTCCATTATTTATTATTCGCATTTATTATTACGTTGGAATATCCTCGCCATGCAATGCGTTTTCTTTGGGACTGGTTCCATTATTTATTATTCCGCATTTATTATTACATTTAATATCCTCGCTCAATAACGTTACGTGGGACACGGTTCCATATTTATTATTACGTTGGAATAACTCACGTCGCTATCTATCACATGCTCGATGATTTCTTTTGTTATTCCATTATTTATTATATTCAAATTGGTTAAAGTTTTAACATCTATACTCCATTAAATTAGTGGAATATCCTTGATATTTCAAGGCTTCATCCAAAGATCTTTTCATGGAAATATTCTTTCGAGCATTCTTGAATTTTACTCTACAAAGAAGTATCATGTTGACAATTTGGACGTTATTAGTTCCGGATAAATTAATTCGTAAACTTGTTTTATTCAATTCTTATATCATTGTCATCATCCTCATGTTTATATTTTTGAAAGTCATCTCGTGTATTCAGTAGTGCATAGATGGACTTGGTATGATTATGATTGTGGATTATTTGGTATAATCATTAATAGTAATGTTACAAATGATGGATGAGTTGTTGGCATGATCTTGACCATTGATGAATACATACGAATATCCTTGGCCCGTAGTGCATGGATAATTTTTGTGGTCATGACCCTAATGAATATCCTTAGTAGTAGAATCTTGGGGATGATGTGGATTATTTATTGTCGAGTCCCAGCGATAAAAGTGATGAAAAACTTTTAAATCATAAAAGATAGTAGATTTTATTCTCTACTTGACTCTTTTAATGGATTGCTTATTCAAGCTGCAGCTTAAACTTGTTTTCTATTGTATTTTATCGTTTAACATTGTTGAAGGCTAATGATAATTTATCCCGCATTATCTTAGTCATAATATTTCTTCTTTGGGCTAGTTGAGCTCACCCTTTTTTCACCGCTTTCTTCGTGAAATGAGAATATATTTGGGACGAAGTGGGAAATGGAGTGACATGGTCGGATGATAACATTAATAGTCCTCATTATTCGTTAAATAAAGTGTGATAATAAATGTAATGAGGACTGAATTTGAGTTTGTATACTGTCTATGAGGACTTATTCTGAGAGTGGATTTTTTCTAGAAGACAATATTTGTATTAAAACTCATGACTTTTGTTGTATATTTAAGATTGTATTTGTATTACATACCATGTATCTGGCGACCCAAGATGGGTGATGTATACCTTTTGGGGGGGCGCCACAGTTAGTATCAAAGCTTAGGATATGATCCCGGCTAAGATGTGAGATAAGAACTAGGAGGAGGAGAGACGGGGAATTCCTTCGCTACTATGACCTACCTAAGTTTATTTGTTATTTAATTGGTCAGTCAGAGTATAGGGTTAATATATGATATGTTAATTAACCTTTGTTTTGTGACAGTATTTGAAAATGACATCCGAGAATGTTGAGAATATCAATGGAGCACAGGAGACCGTTGAGTCTCCACAGATCAATAACCAGGACAATGTGTATCAGGAAGGCGACAATCCTAATGTAAATAATAACACTGACCAAATGATGAACGACGGAATGTTCCGAGGCTTCATGCAATTCATGCAACATCAGGCGAGAGCGGCTCCTGTCCAAAATGCAGGTGGAAACACTGGCAAGTCTCGGACGGTCACCGCCAAACAGTTCAAGGAGCTGGGACCACCGGAGTTTTTTGGAGAGCCAAAACCACTTAAGGCAGAGACGTGGATTAAGCAGATCAACAAGATATTTGATGTCTTAGGATGCTCTGAGGAGCAAAAGGTTCCCTTTTCCACCTTCATGTTACGGG
This sequence comes from Panax quinquefolius, assembly GCA_020205615.1. NCBI lineage: Eukaryota > Viridiplantae > Streptophyta > Magnoliopsida > Apiales > Araliaceae > Panax > Panax quinquefolius. The sequence goes on along the minus strand of CM035157.1, from coordinate 131,596,357 downwards.
CAGAGGCAGACATCGTGGGGAATCAGTAAAAGCGACTCAACCCGCCAGACCGAAGATGTCTTGGGAGAAGTTCCAAGAACTGTTCAATGACAAGTACTCTCCCGAAAGTATTCATCACATGAAAGAGGTAGAGTTCATTAAATTGGAACAAAACAATATGATTGTGTCACAGTACAAAGCCAAGTTTGCCGAGCTGTCCCGATTTGCGTCTCATTTGGTTGATAATGAAGAGAGAACGACGCGGATGTTTCTAAGAGGTTTGAAACCCGAGATACGCCAATACCTCATTTTTCATAAACTTTGTTTGTATTCGAGATGTTGTTAATAGGGCTCGATTATTGGAGCGCGATAATGAGTCAACCCAACCAAAAAGAGAAGTGCAAGAAATGATAATACCAAAGGTGATAAAGATCATCGAGCGGTGACAATAAGCGTGGAGGAATCAACATGCGTAAATGTTAATCACTTCGGTGGTAATCATGGCCAAAATAATAAGAATGGAAATTTTAAGAAGAGGAAATTAATAATGATGGAAAGACGCCAAAGACCAAAGACCGTTGTTAAGCAAGGAGAATGACCACCTATCATATATTTCAAATGCGAGGGAGGGACATATCATCCAAATCTGGCAATAATGTCAGTCCAAAGCATGTTATAATTGTGGAAGAGAAGGTCGCTTAGCCCGATTTTGTCGTTCACGAAAGACAAGTTCAGCTAGGATGGAGGCACCAAAGGTCATCCCGGAAAAGTCAAACCTATTAGGCAAGGAGGGAGGCGTTTTTCGTGACTTCTCAAAAGCGAGTAACCCGAACGAAGTTATACAAGTTAGTTAATTATAAATTTCATGCGATGTCTATACCTTATAAGATACCGGTTCTACCCATTATTTTACCTCTCTTGCTTATGCGTTCAAAGTTTAAATTTGACTC
>CM035157.1:131265871-131595328 GCA_020205615.1 Panax quinquefolius | reverse complement strand
GTTACATTGTTTTCAATTTTGAATTATTATATTTAATTATTTTGCCACTGCTATATAACTGTTTTGGTTAACTATGTAAATGTTCACTATTATATAAACCGATATGTGTTATATATAGGTTGATTCTAGTATTTATTTTGGTTATCTTTTGTGCATTTGCAAAATGATCATGGTTGTTTACAATTTGTTTTGTCGAAATTTAAATGCGCATTCATCGAAGATCGGAGGAAATTCCTATTCCATTCTCTATCAGCATGCAATATTCCAAGGTTACGCATAAACCTATATACGCATGGGAAGGAACAAACAATCGGAGGGATATGAGACCCATAGAATTTTGCAGAAGATTTGTCTTATTTTGATTTGTTTCGTATATCATTAGGTCATTGTCAAGATGAATCGTGTTTTTATTTTATTTTTAATATACGAATTTTGTATGGTTCATTAAGGATGATTACTGAATCTTATATAGACGGGATTTCTATATGTTATTATAATATCGCTTTTGGAATTAATTTTGTGTAGGTTGGTATTTGATCTGCTTTTTAGGCTATGTTTGCTACATTATATTCGTAAAATGTACAAATGGGTAACCAAATATATATAAAAGGGTAACCAAACTAATGTTTTGATAGTAAACAGAGATGTATTAATATTGTTTCAGACATATAACTGCTTGTTAGAAATGTATCGACATATAATTATTGTTAAATGTATAGGTGAGAGTATACATTAGTTAACAAAAATTGCTTTTGGTGATTGTTATCTAAATATTTGGTTACCTATTTGTTATATTTTGTTTATTGTTATAATTTAAAACAAGTAATCAAATAGTTCACTCTTATGGTCACCTATATTATGTTTATACAAGTAAACAAATTGAAATAAAATTTGATAAAATCATTATATATCTCATAACATAAATATATGTTAACAATATTTGTTTTAGTTTCAGATCAAAGCAGCTTATAAATTTGTATCACTTAATGTTATGAATCGTTAAATGTATGTGTTTTTTAGTGTATCATCATGATGGAAACACATTAATTTTAATTAAGAGATTTCATTTTATATATGATTGTCATTTGTATAACTATCATATTAAATTAATATATTTTTGAGATGTTCAAGAAATATCCAAACTGTTATATAAGAGTAACCATTCGACTTTTATGTTAGTAATCAAATAATTTACAATTTATATTCGAATAATCACAAGTAAATAAGTAGGTAATTTTTGTGGGTTCCCAATCAGATGGCAACTCATAATGAATTCGTAAATCAAATGCTTTAATCAATAAAAATGTTGGTTATCAGATAAAAATCAAAAATGTTACCATCTGTGGTTTATGCGGTTAACGATAGTGAAACAATTATATATACACGATTCATTAACTCTCCACCGTAAACGCATTATATCGTGGTTTTTTTTGGTCTTAAAACCCGGATTATTGCAGTGTTTTCCAGCTAGGTCCTTTCTATCGGGCACCGCCGTGATTTGTTTTGAATTTTGATTTTGATCCGTGGTTCAGGACTCTCCCTACTTACTCGGGTCTTCCAGCCTAGTTCTTCAAAGTTCTGTGGTTTTACAACCATATTTCTTAATTCTTCCGTACATCCTGCAGCTTTTCTTTCATTCATCTAACGCATGATCAAGTTTTAATACGCGGTCAATTAAAGTCAAGCGAGTAGTATTTTTTGAGCAAAATCATAACAAATTTCAAATTTCATTGGCTTCATAATAAAAAGCAAAGACGCGACATGGCATCCTCATGGCAATCAAATTTTCCATACATGCATGTTCTTGGCAGATGTCCACAAATATATTGTTCGACGACATCGTAAACAAAGAAAATCACTAAGTTTGATGTCTCAACCTACATCACAAATTAATCTGGGTTGTTAGAATAAAGTAATAACCCGAATCATTTTCATTATCCTAAAAAGAATATATATTAAATCAAACAACTTAATGTTATAATTACAAAACAAGTAACTAAGATAATAACCAACTTAGTGAAGAATATTATAATTATACAGTATCAACCAAATAAGCATCGTATTAGTAACCAATATAATGATATTATCAATAACCAACTCAAACAGATTCATTTTAATTATGAAGAGTAACCAAACAAGATCACTTAGTAACCAATGTAATGATACATAGTAATCTTAACTCAAAGACAGAATTTAAGAACTCATCAGAATGATATGCTTAATAAGCAATTATATTAATTGACAACTAATATAATATTTTACATAACCAAGTTACCATTAGCCAAGACACAAGTTATTATTAGTTAGTAAATATTATAAGCAGTAGCACAAAGAATCAAATCAAAGATTAGATGTTAAAACAATTCAACATTAATTAGTAATATTGCAAAGTAGAAGTGATTAATAAGTAATCAAGCATAAATGATACATGAACCAAATCAAAGTGTCAAGTAACCATTATAATGTTTTTGCAATAAGCAATTAGGTATCGTTAGTAACCAATATAATATTACATAGTAAACCAAGTTATCATTAATCAAGAATGTCAAGATTAGTCAAGAATATTATAGTTTAACAGAGTAACTAAGTCAAGATTACCAAGAAACAATTCAACATTAATTAGTATTATATGCAAAGAATCAAGAAAGATTATTCAAAGAATAAATACAATATAAAATTAATGCAATAAATTATAATTTGTATTTATACCTTAAGTTTCTTTTGATTTAATGATATTAGATTGCAATCTTCTTCAAATTCGCCAGGGAAAGCGTTGTGGAATGCTGAGTAGGGCTGCTTGCTTGTTTATGAAATACCATCTTGAACCAGTAACGAGTATTCAATCATCAGATGCAAATCGAAGATCCCTAATCATATTAATCATGGGCTGTTATAGATTCTGCTAAAGGTTCAAGTCATCATGAAAGATCTCGCCATATATCCACGAAGCCTCGGTGCACTTTTCCAACTCGACCTCTTCCTCCAAATATGTCCTTATTCGGAGGATCAACGGCATCAAGTTCAAATACCATGTGTTTGTTGAATCGTTTCAATGTCAGATGCTCTCATACCCTCGTCAGAAGTTTCTGCTTAAGTTCTTCCTCTTTGAATCTATTTTTTATATTTTTCAAGATATACGTAATGTAGAAGCGATGTACGACATCTGAAACACATAATTCAGCCCTCAGATTATCGTTTCACGCCCTATCTCAAACAACGACTGGGCCTTCCCTTTACCCACAAGCAGCTTCTAAATTCATGTAAAACCATCTCCAAGATTTGTAAGACCCTAAAATTTTTTAAATAAAAGGAATTTCTTTATTTATTATTTTGAAATAAGAAGGGCTGATTGATTTAATGTGAATAGCGTTTAGGTTAAATACGCAAATATTTCAAAATGTTAAGCGGTTATAAAATATTCATCATTGTCAGAATATTCGTCGTCGCGGAACATTCAGATCATTTAGAATATTCAGACGACAAGCAGCCCATGTGTGGGTCCCATAACGATAAACTGATTAAGAAAACGCAAAGTTCGGGGTGGTTATAACAATTCTGCCGAAGTTGTTACCGTCATAAGATCGTTGAATACCCTTGGTGATAAAAATAAAGAATACGTTAATGTGGTCGCACAAAGAAGACACCAGTACGACAGCAAGTATTGTTGAATTATCGATCCTCACGTTAGCAGGCACTCACTCAATAATTCATACAAAGAATTAATGCTCAAGATTTTATTTTATTGATTCAATAATTGTCATATTGGGTATTTTTATATTATTGCCGCTTTCAATAATTGTCACCGCATTAATATGTCCGATTATCGCATCAATAATTCATATTATTTTCAATATTATTAGATAAACATTATTGGCAATGCTCTGTAAAGTTCGCCTAGCGAGAGGTTTAATCACCTAATCGCACGCCATATAGTGAGAGATCCTTTATGGAAAGTTTCCCTCTTCTCGGGAATGTACCGGTCATTATAAATGTGATTCTGTATATTATTTGTGAATAATTAATTATCGATTCATATGATAAGGAAATATTTATTTTATATGTAATATAAATGATGGATTTATTTACGGTTATTAATGAAGGAATTAATGCCGAGATGTTTTATTTGTATTTTTGCCTTGATTGGAGGTATTAAAAGATCAAATCTACAAGTATTATACCTTATTTGGTGTAGAAAGTTATAATATTTAATCCGACCATTGATCGTTGTAATTTTTGGATATGTTATACATATATAAGTTGAGTATATGTCTGCCAAATTTTGAACCGCTAAAGACGAAAGCGATAATTTATTATGAATTTTAAGAGGTGACTCCATTCTAAATTAGTTATAAAATGATTTTGTGGAAAATTTAGAATCAGTATTCCACTTGTGGTTGGTGAAAATGTGCTGAATTTTATTTCAAATATGGTGGGTGGGAATATGGAAGTAAAGCCATCAGTCGCAAAAGTTGTTCCGCTTTGCCAGTTAACATTTTCCTATAAATAGAGGGCTGGTTAGAATTGAAAATCACAACCGTAAACAAAGTTTTCTCTCTCTATATTATCGAGTTTATTTTGTAGAGTATTTAGATACTTGAGAGTTGTCATTGCTCAAGATAAGTTTCATTCAAAGATCACTTCCCGACCTTTCCTTCCAAGATCGATTCTTTCGAGGTAGTGGATATTATTTTTTCAGAATGATATTATTTCTTCAATATCATTATGTCAAATATTGGTCGAACTTTTATCAAATTTGGAACTTTTTCATGCTTCAAGTTACTATTCATGAGTTACTATTCATGAGTTACTATTCATTTAGTTACTATTCACGAAGTACTATTCATGAAGTGTGAAGACGTTTTTTATTGAATTTCTATCTTTTGCGTCGTAGTTACTATTCACGATATTTGACTATTCACGTGATACTCCAGACTATTCACGATACAAGACTATTCAATTAAAAATAAAATTTCTTCTTTTCGTCCAAAATATCTATTCGGATACTAGCTTTGATTGTATCCATGTTTTGATCATTCTCGAATTTTACAACCACTAGCGATTATTTTCGAGGTATTGCCGACATGGATAAAACAAAGCACTAATCCTTAATCCTTAATCCTGTCATTTTGTTTCACCGGATTCGCTCTTTAAAAATATTTTCATCATCCTCACCTTAAATGATGATATTATTGAATATCTTCGGCCCGAAAGTGCAAAAGATGAATGATTTCAAGAATATTCGGCTCAGTAGGCAAAAGATGAACAGTGTTTAAATGAATACGATCGATCGATGAATAATCTTCGCCTTTAGTGCAAAGAAGAACATGTGTTTAAATGAATATGATCGATCGATGAATATCTTTCGCCTTTTAGTACAAAGATGAACAAAGTTGAGATTTAATACTTAATCGATCGATGAATATTCGTCAGAAAGGCAAAAGATGAATATTTGATTTGAGATGAATATCGATTGATGTTACAGGATAAAATATTGATGATGGATCGTTAAATCTATAGATTATAAGAGATTTCATTCTCTACGAACTCTTTCTATTAATTATTATTTCCGCCGCAATATTGATCCGAAACTTGTCAGTTCGTTGTATTCTATCGATTTTTCCTCGCTGAGACTAACGATAATTTGTTGTATATTATCTTAGTCATATTATTCTTTATCCAGCTACTTGAGCTCACCCTTTTCCTTTTGTTCCATTTTTCTTCCTCGTGAGGCGGTAATATAAATAGTATTTAGCTCTCTGGTATGGAATGGGTTTTAGAAAGGATTGTTTAAGAGTCCTCGCCATTTTTGTAAAATAATGTATCAATAAATGCGGATGAGGATTTATTTGAGTATAGATATTGCCTGTGAAGATAATATTTGTATTCAAACTCGCTAGCTTTACCGTTATAATAATAAAGATGTAGTCAGCTTGCATTCATGTATTTCATGCACTCGTAAACGGTGTGTGGTATACCTATTTTTCAAGGCCATTAAAGATAATTCATTTTACTTGCCAACCATCGCAAAAAGCAATCTAACAATGTTTTGGCCAGATCTTGTGTGCTCGCATATCGTGATTGTCCTCCGTGAAGTTGATTGTATGAATGTGCCATCGACAATAATCGGAAAGCAATGATGTCTTGCTTGAATGGATGTCTAAATGGCAAAAGAACAAATATTTGAAACGTAATATTTGTTTCCAACTCAAGAGTCGCGATTTAACTCCCACATAAACATCAACATTATCAATAATTATAAGTAGTATAATGCTACTAAAGTAACCAAGACAAGATTAGACAAGAACTAAATATTGTCATACAAAGAACTAAAAGATAAAGATTGGACAATATAATTTTATACAAGAACAAGACAAAGAGAGGATAACAACCAATGTATTTAATGTCAAGATTCAAGTCAACATTCACAAGAACCAATTATCCAAACATTAGCAAGAATCTAAAACAAGAAGGAATATATCATTATAAAGTAACCAATCAAGAAACCAATATATTGTTACACAATCAAGAATCAATATATCGTTATACAAAGAATCAATACAAAGATTAGTCAAGAATCAATAAAACATTAGACAAAGATAATGTTACAAAGTAACCAACATATTTGCTTACAAAGAACTAATACAAAGATTAGATAGTATAATGTTTTTCAAGAACTCAAGACAACATTATACAAGAAACAACATATTTCTATAATAGCTACTAAGATATCATTACGCAAAGAACTAACAAATACAGCAGATAGAGAAAACCAAGATAAGATTAGACAAGAATCAACATATATTGTCTTACAAAGAACTAAGACAAAGATTAGATAGTATAATGTTTTTTAGCAACAAAGACAACATTATTTAGTAAACAAAACATATTGATATACAAAGAATCCAAGATATCATTAGCAAGAATAAACAACAGATTACAAGAATCAAATGTATTTATTTAGTAAACATTAATATAAAAATCAAGAGAACTCATTTAAAATTATAAATATGAGGTAGTAACCAATGCACATTATAGCAACCAAATCACTTGAATCGAGTAATCAATCAATCGCGTAAAAATAATAACGTGTTTTAAATTGTTACTGGATTTGTTTTCTTCAGCAGATGTAACCACGATGGGATCAACGAGAATGTGGTGGATTTCCTCTACCTTTTCTAATGCTTTCTCCTTCGATCTCCATGCTTTTGGTAAGAGATGATACATTATATTCTCAATATCATGTCCTCGATAATATTGCATGGCAGTATATTTTCTTCAAATTTGTTAATTTACGACATTACGATTCATTCAATTAACTCACTATTTGCTTTGTCTCGGTGGTCTCCCAAAGAATACGCCGATCAACACGCAGAATGTCATTGAATTCCTCACCTTGAATGTAGATCGGTTTTTCAATACTTGATGCTCTCATCTTCCATTCGCAATTTTCATCATCTACGCACACCAGCACAAAGTCTCTATGACCGCTCGCTCAATAACTTTGGTCATTTATTTTCTCGATCAATGCAACTTCTACCGATTGTGATATGATTTTTTGTCTTCAGAGGTTTGATGTAATTTTACGCCACGCCTATCTCGGACCATATTACATCATCATATCGCTCTTCTCTGTAGTATGATTTGTCACGTCATTCTGCCCTCGTTGTTGTTCCATAATTTTCATTGTAAGTCGATCAAGATATCAAGGCTCCAATTTGGGAATCTTCAGGTTCACATCAGAATCCGAAGCGTTAATTCCTCAGGTTGATCCGATCATGCTATATCGTGAACAATGTGATTCTTCTATATTTGTCAAGTTACGCAAGATCATTGTATACCGCTTCTTTTCCAATATCTATAATCAAGGAATTTTCCTTGTTCATCGATTTTTACCGATTTCAATAAAGAATCTCAATGTCGCTTTCATCCGATATACGATCGGTGGAATGTCGCTTTTGATGTGAAATTTGATGTACAATGTCATTGTGGTTTGTGTTCATCCAGAACGCAACGCATATCATGTTTCAGATTTCTCCCGAATCTAAATGTTGAGGGAACTAGTACGCCAAGAACTTCAAAGTCAAAGGTAAATCGTTACTATCACCCACGTAAATCGCTGAAATAAAGCAAAACAGAATCATCTCCATTGTCCTAAAACAAAATATGTATGTGATAAGAACAAAATCAATGTTAATCAAGAATCAAACTATATAATGTCAAGAATCTAAAATCTAAATACATTTGTACTATCATTCTACAATCAAAACAACCAAGCTTTTAATATTTTTTTGTTAGCAATTAAATTATAACAAATTTGTATGAAGGTAACCAATGTAGCTAATTAATTTCCATCATAATAAAACAAACCAATATAAATTAATCAAATATTGCACATTAATAATATCAACATTATACAATAACAAAATTCAATGTAAAGAATCTCACACATGTTTATTTAGTAACCATAGATAAAAAACATTTTCAATTTACTTCATATATTAAAAAACAACCAAGATAATGGGTTTGTAAGGCATTTAAATGCTAATTGTCAAAGTAATGAAAGCAATGTGGTTAATATGACTATTAATATAAAAATATAATTATAAGTATAATTAGATTAATTCAAGAATCTGATCGTAATTAATAAGCATCCATTTTTATTTGTATATAATATCTAAATAAGTATTATTCAAGAACCAATATAATGTTAATCAAGAACTCAACTCAAAGATTAGTTAAGAAACATATACATATAAATGTTCATACATAAACTATATACATATAATTATTAGACGATACCAAGATATTGTTACATAGTAAACTATGAAGCATTACATAAGAAACTAATAAATCAAGATATAGTATGATGTTACAAAAGCAACCAATATATCATTAGACAAGAGCTTCAAACATATTGTCATATAGTAACCAAGAAAACAATAGTAATATAATGTTACAAAGCAACCAAAACATCATTTTGTCAGAATTCAATATATCGACATACACTAACCAAGCTAGTATTTGATAAGATCCAAGACAACATTGAACAATACATTGTTATACAAGAACCAAAACAATGTTAGGGAAGTCACCAAAAGTAATATGATAGTAACAAAACAAATGTAATATAACAACCAAACAAAGAATATGATGTAACAATCGAAGAACCATTTTGAAGTGTGACTCAAGAATCTATATGAACAACCGTGAGTAACCACATGTAACTATATGCATATCGAACTGAAACACACATACCTCAAAGGTTTAGAATTGTATCGATATTGTCGCGATTGTTTTTGGTTACCGCTCAAGTAAATGATGATTTTGTATACTATTTCGCCTTTCTCCGATCTTAGATGTTTGTCGCGATCTCAGAGGTGAGTGGAAAGGCAATCGTCGATCGAAGATTTGGCAATCGTCAATCAAGATCTTAGATCTTAGATGTTTGTCGCGATCGTAGTTGTTGTGATTGTTTATGGTTATCGAACTCAAGTAGATGTTGATTTTGTATACTATTTCGCCTTTCTCCGATCGTGTATATTTTTGACGCGATCTCAGAGGGTGAGTATAACGGCAATCGTCGACGTAAGATTTGGCCTTTTCCGATATCAAAGTCGTATGTTGTTCTATTGTTTGATTTTAGGAGCGCTATTGTTAGATAGGAGATATTTGGTAACCCGACGGTGCATGATGTTACCAACTTTATTATTGTGTTGTTTTATTTTATAATTATGTTTTGTGTGTTTTATTTTGTAATTATTTTATAATTGTTGTATATTAATGTTAAGAACCCAAAAAATAAATACATACATGCATCATTAATACCGATGATTACCCAAAGTTTGATCATAACTTTTTCTCATTTTAATTATATGCTTGAACAGTACTATTATTTTTATATTCATTGTTATGATATCTACAAATTAATATACTATTTATTACGTATTTAATTACAAAATTTCAACAATTATTATACATAAAAATATTGAATTATTGAAGAAAATTATAATATGACAAAAACAATGTCCGTGCCTCGCCTGCATGGGATAATAGATTGATAAAATTCACAGGTTAATAGACTACAACTTTAACAAATTCAAATTTTACATAATTTCTTCCTACTTCTCATTATCACTTATCTTTTTTTCTTCCCACAAAACAAACTTTAATTATAAACGTTTTTAACAATTTTAATGTTTCATTAGTTTGTGCATTTGACAACTTTTTCAAAGGTACATATTTGATGATACTATTTTAAAGGTATATTGATGTGATAAAATTATGTATTGTGAAGTCAGACAGTTGCCTAATCAAGAATCCAGAATTCAAGGTTGAACCCACATAGATTAGATTAATTTAAATATTTTCTTAATATTTATTTTAGATGAATTAGAAATAAAGATTGAGAATTAATTAAGTAGAATATGAAAACAAATAATGAGGAAACAATCTAAAAATCAATCCATTAAATAATAAAACATAACATATAATTCAATCTTTTCTATTTTAATAACTCAACTATAATTTTGATCTCAATTTCCTTTAATTTAGTAATTTTACAATTAACGGGCAATCATAGACTATGAAAATTTAAGGATTAACTATAACTCATCAAAATTTCTTTCGATCAAACATGGATTATGAAAAACTTATATCTTAACAATAATCTATAAAACCTCTCAATTAATTTAAAATCACATAAAATTATAAAACTAATGTGTTTCAATAACTAAAACATGAAGGCTTAAATCAATTAAACATAAAAGTATAAATAATAGAAATAATAAGAGATGAAAATTATTATCACTTAATAATTATTAACTTTCATCTTTATCCTAAATTAAAGAAATTAGCTAGACATGAAAAATAATTAAACTAATTAAAATAAAGAAAAGAAGAAGATTAAAATAAATAAGAAAACTCTTTAATTAACGATTATCCAACAAACGAGCAACGAAGAAGTAATTTAATCTACTCATACTCCTAACCTAAACTAATACAATACATAATACTTCAGATTCTAAAAAAAAAATATCTTTTGAACCCTAATTTAGATTCATTGAACTTCAACACTTTTATTCCTTTTCCATGTAGGTTTTAACTTTCTAGTGACAATCAACCTCCCAAAATATATTCTAGATAGATTTTCCTTCTCTTGTTAGATTCGACTCAGATACCAAGATTGTTCCACCTTTTTTCTCTCTTCGCATGATTTTTTCTTGCACTAATAAGAACATTAAATATTTCTCGATCACCAATATTTCGACTTTATTGTAATAAATATTAAATCTACAAAATAAAATAAAATATATTAATTTAATAAACTAATATAATTAAAAAGATAAAATTATAAATAATAAAATATATGAATTATGTGTCTCTTATATAGATTCTCGATAATATAGTTGTTAAATCGCTTTGTCAAACCATATTAACTCGGAACCAAATGGGTTGGTTAACTATATTTATTTATTTGGGTAAATTAAAGCTGAACCATATTTTAAAAATGAAATATAGTTCCAATCCTAAGCTAACCATTTTTTCGATCCATATTTTATTTCAAACCAAATTAAAAAGTTCTTTTCCACCCATATTTACATATTCAAGAAGCTCAACCACCCCCACCACCCCCACCCCACCCCCACAAAAAAATATTATGTGATTATGTATACACCCCTTACCCCAACCCCTACCCCCAACCCCAATCCACCCACCCATCCCCACCCACCCCACTACCCCATCCACCCACCCCCACCCACCCCACCCCCACACCTCTACCCCCACCTACCCCCCCACCCCACCCACACACCCCCCACCCCACCCCACCCACCCACCCCCCACCCCCACCCTCACCCTCACCTCACCCTTACCTCACCCCCACTAAAAAAATATTATGTGATTACGATACACCCCTTACCCCAACCCCACCCCACCCCACCCCAACCCAACCCTATCCCCAACCCCACCCACCCCTCACCTCACCCACCCACCCCACCCACTCCTATCTCCTACTATGACGCTTCCTAAAATAGGTCCATTCCATCCAACCCATTCTCGAGTCGCCAAAAACATGGTATGTAAATAACTACAACTTTGTTATTACAACAAGAAACTGTGGAGTTCAAATACGATATTGCCATCTGATAATATCCACACGCAAATAAATTCCCATCATAATTATGATACATTATTTTATAAAAATGGTGAGGACTACTAAACAACTCTCTCTAGAACTTTCATTCCATACCCACGACTGCACTCCGCTTATATTCTCGCCTCCGAGAAGAAAAATGGAACAAAAAGGAAAAGGGTGAGCTCAACTAGCCCAAGAAAGAATATTACGACTAAGATAATATACAACAAATTATCGTTAGTCTTCAACAGTGGAAAAAATCTAATAGTAATACAATAGACAACAAATTTTAAATCAATATTCGCAATGAAATAATAATTCATTGAAGAGTTAAGAGAGAATGCAAACAACTATCTTCTATGATGAATTTAAAAGTTCATCGCTCATCTTTTATCCCTATAACATCAATCAATATATATCTCGAATCAAATATTCATCTTTGCACTATGTGCCAAAGATATTCATCACTTGGTCATGTTCATCTAAACACTGCTCATCTTCAGACTACGCCAAAGATATTCTTCAGAAATCATTCATCTTGCAGACCATGTGCCAAAGATATTCCATAATATCATCATTTAAGACCCAAGATGATGAAAATATTTTAAAGAAACGAATTCAAAAGGAAACAAAATGACAAGGATTAAGGATTAAGGATTCAGATTGCTTTTATCCACGCATAAAAAATACCTCAAAAATAATCACAATGGTGTAAAATTCAAGAATGATCAAAACATGGATACAATCAAAGCTAGTATCCGCATAGATATTTTGGACTTAAAAGAAAAATTTTCATTTTCGATGAATAAGGTCAGATTCGTGAATAAGGTCAGATACGTGAATAAATATTACAGATACGTGAATAAGAATCTCTGACACCAAAAGTTCCAAATTTGATAAAACATCGATCAATATTTCAACATAATGATAAGTAAAGAAATAATATCATTACGAAAAAAAATAATATCCCTTACCTCGAAAAGATCAATACTTCTAATTGGAATACCGAAAGATAAGGTCAAGGAACTCAAGACCGCCTAACAATACTCAAAGTATACCAAAATACTCACAAGAATACACCGATAATATAGTAGAGAGAAAACTTCAGCTTTCGTGTGATTTTAATTCTAACCCAAGACCCTATTTATAGAAAATGCTAGAACACTCAAAAGTTATAAAATTTAATAAAATATTAATATATATTATAAATTTCTTAGCCCATCTTTTGAAGATCTAATTTCAAGAATTAATATCACATGTTAGCCCACTTAAATGCAAAAACGTTTTTCTTTAAAATAATAATTAAAACTTCCAAAAATCAATTATTTTTGAGCTTCTAACTTCAATAATTCACAATAAATAGCCTTTGATCGTAAAAATTCGAATCTCGCTAATTTTATAGAAATTCAATTTCTACAACTTTATGTAAGAAAGTTTTTCCAAATTCCAAATGTAAATTGACCCAAATCCACAAATGCATTTATTTTACGTGCACTATAATCAAATTTCAATAATAAAATGGGGTCCAATTCGACATGTTTAATATGTTTTAAATATTTATTGCAATAAAAATACTCTTCTTCCTCAGATACTCAGATATCCCACATTCGTTGTAAAAAATATCACCATTATTATATTATTAAAGTATAATAATATATTTAAACGAATTATTTTATCGTAAAAAGATAAAATTTCAATTTTCAACAATTGTCACATTAAAAATTTTTCCATCTATATCCACAAAAATCAATATTTTTCTTATCATATGAATCAATAATTAATTATTCACAAATAATATTATGTAATCACAATATCGACAACCGTGCGCTCCCGTAAGAGGGGCTTTAATAAAGATTTCTCCTTACCGCCGCAAGCAATTAGTGACCAAACCTCTCCTGTATGTAACTTTCAAGACATCGCTAATAATGTTATCCAATAATATTATTCAGATAATATGAATTATTGTCTGGATAATGGAAAATAATGTAACGACAATTTATCAAACAACAAAGAATATAAAATATCAATGCAAAGAATTATCGAATCAAATAAATATCGTAAAAGAATTATCGTAACCATTATTAAGTAGCCTGCCTTCACGTAAGAATCAATAATCGTACAATACCGTGCTACGCTGTTTTAACCACCCCAGTATTTTAACAAGATAATCTGTGAATAACTACGCCGTTATTTTTAAACAACTTATATTTGTCGCTTTTCTTCATCCAATCGCTCACATGGGGCCTAATACACACGGTCATACCAGTCGATTAATAATATTCTCGACAAAGATTTAATATTCCACCACCAAACTAATATTCCCCGACAACAATGAATATTTTATAACCACTTGTGCGACGCCCCAAAATTAGGTATACGCCACCCATCTCGGGTCGCCACTTACACGGGTACATAAATTCAAATACAAACTTAATTATACATCCGTCAGGTAATATACGACAATACATAAACCGAGAGTTCTAATAGAATATCATCATTTAGACAATATCCATACTCAAGGAGTCCTCATTACATTTATTATCACACTATTTAACGTAATAAATGAGGGACTACTAATGCTATCCTCCTCGACCATTACTCCGCTCCCCGACTCGCGTCCAAATTTTATATTCTCATTTTCATAAAAGACACCGGATATCAAAGTAGTGAAGCACCGTATCACTTCTTCTTTCTCTCTATAAATTTTCTCTATAGCTTCTCTCTATAATTTTCTCTGTAGTTTCAAAGGAATTCGTAAAGAAAATAATGAAGGAATGAGCTTCTATTTATAGAAAATAATGCATAAGTAATTAATCCATGAACCATCTGTATTGATTTACTTTAACTGACTATCCATATTTAAAGCAAAATCTTTTAAATAAAATATCATATATTCTATTTATATAAAACATTTTACTATGCAAACACTATGCAAAACACTACGCAACACTATGTATAATAAAATATAATATATTCTATTTATGTAATAACTTTAATAAATTATTCTATTTTATATAAAGATGTTTCGCTTTTATTACGTTAATAATAATTAATAAAATAAAACGCCATTATCGCTATAATAATTCATATTATTAATCGACAATAATGGAATCAAACCGAAGTTGACTTCTCACATAAAGATCAATAATCAATACCGTGCTACTACGCAACCACACGACATCGCATTTTACTACCGAAAGTAGTTCAACAAAGATCAACCAGAAACTTCCGCCGTTATTTCAATAAAATATTTTGTTGCTTTTTCAATCCGACAATAATTTCGCCTGTGGGTCCACCAATGATTGAGTTCATTGCAATTAATATTCCCCGCTAAACCTAATATTCCCCACCAATCAAATATAATATAACCACTTCCATACTTTGTAAAATTTATAAATACTACCCAACAACTATAATATTATCTCAAATTCACACCATAATATTAAAAAATTATTTCAACAAAATTTAAATCTTTATCGATAAAACTGGGGTCTCACAATCTCCCTCCTTATGGAATTTCGCCTCGAAATTAGGGTACGCACTGTACGATAAAGAGGTGAGGATACTTCAATACCTTTTATCGTTGAAAACATTAAATTCATCTTTGCAATCCCACCAAAGATATTCATTAACAATTCATCTTGCACTACAGCCAAAGATATACAACTCAGAAACCAATAATGCCGAGACTCAAATTTTAATCAGATCACCACCATTTAATTATCCACGCACCACCGCCAAAGATATTCGTGTTTTCAATTACTGGCCATGATTATACCGAATAATCCTTGGTCATAATCATACCAAGTCTATCAATGCACTACTAAAAAGACGACTTTTTACCACATCCATGAATTAATATTTCATCACGAGACTCACCAATAATTAATCCATATCATCGAATCATCCCGCACTCATATTCTATTAAGCCAAGGATATTCATTAAGATACGCGTATAACCACGTATTCACTAATTATATCCATGCACTACTACCAAAGATAATCGTATTCATTAAGATCACCACCACATAATTATCCACTACTACTACCTAAAGATAATCGTGGTATTCATTAAGACGACCACAAATTATCCATGCACTACTACCAAAGATAATCGTATTCATTAAGATCAATGCACCATTAAATTATCCATGCACTCACGTGCCAAAGATAATCGTATTCATTAAGATCACGCACCATTAAATTATCCACGCACTACTACCAAAGATAATCGTGGTATTCATTAAGATCACGCACCACAATTATCCATGCACTACGTACAAAGATAATCGTATTCATTAAGATCATCTACCACAATTATCCATGCACCACGTGCCAAAGATAATCGTATTCATTAAGATCACGCCCACAATTATCCACGCATCACGCGCCAAAGATAATCGTATTCATTAAGATCACGACCATAAATTATCCATGCACTACGTAGCCAAAGATAATCGTATTCAATTACTACCATGATTATACCTAACAATCCTCGGTCATAATCATACCAAGTCCATCTACCGTAATAACGTGAGCCATAGATGACTTTCAACATAATATGCTAGACGAGGATCATGTCAACGATATAAAGAATCAATCAAACGAGATAAAGGATAAATATTAAACATTTATAATATAATTTATCCAAGATTCAAGAATATCCCCATGTTATCAATCACTTAATAATCTTATAATCTAATATCATTAATATTATAATAATATTTTAATCACTTCTTAAATTTATAAACAATTTATTTCAATTGTTTACGCTTTTACCATATAATGCATTTAATCATTCAAAATGCCATACTCATAAGATATCATCACCAATGATCAAATCCTCATCAAAAATATGATATACTCTATATAGATTCTCTAGCCATAAAATCCTATTTTTCCAATTTTGTTACTTCACATAACATATTTAACTTATATGTTCAGAATTAAACTATTTTTATGAAAAATACCAAATCAGTCCCAAAAATATTTCTTTTCCGGGATTTAGTATAATATAGTCCCATGATGAAAATATATTTTTCTAATTTTAAAATTCATTTACTATTTTCAAAAATCAATTTCTAATTAATTCCTTAAGAAATTAGCTACCTCAAGTTTAACTCCAAAATTCCCAAATCTTGGCAGGACTTACACATGTTAATGTGAGCTCAGTTTAAATTTCATGGTCATCGGAGTTATAGAACTCAAAGCTATAGCATTTTCGTCAAAAATACCTAAATATTGAAATGGTCATAACTTGTTCATTTTAAGTCGAATGAGCTCATTTTTGGACAGAGGTACTTTATAACATATATTTTCATGTCCCAAAAGGCCTGAATTTTTCTCACTAATTAAGTGGCCGAAAACAGCCCTCTTAAAAACGTGGCGTGTTTTTGGACATTTTCAAGTTTCGACTCATTTCTAAAATCACCCACACAAAAATCTACAAGACCTTTTCAAAGGATTCCACTTGGATTAGTTAGGTAACTCATAGATCTAACTCTAGGACTTGACCACACTCAAAAAATTCAAAAATAGATTTGGTCAATCAATTTCATGTTACGCTTTTTCACCAAAATTTGGTTTTTAACTCCTCGTGATTTTTAAGAAACTTCATGTTTTCACATACCAACCAACATAACTCATCATAACACTTACTAATACCCGTGATACCCATGATTTTCATTAGTCCAATGCTTTTATTACGATTTTTATCATAAACCACGAAACATATCCTTTTAGTCAAGAAATATTCGAGGGTTTAAGAAATGGGTTTCAGACCTGGGGTCAATATAAAATTCGATTTCACGCCTAGGTAGGCTAGAAAGTCTTCAAGAATATGTCCAGAAATTTATTAATGATAGAAATATCATTCAAAACCGTGACTTTCAACCAAAATCGATAATACGTCACATCGATACCAACCGCGACTTCTAACATTTAACCTAGATAAGACCTCATAATGACGCCTATCAACTCGCCATCTTCTTTCATGATGTCGCTTGTAGAAAGTCCGCCTTGGTGCATTCCACACAAGGAAGTCAACAACTAAAGGTTCAGTGGATCTTTACTTATGGCTCGATATGACAATAATCGATTTTAGTAGTTGGTTATCAATTCGCACAACAAAGTTGGTTATGAATATAAAAGCTAACAACCTTACGAAAAAACATGATGAGAAGTTAACCAATCGATTCCTAAAATCACATCAAAGGCAAATCGCTTTCAAAAAGATAAGATCGACAGTAACGCGTGAAAGTGTTTATTTGAATCAAACAAGATTTAAAAATAAGAGGTAATTTAAGGCTCCTACTAACTAAGTTTCAACCAATAAGTTAAAGTCTAACATCTCCTGAGTCAAATTTAAACGCTGAACGCAAAGCAAGAGAGATAAAATAATGGGTAGAACCCAGATCTTATAAGGTATAGACTTCGCAATTTATAATTAACTAACCCCTGCTAACTTCGTCGGCTTACTCGCTGAGAAGTCGCTTAAAAATGCACTTCCTAAAACCAACGACTTTGTTTTGTCCATATCCACCTTTCGGTGCCACCGCCCCACCTAGACTCGATTTTGGTACACAACAAAATTGAGCTAAATTACCTTCTCTTCTTGCAATTTCCACTTCTATTATCTTTGCCATGATTACACATCAAGTGGTTACCATTCTTAAGATGATAATTTCCCCACGATGGTTATCATTGTTCGATAGCCATCGCCACCAAAAGATGATTATTATCGATTGTTGGTCGTTACCTTTTTTGTTGAGCTGAAATAATCACTCTCATGTGCTTCATTGCTTATCTCAAAGATTTTCAGATGTCATTCTCAAACACCGCCACAAAACAAGTGGTTAATTAACATGTCACATATTATCCCTATACATCGATCGACCAATTAAATACCAAATAAAACTTAGGTAGGTCATACTAACAAGGAATTTCCGCCTCTCCTCCTAGTTCTTATCTCACATCTTAGCCGTGGATCATATCCCTAAGCTCGATATCAACCGTGACGCTCCAAAATTAGGTATACGCCACCCATCTTCGGGTCGCCACTCATACACGGTATATAAATTCAAATACAAACTTAATTATACATCCGTCGCAGAACATACGCACAATACATAAACCGAGAGTTTTAATAGAATATTGTCATTTAGACAATATCCATACTCAAGGAGTCCTCATTACATTTGTGACGCCCCAAAATAGTATACATCACCCATTCCGAAGTTGTCAATACATGGTATGTAAACAACTACAACTTTATTATTACAACAAGAACTCGTGAGTTTGAATACAAATATTATCTTTTAGATAATATCTATACTCAAATAAATCCTCATCACATTTATCGATACATTATTTTATAAAAATGGTGAGGACTACTAAACAATCCTTTCTAAAACCTTCATTCCATACCCCGACTGCACTCGCTATATTCTCGCCTCCCGAGAAAAATGGAACAAAAAGGAAAAGGTGAGCTCAACTATTTTCAAGAAGAATATTATGACTAAGATAATATACAACAAATTATCGTTAGTCTTCAACAGAAAAATCTAATGTAATACAATAGACAACAAATTTTAAATCAATATTCGCAATGAAATAATAATTCATTGTAAGAGTTTAAGAGAATGCAAACTACTATCTTCTATGTATGAATTTAAAAGTTCATCGCCTCATCTTTTATCCCTCGTAACATCAATCAATATACATCCGAATCAAATATTCATCTTTCAGCACCACAAGCCAAAGATATTCATCACCGGGTCATGTTCATTTAAACACTGCTCATCTTCAGACCTACGGCCAAAGATATTCTTCAGAATCATTCATCTTTGCACTATGTGCCAAAGATATTCTTAAAAATCATTCATCTTTGCACTACGTGCCAAAGATATTCCATAATATCATCATTTAAGACCGAGGATGATGAAAAATATTTTTTAAAGAAACGAATCCAAAGGAAACAAAATGACAAGGATTAAGGATTAAGGATTCGTATTTGGTTTTATCCACGCCCAAAATACCTCAAAAATAATCATAGTGGTGTAAAATTCAAGAATGATCAAAACATGGATACAATCAGAGTTAGTATCCGTATTAGATGTTTTGGATTTAAAAGAAGAAATTTTATTTTTAGTGAATAAGATGTGATACGTGAATAATGTCAGATACTTGAATAAGGTCGATACGTGAATAAGTAACTCCGACACCAAAAGATAGAAATTCCACAAAAACATCTTCACGCTTCACTTAATAAGATCGTGAATAAGAATCGTGAATAAGAATCGTGAATAAGAATCGCTTAATAAGAATCTCATGAATAAGAACCCATGAATAAGAACCCTACATGAAAAAGTTCCAAATTTGATAAAACTTCAGATCAATATTTCAAAGATAATGATATCAAGAAATAATATCATTACTTAAAAAAATAATATCCCTTACTCGAAAAGATCAAGATTTCTAAATCAAAACATCGATATAAAGCTACGATTGGACTTCACCACCGTAGTAATACTCAAAGTAT
This sequence comes from Panax quinquefolius, assembly GCA_020205615.1. Taxonomy (NCBI): domain Eukaryota; kingdom Viridiplantae; phylum Streptophyta; class Magnoliopsida; order Apiales; family Araliaceae; genus Panax; species Panax quinquefolius. Next base: position 131,574,656 of record CM035157.1, on the reverse strand, counting down.
ACTCAAAATACTCACAAGAATACGCCGATAATATAGAGAGAGAAACTCAGTTTGGTGTGATTTTCAATTCTAACCTAAGAATTCTATTTATAGAAAACGCTAATACCACCAAAGTTAGTAAAATTTAATAAAATATATTATTATTAATAAATTTCACGCACTCTTGGAAATCAGATCCCAACATTTCTACATGCCAACCTTCTAGAAAGAAATGATGAAAAAAACGCTTTTCATAAAATAAATAATTAAAACTTACAAAAATCAATTATTTTGAGCTTCGTAACTTCAATAATTCATAATAAATAGCCTTTTCATAAGAAAATTGAATCTCATGAGTTTTTATAGGAAATTCAATTTCTACAACTTTGCAGAAGAAAGTTTTTCCAAATTCCAAACAGAAATTGACCAAATCCACAAACAAGCGATTTTACAAGCTATAATCAAATTTCAAATAATAAATGGGGTCCAATACATGTTTAATATGTTTTAAACATTTATTGCAACAAAAATACTCTTCCTCCTCAGATACTCATATATCCCACATTCGCTTGTAAAATATCACCATTATAATATATTATTAAAATAATATATTTAAACGAATTATTTTATCGTAAAAGATAAAATTTCAATTTTCAACAATTGTCACTATAAAAATTTTCTCCATCTATATCCACATAAAATCAATATTTTCTCATCATATGAATCAATAATTAATTATTCATAAATAATATTACGTAATCACAATATCGACAACCGTGCAGCTCCTGTGAAAGAGGGCTTCCAATAAGAATTTCTTCATCATCGGCTACCAATTAGGTGACCAAACCTCCTAGATGTAACTTTCTAGACATTGCCAATAATGTTATCTAATAATATTATTCAGATAATATGAATTATTGCTTCGATAATGAAAAATACGCAGTAATGACAATTATCAAACAACAAAGAATATAAAATATCAACGCAAAGAATTATTAATCAATAAAATAAAATACCGAATAAAGAATTATCGTAACCATTATCGAAGTAGTGCCTTCACGTAAGAATCAATAATTGGTGCAATACCGCAGTGCAACCCGCTCAACAACGCAGACAAGGTGTTTTAACCAACCGTATTCCAACAAAGATAATCTGCAGAATAACTACGCCTGCTATTTAAAAACAACTTATATTTGTTGCTTTTCATCCAATCGCTCGTTATGGGCTCACACACGGTCGCTACTGGCCGCATTTAATATTTCCCGACAAAGCATTTAATATTCCACGCACCAAACTAATATTCCCTGACAATAATGAATATTTTATAACCACTCGCTTATTTTCAAATATTTCACAGATTTAACCCTTAACTATCCACATTAATCAAATCAACCCTTACTATTTCAAAATAATAAATAAAGGAAATTCCTTTTTATTTAAAAAATTTGGGGTCTTACAACCTCCCTCCTTATGAAATTTCTCCCTCGAAATCGACGACGCACTGGTGTTTCAAAAGGTGAGGATACCTCGCTTTCATTTCCGCTTTCCAATTCCCTGTGTCATTTCTCTATAGCATTGATTCCTCCACAAAAAACTTTAACTTGTGGTATGACTTTTTGGCAGTAGGACATGCTCCTTCCTATCCAAGATCTTGACAGTACCTCCTCACACGCTAAGTCTTCTGCTATCTCGTCCTGCTCTAACTCAATAACGTGGTTCGGGTCTTTCACATATTTATTTAAGGCATGAGATATGTGAAACACATTATGAACACGAGACATACTCGAGGTAACGCAAGTCTATAGGCTATATTTCCTACTTCCTGGCCAAGAATTTGAAATGGACCAATAAATCGTGGATCGAGCTTTTCTCTCTTCCCAAATCTCAGAACTCCTTCCACGGAGCAACTCGCAACAATACACGATCCCCTACATTAAATTCCACGCCCTTTCGATGAAGATCCGTGATAACTCTTTTGTCGATCTTGTGCCGCTTTTGTATAACGCTTTGTCAATCATTCGATCTTTTCAGTAGTCATACGCATTTCAACTCTGTCCCAACAATGTTGCTTCACCCACCTCATCCCAACATATTGGAGAACGATATTTTCGGCCCATATAATGCTTCAAATGGAGCCACACCTATACTTGCTCGATAACCGCTTGTTGTAGGAGAATTCCACCAATGGTAAATACTTATCCCAACTACCCTGAAGTCTCAGGACACGTAGTCTTAATAGATCTTCAAGAGTTTCGAATAGTCCTCTCTCGATTGTCCGTCTGCTTGGGGGATGGTATGTCAACTAAATCGCAAACTGCGCTCATAGCTTTTTTGCAAGCTAACCCAAAATCTTGAAGTGAATCTTGGGTCACGATCCCAAACTATGGATACAGCATGCCATTCAACCTCACAATCTCATTCACGCATATACTAAAGCAAGACGCTCAAGGAATAAGTCTCCAGACGGCAAGAAATGAGCAGACTTGGTTAATCTATCAACAATAACCCAAATAAGATCGATGCCGAGAAACCGTAGGAAGACCCGTAGAACTAAATCCATAGTAATGTGTTCCCACTTCCATTCCTAATCTCAAGTGGTTGCAACTTGACCCTTAGGTACAAGATGCTCCGCCTTTACATCGCCGGCAAGTTAAACACATCGAGATAAACTTTTCAATCTCTCTTCATATTGTTCCACCAAATGTACGTCAAGATCACGATACATTTTAAGATTTCCGTGATGGATCGCAAAATGGCGACATTGTAGGCTCCATCATAATCTTGTACTTCAAATCGTAGTCGTTAGAACACAAAGTCTAGAGTGGACTCAAGTATTCCTTCTTCATCAATTCTCGCCTCGAATAGCTCCTTCTGTACTTTCTTCTTCATAACGATCACCTCCCGGCCTGCCTGGCTCGAGCAACCTTAAACTTTTCTATTAAAGTTGGCTCTACAGAGATACTGACATCATCGCACTCGCTCCTCGTGATATGATCTTCTACTCAACGCCACCACTACCACGCTCGCTTTTACTGTGATGGTATCAATAGTGTGGTCGAGTCTTTCAATAGCTCGAGCCAACGTCACGCCAAGATGTCGAAGTTCTTCTTTTGAGTGAAGAAATATTTAAGGTTTTTATGGTCCAATATATCTCCACTTTCTCCCCATATGATAAGGCTCCATATTTTTAAAAGCTGAAACGACTCATCGCTAACTCTAGATCATGAGTAGGATAATTCCTCTCATACTCTTTAAGTTGTCCCGAGGCATAAAGGCTATGACTTTCCCACGCTGCATGAGAACACATCCTAACCCTTTGCCTCAAGCATCACAGAGATAACAAATCCATCCGAACCAGATGGTATTGTTGTAACAAAAGTCAAATAAGTCTCCTCTTAAGCTCTTCGAAACTTTTTCTCGATTCTTCGCTTCCAAACGAATTTTTGTATCCTTCCGAAGTTAGCCGAAGAACGGAGTAGCGATTCGAGAAAACCCTTCCAATAATCTCCGATAATAACCACCATTTAAGCCCAAAAGTTACGATTTCAACCACCGACTTTCTATTGTTCTAACTTTCAGATTGCTTCAATCTTCACGGATCAACAGATACTCCATGTTTCGACACCATCGTGCCCAAGGAATGCTACTTCCTCGCCGTAACTCGTGATTTCTTCAATTTGGCATATATTGGTTTTCACGGCTTTCGAGTACCAAATTTTCAAATGGTGCTCATGATCTTCACGACTTTTGAATATACGAGGATGTTATCAATAAAGACAACAACGAATCGATCCAAATATTCCTCGAATACTCGGCTCATCATATCCACGAAAGTCAGTAGAGCATTAGTTAGTCCGAAAAGATACGACTAAGAATTATAATGCCCATACCGAAGTTCTCAAGGCGCCTTTGAATATCCTCGCCTAATCTTCAAATTGATGATATCCAGAACTAAGATCGATTTTTGAAAAGAATGTGCTCCCTGCAGAATCGGGTCAAACAAGTCATCAATACGAGGTAGAGGATACCTATTCTGATGGTGACATGGTTCAAATCCCGATAATAATACAAAGTCGCATACTCCCGCCTTTCTTCTTTACAAATAAAAACAGAGCACCCCAAGGAGATGTACTAGATCTAATGAAACCGATGTCCAACACCTCAGTAGTTTGACCTTTAACTCCTCAAGTTCAATAGAGCCATTCGACATGGGTTTTAGAAATGGGCTTGTATCAAAGTTCAAGATCAATAAAGAATTCAACTTCACGCTCGGGGTAGATCGGAAGTTCTTTCCGAAATACATCAGAAAATCAATAACAACAGTGAATATTATTCAAATTTGACGGTCTTTATTCAAATCCATAACATGGGCTAAGAAAGCTTCGACATCCGCTTTTCAATAAACTAATAGCTTTTATGATTAGATATGATAAATGATTGATTTTAATGGTTTAGTTCTTCGAATTGCATAACAGTCAAGTTAGAATATGAAAACCAACAACCTTATTTAAAACAATCAATTTTGGCATTGATGAGAAGTTAACCAATCAATCCCTAAAATCACATCAAAAGCAAGTATCATTAAAGAGATAAGGTCAATGTGTAAGGTAATGGTGCCAACTTGAATCAAACAAGATTTATAAATGTGGATGTGATGAAAGTTTCTCCTAACTGAAGTTTCCACAGAGAAAGTCAAAGTCTAATTCTCCTGAGTCAAGTTTAAACGCTGAGCACATGCAGGAGAGATAAATGAACGGGTAAGAGACCCAGATTAAGTAAGGTATAAACTTCGCAAGAATTTATAAATAATTTACCCGTGATCACCTCGCTTGGTTCCTCGTGATTATGACTCAAACCACAACAAACGCCTTCCCTAATCGCTGACTTTTGACTTTTTCTCGGGATGTTTTGAGTCACCGCCCTCACGAATTCAGGTTTCGCCATCGCATAATCTCGAGCGATATGTCCTTCCTTTCCACAATTATAGCATACCTTGAATGTCAGGGCGCTTGGATCGATATGTCCTCTTTCCCAAGATTTATAAGATATGAATCGGGTGGTCATTCTCCTCCCTTAGAACCAGCTTGTCACGCCAAGACCGCCATCTTCATACGGTCGTTGTTAAATCTCTCTTTTAAAATCTCCTCCCGACTCGCTTTCTTCTATTTTCACGGCTATGATTACCACCAGTAGTGGTTACCATTTTCGTCATTCTCTTTTTTCTCCGCAGTTATCATTATTCGCTGATCGCTATCTCTAATACGATCCCGGTTATGGTCCCTCGCCGACTGCATTTCAAGTATCTCGCCTAATAATCGAGCCCTCGCATACAACATCCGAATAAAGAGAAAATTTACGAGAAATGAGATATCGACGACGCCGTTTCAAACCTCTAAGAAACATCCGCCATAACGCTCCTCATTCTCCACCAAATGAGGTGAAACCGGATAACTCGCAAACTTTGCCTCGTGACCGAGACATCGCCATGTTGTTTTGTTCCAACTGATGAACTCCACTTCCTTCATACGACGTAACACTTTCGTGAAAGTATTTGCACATTAAATAGCTTTCAAACGCCTCCCAAGACATGCCGAAAAGGGCCGATGATGGTACGCTTCACGACTCCCACCAAGAGTCCGCTTCGCCACTAACATAAAGGTGGCGAATGGAACCTTCGTTCTCCGCATCCCAAGACATCAATATCTTGTAATTTGTTCGACCCATGTTTCCGCCATGATCGGATCCGCTTCCTTAAATTCTCGTGGTCCCAACTTCGAATCGCTTGTCAAGTTACAACCCGTGAATTGCTATCATTTCTCCTCAGATTTTGAACACGAAGTCTCTCGCCTCGATTTTTGTACGAACCGCAAAAAACTTCTACACATCCCCTCGCTCATCATCTCCGCCAATGGTGTTGTTCATGTGAGGAGGATCGCATTACCACAGACGTTTCTCCTCGCTTGGTGAGTACAAAGCGCTCTCCACGATCTCATTTCCATTGTTAATATTCTCAACGACATTCTCAACACCGTCATAAAACAAGTGGTTAATTAATGAAATCAATATATAACATAATATCCCTATATATCGACTCAACTATCAAATAAGCTAGTAGACACACTAACAAGGATTTACTCGCTCTCCCTCCTAGTTCTATCTCCGATCTCCGCCAGAGATCATATCCTAAGCTCGATACTAACTGACGACCCCCAAAATAGTATACATCACCCATTCTCGAAAGTCATCAATACATGGCACGTAAATAACTACAACTTTATTATTACAACAAGAAACTCGTGAGTTTGAATACAAATATTATCTTCTGTATAATATCAAGTCACTCCGTTGATTCCATTACCGTGATCAATAATATGAATTATTATAGCGATAATGGCCGTTTATTTTATTAAGTATTATTAGCGTAATAAAGCGAAACATCTTTATATAAAATAGAAATACTTTAATTAAGTTATTACCTTAAATCAGAATATAATTATATTTATTGCTCATAAATGTAGTGTTACGCATGATATTTTGCATAGTATTGCATAGTCATTTGCATATGGTAAAATGTTTTTATATAAATAGAGGTATATTATAATTTTATTTAAAAGATTTTTCTTTAAATATGAATGAGGCTGATTAAGTAAATCAAATTTAGATGAATTCATGGATTAATTACTATGCATTCCATTTTCTATAAATGAGGAAGCTCGTTCCTTAAATTGTTTTCTTCTGAATTCATTGAAACTCTGAAAGTATACCAGAAGGTATAGAGAAAATAGATAGAAGAGTATTACAACTACTACTTTATATTAGGACTACTACGGTAAGTATTATTTCTTTTAGTAAACGGTGTTATTCTTTCTTATTAAATAGAAGAAACTTATTGGGTACATTTACTATTGTGGTGCTGTAAAGTGATATACCTATACACCAACACCTTTATATAGGCGCACACCATATAGGCCAGAAAATCCTTATGTTGTTACATTCTTGTTAATACATGGGGCCAACATAATAAGTTTACCTAAGTATTTATTGCATTGTGATTCTTTATGACATGTGTTTTAGGATGGTTCTTGAATTTTAATACTGATGGAACATCACATCCGTATGTTTTACAGGACACGTTGTCTTTCGTTCTGAATACTCCTCGCGTGTTCTGGATGCAGATTCCATCTTGTTATTACATTGGAAACGTCACATGATTAATTCTTGTTGGTTAGATTTTATTGTGTCTGTTAGACATCTACGTGTGTTTACAGGATACGGTTCCATCTTTATTATTACTGATTGGATATCTTATCATGTGTATCTGTGGATCTGGTTAATCTTTATTATTGTTGAACGCGTCCACGTGATTGGTTGGCTTTGTTTGATTCAGATTATTATTATTACATTGGAATAACACCATCTCTGTCTGATACGCATACGTGGTGATTTCTTTTTGTTATTCTATTACTGTGCATTTGATTTCAGCTTTGACTTACATACTCAGTGAAATTAGTAGGAATATCCTTGATATTTCGTTTCGTCGAGTATCTTTCACGAAGTATTCTTGATCATTCTTAGAATTTTCTCTAACAAGGTATTATGTTGACGAATTTGGGCGTTAATAATTCATGGATTAATAATTCTTGAACTTGTTTTGTTGAATTACTTATGTCGTTGCCATCATCCTCGTATTATATTATATTATCTTTGAGCTTCCGATAAGTAGATGGAACAAATTATGATTATGGCCAACGAGAGATCGTTAAATTATAATCACGAACTGATATAAATGATGTGACAATAAAGGATCTCGATTGGCAACATAATGTCACGGTGATGGATAGTTTGGTATGATTATGATTATGACTGAAGTATAAAATCGCGGCCATTGATAATTTGATGAAAATCCTTGGCGAAGTAGATGCGGGGATGATTAGATGTGGTGGTTTATTTATTAAAACGAGTCTAAATGATAAAAATTGATGAAAACCTTTTAAAACCTAAAGATGATAGACTTTTATTCTCTCACTTGACTCTCTTAATGGATTAGCAATTAGCTATGATTCAATGGTTTACATTGTATCTTTATCGGTTTAACTGCTGCTGAAGGCTAGTAATGGTATTACTAACGTTATCTTAGTCGTAATATTTCTTCTTTAGGCTGAGTTGAGCTTTGCTTTTCTTTATTTGTTCTAACGAGGGGAATGAGAGCATGGGCGGAGACTTAGTCGAGGAGCAGAAGTAATGGTCGGAAGGATAGCATTAAGTAGTTTTCGGCTGTTACATGAAATAATTGTGATAATAGTTAATAATGAGAGACTCCTTTTTGAGTTTGTATAATATTCGTGAAGCTGATATTTGTATTATTTCGCGTTTAAACGTGTGTACGACAGGTTTATGTTAATCAATTGTATTTGAATTTATGTACCGTAAGTGGCGACCCAGGATGGGTGTAGTATATGCACAATTTTTGAGGCGTCTTGTTGAGTTATAACCCGTAAGTGTGAAAAGAGTAGCGAACTCTCGTGGTAACTTCTGATGGTGGCGATTATGCTAGGCGGACTCTAGTAGAAGACGGCGTCTTTTCGGTGTAAGTATGATAGAGCTTAGGGATATGATCTTGACAGCTGGTGTCAGAATCATGAGTTAATAGTAGGAGCTTAGGATATGATCACTCGTAAGAAATTGATAATAATCTGCAGGATGAGGCAGGGAATGCAACCATTAGATTTAATCTGGTTATGTCTTGTTGTTAATTCGTTAGGAATATAGGGATAATTTATTGCATATCGATTAACCACTTGTTTTGTGACCGAGTGTTTGAAGATGGCATACGAAATCTTTGGAGATAAGCCATTAAACCGTGAAGTGTTGATTAAATTTGAACAATTAACGACCAACTGACACGATAATGTCATCTTTGAGTGGCAATGATTTATCAATTGACCAATGATAACCATAAATGGGGAAATTATCATCTTAAGAATGATGGTAACCACTTGATTGGTAATGTGTGCATGAAGATAATGAAAGTGGAAATTCAAGAAGGAAGGTAGATTTAGCTACGATTTTGTGTTATAGTGAAGTGTTGAGTCAATTTGTGGGATAGTGGTAGCTGGCGGGATCTGAATGAAAACAAAAGTCGATGGTTTGAGGGAAGGCGTTTAAGTGACTTCTCAAGTGGGTAACTTGACGAAGTTATGCAGATTTGATTAATTATAAAATTCTTGCGAGTACATACGCCTTGTGAATCTTAGGTTCTACCATTTATCTTATATCTCTTGCTTTGCGTTCGGCGTTTAAATTTAATTCACGGGAGAGGAGACTTTGACGTTGATACGTTGAAACCGTTAGTTAGGAGCCTTGAATTTACCTCTACATTTATTAATCTTGTATTTGAATAAACCTGTCAGCTTACTGTCACGATCTTATCTCTTTGAAAATACTTGCCTTTGAGGTGAAGAAAAATTTTTTGAAAGCGATTGATTAACTTCTCATTATTCTTTTTGTAAGGTTGTTGGGCTTTTAATATTCTACCAACACACCTGTCGAATTCAAGCCAACGAACCTAAGTTAATCATTGTTATGTCCAGACCATAAGTAGAAACTATCCTTTCCGTTGTTGACTTCCCTTGTGTGGAGATGCCGAAATGGGACTTCACTGGCGACGTACGTGAATGAAGATGGCAAGTTTATAGGTATCATTGTGAGAAATTTATCTGGGTTAAAGGGATGATGCGGTTAAGTATCGATGTCAGCGTCTTATCAAAAGTCTTGGATAAAGTGGCGATTTTGAATGATATTTCTATCGTTAATAAATTTCTTGACGTATTCTTGAAGATTTCCTAGCCTACCTACTAAAGCGTGAAATCGAATTTTGTATTGACCCGATGCAAAAACTTCCATTTCAACGCCTCGAATATTTCTTCCGGTAAAATGAGCTTGATTCGTGGTTTATGATGAAAGTCATAATAAAAGCATTGGAATAATGAAAATAATGGGTATATGAGTATTAGTAAGTTTTATGATGAGTTATATTTGGTTAGTATGTGAAAACATAGAAGTTTCTTAGAAATACTTTAAAGAGTTGAAAATGATTTTGAGTGAAAAGAAAAGCGTGCATGAAAATTGATTTACTATATCTCTGTATTATATTTTGAATTTTTGAATGTGAGTCAAGTCCTAGAGTTAGATCTGTAGTTACTAACTAATCCAAGTGGAATTACTGGAAAGGTGTTGTAGATTTTGTGGGACCAATTTTGTAAAGGGAGGCCAAAAAGCATAAATTTCAAAAATACTTCTTTATAGAAACTTTAAGGACTGTTTCGGCCACTTAAATTATGAGAAAAAATTCTGGAGCTTTTGGGACATGAAGGTAGGTATATGGTATAAAGTACCTCCTGTCCAAAAAATGAGTTCATTACGACATAAACATGAGCAAGTTATGACTATTTCAATATTTAGGTTTTTTATAAAAAATATACTACTCTTGAGGTTCTATATAACTCCGATGACCATAAAAATTTAAACTAGAAGCTCGCGTTAACATGTATGAGTCCTACCAAGATTTGGGAATTTTTTGGAGTTAAACTTGGGGTAGCTTAATTTCTTCCAAGAAATTAATTAGAAATTGATTTTTTGAAAAATAGTAAATGAATTTTAAAAATTGAGAAAATATATTTTCATCATGGGACTATATTATGCTAAATCCCAGAAAAATATTTTTGGGACTGATTTGGTATTTTTCATGAAAATAGTTTAATTCACGAACATATGAGTTAAATATATTTATGTGAAATATGAAAGTTGAAAATAGGATTTTTGTAGCTAGAGAATCTTATATAGAAGTATATGCATATTTTTGAGAGATTTGATAATTGGTGATGATATCTTATGGAGAGGTATGACATTTTTTGAATGATTAAATGCATTATATGGTAAAAGCGTAAACAATTAAGATAAATTGTTTATAAATTTAAAGTGATTAAAATATTGTTATATATATTAATGATATTAGATTATGAGATTATTAAGTGATTGAAAACATAGGGATATTCTTGAATCACCGGATAAATTATATTATAAATGTTTAATATTTATCGGCTTTATCTCATTTGATTGATTCTTTATATCATTATCCTGCATACTTATATGTATGTTTGAAAGTAAATTACATGGCACGTAGTGCATAGATGGACTTGGTATGATTATGACCGAGTTGTTAACGGTATAATGCATGTAGTAATTGAAAACATAATTATCTTTGGTAGTAGTCATGGATAATATTATTCATTACGTAAATCTTATGAATACCTGATTATCTTTGGGTAGTAGTCATGGATAATTTAATAGTGATACTAAATGAATACCTGATTATCTTTGGCCGTAGTGCATGGATAATTTATTAAATGATGATTTAATGAATACGATTATCTTTGGCTGTACGTAGTCGTGGATAATTTGTGAGTGCGTATTCTTAATGAATACTGCACGATTATCTTTGGTAGAAAAATGAATGAATAATTTATTAGTGGTGATCTTAATTGATATACGATTATCTTTAGTGTGTAAATGGATAATTTGTGGTGGTGATCTTAATGAATATACGATTATCTTTTGGTAGTAGTGCATGGATAATTTATTAATGCATTGATCATACTAATGAACTACGATTATCTTTGGCAGTAGTGCATGGATAATTTAATAGTTAAGTAATCTTAATGAATACTACGATTATCTTTGGGTAGTAGTGCATGGATAATTTGTGGTGATCTTAATAGATACTGCGATTATCTTTAATTTTAGTACATGGATAATTTGTGGTGCATTAATCTTAATGAATGCTGACGATTATCTTTGGTAGTAGTCGTGGATAATTTGTGAATCATTGTACTCTTAATGAATACCACGATTATCTTTGGTAGTGATGCATGGATAATTTGTGGTCATGATCTTAATGAATACCGCGATTATCTTTGGTAGTAGTGCATGGATAATTAATGATTATTGATATTAATGAATACCACGATTATCTTTGGTAGTAGTGAAACATGGATGAATTTGTGATGCATTGATCTTAATGAATACTACGATTATCTTTGGTAGTAATTAGTCATGGATAATTCGTGAGTGGTAAATCTTAATGAATATCCTTGGCACGTAGTGCGGGGGATGATTCGATGATATGGATTAATTATTGAAAAATTTGAGTCTCGTGATGAAATATTAATTCATGGATGTAGTAAAAGTAAATCTTTAGCCCATTAGTGCGTTGATAGACTTGGTATGATTATGACCACGGATTATTCGGTATAATCATGGCCCGTAATTGAAAACACGAATATCCTTAACCCGTTAGTGCATAGAATAATTCATGGTTGTGATATTATTAAGTGAGTCTCGGCATTGTGGTTTCTGACGGTTGTATATCTTTGGTAGCATGATGCAGATGAATTGTTAATGAATATCTTTTAGGATTGCAAAATGAATTTAATGTTTTCAATGATAAAGGTATTGATGGGTATCCTCACCTCTTTATCGTACAGTCGTACCCTAATTTGGAGAATTCCATAGGAGGAGATTATAGCAGACCCAGATTTTACTCAGTAAAGATTTAAATTTTGTGAAAATAATTTTAATATTATGGTGTGAATTTGAGAGATAATATTATAGTTGTGGGTAGTATTTATAAATTTTTGCAAAGTATCACAGTGATTTATATTATATTCGATTGGTGGGGAGATATTCGGTTTAAGCAGAATATTAGGCCTGCTTGACTCGATCGTTGGTGGACCCGGAAGCGAATTATTGTCGGATTGAAAGCGACAAAATATTTTATTGGAAAATAACGACGAAGTTTTCACAGTTGAATCTTGTTGAACTACTTTCGGTAGTAAAAATGCGATGTCAATGTGTGGTTGCATAGTAGCATGTACGGTATTGATTATTGATGCTTATGTGAAGTCAACTCGGTTTGATTCCCATTATTGTAGATTAATAATATGAGATTATTATAGCGATAATGACGTTTTGTTTGATTAAGTATTATTAGCGTAATAAAAAGCGAAACGTCTTTATATAAAATAGGAGAATACTTTATTAAAGTTATTACATAAATAGAATATATTATATTTTTATTATGCATGTAGTGTTGCGTAGTGTTTTGTATAGTGTTGCGTAGTAAATAATATTTTTATATAAATAGAATATAATTATATTTTATTTAAAAGATTTTGCTTTAAATATGGTGCGTCAGATTAAAAGTAAATCAATTTGGACCGTTCATGGATTAATTACTATGCATTCTATTTTCCTATAAATGAAGCTCATTCCTTCATTATTTTCTTTACAGATTCACTTTGAAACTTCTTAGAGAGAGAAATTATGAGAGAAGCTATAGAAAGTTATAGAAAGAAGAAGAGTAATACTACTTTTATACATATTCAGGTTCTTTTAGGTAAAGAATTGTTATTTGTTGTACGTAAAGATTGTTATTCTTTCTTATTCATGAAGAGAACTTACATTATTCCATTCATTATTAATACATTGGAATAACTTTGTAAAATGTAAAAGGTATACCCATACATGCTTTTGTATATCATGGCGTACCTATACTTGGTGAAATCATATGTTATTCCATTGCTTATTATTACGTTGGAATAACTTTGTATCATAGTTTACCCTATGCTTGGTGACATTCTTCTATTATTTTGTTGGAACGTCACATGCATATTGTTTTACCTATTAGGACACAGTTAAGATTTTATTCTACATTGGAACATCACATGCATGTGTTTTACCACGGACTGGTTAAAAGATCTTTATCGATACGTTGGAATATCCTATCTTGTGTGTTTTACACGCAGGGATGCGGTTCCGTCTTTATTAATACTGTTGGAACGTCATAGCCGATTGTTAATTTCACATGACTTTGGTTACGTTTTATTATACCATTGGAACATCCACGTATGTGTTTTACACGGGACTTTAGTTAAAATCTTTATCATTCTGTTGGAATATCCTATACGTATGTTTTTACTGCGGATAAAGTTCCGTCTTTATTATTACATTTGGAACATCACAGTCGATTGTAATTTCACTGACTGGTTAGTTTATTATTATTACATTGGAATAACACATACATCTCGCGAGAATATACCGCATGCGTGGTGATTTCTTTTGTTATTCCATTCTTTATTATACGGTTTGGTTAAAACTTTGACTTCTATACTCCGCTGAAAGTAGTAGAATATCCTTGATATTTGCGTTTCATCAGATATCTTTTCATGGAAATATTCTTGATCATTATTGAATTTTACTCTGAAGCGATGTCGTATTGTGACAATTTGGACGATTAATAATTCATGGATTAAATAATTCTTGAACTTGTTTATTGAATTACTATGTCGTTGTCATCATCCTCGTATTATATTATGTTATCTTTTGAGCTTTACGTACGTAGATGAACTTAGTATGATTATGACGAGGATCGTTAGGGTATAATCATGACTTGATATAAATGATGTGACAAAGTCTCGATGGCACTGTAATGCGATGATGGATAGTTTTGGTATGATTATGACCGGTGATTCGGTATAGTCGCTTGACCATTGATAATTTGATGAAAATCCTTGGCCAGAGTAATGCGGGGATGATTAGATGTGGTGGTTTTATTATTAAAATTTGAGTCTCAATGATAAAAATTGATGAAAACCTTTTAAAACCTAAAGATAGTGAGACTTTATTCTCTCTTGACTCTTTTAATGGATTTAACGTATTCATTGCGGTTAAATGCGGTTGTCTATTATATTTTATCGGTTTAACTTTTGTTGAAACTAATGATAATTTAATACTTGCATTATCTTGGTCGTAATATTTCTTCTTTGGGCTAGTTGAGACTCACCCTTTCTTTCCTTTATTCTCTTGAGGAAATGAGAACATAAAATTTGAGATGAGTGAGAGCAGTAATGGTCGAGGAGGATAGCGTAGTAGTCCTCACTATTACGTGAAATAGTGTGATAATAGTTGTAATGAGGACTCCTTTTGATTTGTATAATATCTAGTATGACGATATTTGTATTCAAACTCCACGTTTTTGTCGCCGTATGTACGCAGCCAGTTATATTAGTAAGTTGTATTTGAATTTATGTACCATGTAAGTGGCGACCAGAGATATAGGTGGCGATATGCACCAATTTTGAGGCGTCACAATGTCATATCTTTCGAAATAAATCCTCATCACATTTATTGATACATTATTTTAAAATGGTGAGGACCACTAAGCAATCCTTTCTAAAACCTTCATTATTTCCACATAGGCTTCGTGCCTTGCTGGCATATTCTAAACCTCACGAGAAGAATGGAACAAAAGGAAAAGGGTGAGGCTCAACTAGGCTTCGATAAAGAATAATGACTAAGATAATATCTACAACAAATTATCGTTAGTCTTATTGAAAAAAATTTAATAGAATCTGATAAACGACAAATTTAAATCAATATTGTTGTGAAATAATAATTCATTTAAGAAGAGTTAAATGAAAGAATCTGGCTCTACTATCTTACATGTATATGAATTTAAAAGTTCATACGTCTATCTTTTATCCACATGTAACAAAATCCATAAACATACGGAATCAAATATTCATCTGCACTTTCTGGGCGAAAGATATTCATCGATTAGTAAGTGTTCATTTAACCTTTATTCATCTTTACTCTGAGGCCAAAAGATATTAATCGATGGTCATGTTCATCCTCAACAACATTGCATTCTTTTGCTCTTTCTGGGGCGAATGTTCTTGAAATCATTCATCTTTTTTCTGAGCGAAGATATTCAATAATATCATCATTTAAAGGCGAGGATGATGAAAAATATTTTTAAAGCGAAAGCGATCCGGTGAAACAAAATGACAAAGGATTAGGATTAAAGATAAGTACTTTGTTTTATCCATGTTCAAAATACATAAAATAATATGGATAGAATTGTAAAATTGAGAATAGTCGAAACATGTGGATCTGATCCAAGCTAGTATCCGGAATAGATATTTTTGGAGACGAAAGAAGAAATTTTATTTTTAGATGAATGGTCTTAGTATATCGTGAATAGTCTTGAGTATCATTGAATAGTCTTTATATCATGAATAGTAACTTTCAGAGCACCAAAGATAGAAATTCCACAAAAAACATTTTCAACGACATGAATAGTACAAGTGAATAGTAGCTTCGTGAATAGTAACTTTCGTGAATAGTAACTTCGTGAATAGTAACTCATGAATAAGTAACCCAGAGCATGAAAAAGTTTCAAATTTGATAAAAAGTTCAAGCCAATATTTCGGATATAATGATATTGAAGAAATAATATCATTTGAGAAGAAAATAACATCCCTTACTTGAAAGAATCGAATTACTTGGAAGGAAAGATCGGAAGTGGTCTTTGAATGAAACTTATCTTTGAGCGACCAACTCTCAAAGTATCTAAATACTCACAAAATCGCTCGATAATATAGAGAGAGAGAGAAAACTTTGTTTACGGTGTGATTTTCAATTAACCTTGGCCTCTATTTATTTATAGGAAAATGTTAGCCGTAGAAGGCGAGACTTGACTTTGCTTTACTGCGGTGGCTTTCACTGCTACTTATTGCCACCCACCTGGCATTTGAAATAAAATTCAGCACATTTTTTCACCAACCACAAGTGGGGCCCACTCAATTCTAGAATTTTCCACCAAAATCAATTATAAACCTAATTTCGAGATGGGTCACCTCTTAAATTCATAGCAAATCATTAGTTCTTTTTAGCGGTTCAAAATTTGTGGACATATACTTTCAACTTATGTATGTATAACATATCCAAAAATTACAACGATCAGCAGTCGGATTAAAAATTATAACTCACCACGATATATCGTAAAAATCTTTGATTTGATTTTTAATCCTCCATTCAAACCAAAATTCTTGATAAAAGCACTTCAGCATTAAATCGTTTCGATTATAAAACAAATAAATCCATCATTTATAAATATTTTTTCTTATAAATCAATAATTAATTATTCACAAATAATATTCTGAGAATCACAATATTGTACTGACCGGTTCAGGAAGAGGGGCTTTCGATAAGGATCTCTCTCTTCTTGGTAACGTGATTAGGTGATGAAACCTCTCCTTGACAGAACTTTCCACAGACATTCACCGATAATGTTTTCTAATATTATTATTCGGATAATATGAATTATTGCTCCAGATAATGGAAAATCTTGTGTAATGACAATTATTGAAGCAATGACAATATAAAATATCAGCGCTGACAATTATTGGATCGATAAAATAAAAAATCTTGAGCGGTAATTCTTTGTAACAATTATTGAGTAATGCATTGCTTACGTAAGAATCGATAATTGGTGCAATCTACGAGTATCTTCTTGTTATTGACAGCATTAGTATGTTTTAACCATAGAATTATTCAATGATGATAACGGTAACATTCTATGGCGTTATTTTAACTTGACTTTATATTTGTCGTTTTTCCTCGTCCAATCGTGCTTTTCCGTTATGGGGGCCCTGCATGCGTGGTACCAGCGAATAAGTCAATACGAATATTCACTGAGCATTACGAATATTCCACGACTGACGAATATTCCCCAGACAATGATGAATATTTTATAACCACTTGCTTATTTTGAAATATTTAAGTATTTTACCCTATTATCCGCGTTAATCAGAATCAATACCCTTACTATTTCAAAATAATAAATAAAAGAAATTCCTTTTTATTTAAAAAATTTGAGGTCTTCTGAATAACACAATACATCTTGAAATCTGCGTCGTGGTGATTTCTTTGTTATTCCATTCTTTATTATACTACGGTTGGTAAAAGTTTTGACTACATCTCTCAATGAAATTAATGGAGATATCGGCCCGATATTCTTGACCGTTACGTTAAGTGTCTTTGCAAAATATTAGCCACGAGCATTCTTGAATTTTCTCTCTGAAAATGTCGTATTGTGATTTGGGACGTTATTAGTTCACGAATAAATTAATTCTTGAACTTGTTTATTAGATTCTTATATCGTTATAAATCATCCTCGTATTATTTATATTTTGTTAAAAGTCGTACGTGGCGGCACGTAGTGCATAGATGGACTTGGTATGATTATAACCGAGGATTATTGATTGTAATCATGGTAGCAATATTATAAATGATGTGGTAAAAGTCCTCGTTCGCTAGTAGTGCGTTGATGGGCGAGTTATTGGCGTGATCGTGACCATTGATGAATACCTACAAAATATCGCCCGGCGTAGTAGTGCGTTGATGGGCTGATTGTTGGCATGATCATGACCGTTGATGAATACACAAAATATCATGGCTGCGTAGTAAATTTGGATAATTTGTGGTAAATGACTACTAATGAATATCATGCGTAGTAGTAAACGGGGATGATGTGGATTATTTATTAAGGTGAGTCTCCGTGATAAAATGATGAAAACCTTTTAAATCATAAAGATAATAGATTTTATTCTCTTGACTCTTTTAATGGATTGCATGTTCATTTGCGATTAAACTTGATGTCTATTATATTTTATCGATTTAACAACATTGAGGACTAATGATAATTTATTCGCATTATCTTAGTGTTAATATTTTTTCTTAGCTAGTTGAACTCACTACTTTTCTTTCACTTTTATCTTAGGAAATGAAGCGTGAATCCCGGGACTAGTGGGGGAATGGAGTGATGGTCGAGAGATGATTGTCTTAGTAAATCCCTCATTTATTACATTAAATAGTGTGATAATAAATGTAATGAAAATTTAAATTAATTAATGGATATTATACAGATGTGATATTTGTATTAAACTTCGCAGCGTGTATTTTGTAGTATTTTACCCGCATTGTTGTATAATCAAGTTGTATTTGAATTTAATACCATGTATTTGGCGATTGAGATAAGTGATGTATACTCTATTTTGAGGCGTCACACTTTGTCATTTTAAATTGTGTTGAATAATAGGGTTCGATATATTTTTCAAATTAAATGTAACTTCGATCGACCTGACACTTTAAATTAAACAATTGACATAATAAATTTCTTTACATTCCCCCACCCCCCACCCCCACAGAATATTTAGTTCATACAATTTGTTTAAATTCAAATTTATAATTATACTCTCCATAAATAAAAAAATTGCTCGGCTTCAATGTGATCATATTGAAGATATTTAACTCTTTTTTTTTAATTTGTGGTTATATGCGCTTGACAGCGATATTTTACGTGTTAAAATGATATTTTTTAGTGAGTTTAATTTCTTATATTAAAGGTGGGACCCAACTCTTATTACACAATGTGATGTGTAGGAGAGATGATTGTGAAAATATTAATTTTTTATGTAAAAATAATAATTCTCTTAATTTAATGTATCATTATTAGGCCCTTGTAAGTTGTATATATTTAAGTTAGGAATAAGTTGTATAGATTTAAGTTTTGGAATAAGTTTGATGTAAATTTAATTTTGTTCATCCTTGTTAGGCATGTCTTTTTTAGGTTACACATCCTATATTTATATTTTACATAAGAAAATAGATTGATATAGACTTATTATCCTTGTTTGATGAAATTGGATAAAGGCACGGTATTATTTTTTTATTTTTTTGAAAGCCTCATTTTTTTAGGAATACTTTTCCATTTTAAAATAAGAGATAAAATTTAATTTTAAATTAAATAATGACATATTAAAATTTAAAAATTAATATAACTCATAAAAGTTTTAGAATAAAATGAATTTTTGTAATTAGTAGTTTTGTTATATCTTTATCTGATTATAATCTTTATATTAATTAAATTTAAATCGAATTTAAATTTTAATATATAAATTGTTTGATCAAAAAAAATTAAATTATATTTTAATTTTTAAAGCAGAAGAATATAATATAATTTTATAATTAAATACATTAATACATCACATAAAAAAAGAAAACAAGTTTCACATAAAAAAAACAATATTGAAGAAGAAGAAAATAAATAAACATCACAAAGAAGGACACAAGTTTCAAAAAAACAAACTCACAACAAAATAAACATCACAAATAGGACACAAGTTTCACAAAAAACAAACTCTTAGGTCTAAGACCTAAATATCAAAGTAACCGAGTCTAAACTATTAGGCTAAAAGCCTAAAAACGTTATCGACAGAAACAATTCAATATGATAAGATATTTTAATGACATCAGCATTTTATTATAAAATTAGGGCCTTCTAAATTTGGTCCTTCATTACTAAAAATTATTAGTCATATCATATCTTCTGGATAAATAGTTGAATATTTTTATATTTTAAAATTAGAGATATATTTATAAACAGACGATTTTAAGAATAATTTTGTATTCTCAAATTTTAGTTATTAACATAGATTTTTGTCGTCGATTATCAAATCCATAACAATGTTTGTAGGGTGATAGTTTCGATGTGAGGAAGCTTGATGCACAGGTGAAACGAAGTTTAATGATAAAGGCTTTAGTATTTAGTGCTTAAAAAGATGTATTCTTGTTAATTGAAATCGGCGCTTTGTATTTATAGTTGATCTAAAGCCAGGCTCAAAGCCTATTTCTAAAAGACTAAGTAAACATGGTGATTTACTATGTTTGGGTCAAACTCAATCTTGTTAAAATGTGGAAGTTGGATATAACCACAACACCTACTTTTGGAGTTGGTATTTAATTATGATTAGGATTAAAATCGTTATTTATTATTTCCTTTATCGCGTGCAAACTCTAATCGAGGCACTAACCATTTGTATATAATTGGGTCATCGAAACCCTATAAATGCAGTGCGGACTCTCCGCCATAGGTAGTCAAATGACGACTCACCAATCGGATCAAAATTACGATTCGAAGAATTCGATTCAATTTCAAAACATACGATCCTTTTAATGGGCATTTATTGGGCTCAACAAATCCTTCCCCATGGGCCTTTTGCACGTGTGTAGTATTAATTAGTAATTACGATCATTGGTGGTGTAATATTAAAAATAATAATAAAAAAATAATGACAAAAATAAAATTATATCAAGTAATTTTAGAGCAATTAATATATATATATATATATATATATCTAATTTTATAATATGGAAGTATTATTTATGCAGGAAATACAAATTATTGTTATTTCAGGTAAAAGAAAATGCTGAATCCTATGTACCAACCAAAAAATCTAGATTTTAATTTTCAAAAATCTAAGATAATTTATATCTAAGTGTGGAGTATTTTAGAGTAGCAGACAGACTTAGAATAAGGTACAGTGGTCTCACGTTGTCAGTATCAAAACAAAAGTAGGACCAAAAATTCAGACTGCCATTGACGTACCAGATGCCACCACGTTTCCAATTCTGATTGGTTCCAAAGTACAGATTAAACGGGACCACATTAGATTCCCCGGAAAGATATACAGCTTTTTCCATGATAATGACACGTTAGTCGCAGGTTATGAGTCCACTGGCCACACAACATAACACCTGCGTATAAAAGCTCATAGGCGTGTACATGATCGATCATGCTGCGGAGTCGTATACATTCGGTTCGTCCTAAATTAAACCCAGATGAAAATGATAAATCATTTCAAATACTAATATTTGTTTATTTTTCACCTTCTAAGCAATATTAATATTCATTTTATTTGGTGAAAACTACAAAAGAAATTCTATTTTATAAATAGTTGTATAAAGTGAGGTGATATTAATTGATATTTTATATATATTTTGATATTTTCGTGCGTAATCTGACATCTGATTGATCTCGTATTATGTGAAAAATATAGTAAAAATATAAAAATAGTGCTCATTAAATTACTACTTAAAAAAACACAATTAATGTCACGCCTATGTCATAAAATAGGATAGGAGAGACCAAATTAAATACGTCCAATTTCTTTAATTAGCCAAAACGGATGAATAAGGGTTTTGTTATAAAAAAAACGTGTCTTCATATTAATTAGGATCCATATGTACTATCAAATATATATCCAGAATTCAAAGAAATGGCGACACCTAAAATTTGTACATTTATTTAATATTTTTTATATGGTCCAACTTGCCTTAATTTTTATATGAAAGTCTCTTCCCAAGTCTACCATTTATTTATATCAATTTTATAACGTGACGATAACTTATGAAGTTGATAGATTAAAGATAAATACTATCTTCAAAACTTGCCCATTTTAATTTCTAGAAGTAAATTAGTTGAGGTGAGGGTAATTTTAAAACTTATTCCGTTTAATTAAGCAAAATAATGCCGCGGGATAATCCTTCTTATAAAAATTTATTTTTTTAATAAAAGTAAATAGTGTTTGCTAAATAAATTTCAAATATTCTGAAAAGATTGGTTTATTAGATAACGATGGGGAGAGAAAAAATATTGTTAAAAATGTTCAAGTTAATATATATATATAGGATATGTATATATTCTTGTGTTACAAAGTGCAGTCCAAATTGGAACAATCACAAATTTGTGGTCAATTTTAGAGATATAGTCGATGGGTTTTTCCCCCAAAGATCAGTTATTGAAGAGAGTTGTAAACAGGTTTAACAACTTCAATGACTCACGTACATGATTGGCAATCACTACCTTTACAATCTCCCTTGCCACAAGTTAATTCCTGCTATTGACAGACATGCTTACTAGTATGATTTTTCTCCTATCCCAAGATACAGATTTGTACTTCTTGATGGCTATGATATCAGTGCCATTGGTTGGCTGAGGATCATCAAAACACTGAAAAGGCCTTAAAACTTTCTTAAATAGAAGAACCCATATTCAGAAGAAAAAAATAAAATAAAAATATATATATATATATATATATATATATATATATATATATATATATAGTCCAGAGGGGTTGGTGGGTCTAGAGAAGGTTCCTCAAGTCAAGTTCAATGGTGCAGTTAGGAAATAACGTAGATTGTGTCTTACAAGATGCAACAAAATTAAATCAAAAGGTGGCCTCTGGTTCCTGGATCTTCATCCCATCCCAGAAGCATTTTGTGGAAAAGTAATGGACGTGATACACCGCTACAACTGTGTGAAGTTTTGTCTAGGTGGACATGACATGATCACAGAGAGAGAGGACACTCGATCGACTCACACGGGGGTACCACCATCGTGTTCTAGAAGCGAATGCCCTCCAGGCACATATGATTTTGGATATACGGTTTCATTGTTTTCACAATGGTAGATGTGGAATTAATTATTTGGCATTTGCGGTTTAAATACTCTGAATTAGCGATCATACAATGTTGGATATTTGTTAATGCTACGATTATTAAGCTAGCTGAGATAAGCCATATAATCATTAAATATTCGGATGAACGATCAGAGATTTATTGTGAAGGCTAGACAATTTTACAATATTAATTATGAATCGGTAATAGATTTCATGTTTAATTTTATGTATAATAAATGTTTTGTTTAGTTTAGTTTAGTTATTTGTGGTTGTATTATTAATGGAAAAGAAAGAAGATTATTTTAGAAGGCAGAAGAAGAAGAAGAAGAAGAAGAAGAATAAGTAAAGTTGTTTTAAATGGTGTAACAGAGTGACAGGTGAGATATATATATTAATGGCCAAAAGTTAGTAGGTATATTCTATAATAATAAAAAAGGGAGATGGGGATTAAGATAGTTGAGAATGTTTGTAATATTAATTAAAATGTTGCTGCTTTTCTTCTTTTTATCTTTTGAATATAGTACTATTAATTAATCATAGGAAGGAGTTGATGGAAATCAGCTGCTTTTGCATACTTAAAACAGAATTAATTTGTTTTAGAAATGAAGTTATTTAGGTGGTATCTGTCTTTTTTCTAAACGTCTTTGTTGGGTGGTAAGTTAAGAAGAAATTGGCATGTTTTGTTGTTGAAAAGCTCGTGGTATATGTCAGTCAGTCTGTCGGTCAACTTCCCGCCCGAGCTTATGCTGCTGCTGCATCATCAGTCATCACCACCCAAACCCAATTCTAATAGAAAATTCCAAATTTATTTATAATCAAATCCATATCCATTTGCTGTAACAACCGACCCATGTGCATGTGCAAGAACAGAGGGACAGAGGGGACATATCCCTCTCAATCCGGGAATAACCACCACCATTTGGTTTGGGCTATGAATCTGCTTGTAAGGGGCTTTACATAAATAAATAAGCTCACATTATCATTTATTTCCCCTTTCCTACTTCTCTACCTTTTATAATTTACATCTATGCTAAATTACACAACTCAAGGATTCATTCTATCACAAGTGCCATTCATAACAGGTGGAAAAACATGACCAAATAAATAAATAAATAAATAAAAATCATAACAAATAACACAGATATGCCTAAAACAAACTGAATCCTACACTGCTAGATTTTACAGAGAAACCACGATATCCATTCCATGAAACAAAGACTATGCTAATTTACATGAAAATCAGATTAAGTCTGGTGATGATCTAATGTTTTTGACAATAATAATACACACTGCCACATGAACGGTAGAGATAATTGCAGGAGTTTAACTCAGCAGGATCTCTGGATCAAACAAGATATCTATAGTTCTTGCAACCTGAACAAAATAATCGAGTCCAATAAAGCTTGGTGGCTAGGCATGCAATGCAGGAAGCAAGAAGCTGTACTTTTCAATGAAAATATATCTAGCAAGAGTCCAGCTATTTATGTGCATTACTCTGAAATCTCGGTGATGCGAAAGAAGGAAAATAAATAAATTATCTTTTCCCGAATCTCAAACACTTGTTGTGCTTTGACTCTGATAAACTCGGCGTCGAAGTCATTTGTTGCTTGCTCACGGCTTTGTGAAGGAGTGTTTCTCCATTGCATTTACAAACTTCCGCAAAGTGCTTTATGTACTCGGATAAGTTTCAAGGTTACAATGTCCTCCACCCTGTACCCATAGTGGGTCATATTTTTTCTGAGGCAAGTTCCCATAATACGCTTGCCGTGGGACCAGTCAACAGTGTCATCATTTGTTTCCCTATGAATGATTTATCGAAAAAAAATGTATGCAAACCATAAATGCGATCAGGTTAGAGTACACTATAAACTAGAGGAAAATGCAATACAAAACAAAGTGGTGCTTAAAAAAAGTGTAGAGTCCGTGTAAAAAAAGTGGATAAGCACAGTAAGACATTGAATTATACTCCCCTTTCCAAAAGAGGTTAGTTAAAATACTATTAGAAATCTTTAGGATATATTTAGCAGAACTCAAGCTGTTCATGCGTAGCTTTGTTGTTCAAGAATCTCATGCAAATGCAATATACAGATGATTTGCAGGCATGGCATGACATTAGAGCAAAACCATATTTGCTTCAAAATCTATAGCCTCCTAAGGAGAATTCAGTTAATCAGGATACCTTCCCACAGAGAGCACTATTACTTTTATTTGATGAAAAGATCCTTGAAGAACAACAGAATAACCACCACAACCAATATATAAAAGTTTACAAATTACAGTATCATCACTATAGAATCATTGCTTAGGGTTGAGTCTAAATTTTTTTTAACTTGCATCAACAAAAACAAGGAATTGCTTAAATTATTGTATGGGGTATGGGGGGGGGGGGGAGGAACTTCTCTGCATTTTGCCTAGGAGCTTCCAATAGCATAGAGCATTTTTATGGCCCTATTTTAGACAATGGATGAGCGACCATCGCATTAATTAACCTCCAGATATTACAATTCCTCTCTCTCATCATGGTTACTTAGGTATAATGAATGATTCCCAAATTAACTGATCTTGAGAATTTCCTAATTCTACTCAAAAAACAAGTCTTTTGGACATCATCAGCATTTCAAGTTTTTAAAGGTTTTGAATACCAATAAAGAAAATTTCAACAAATTGATAAACACCATTCACCAGTTGAATGAATAAATAAATATAAAACAGCCAAAAGTTAAGTTCTATTACCTCGGGAATGCCAGTTTTAAAACATCTGTGTTTGTATGTTTTACCTCTAGCATGCCTGTTGTAAACTTGTAATTGACAACAAAATGGATGTTGTAAATCTGTATTAAGTTCAATTTCAATCAAAAGCCTACCCTAGTTCATGCTCATCTAAACTTGATATGATAAATATCCCCACCAGTAAAGTGTTGCTAGCATACTTTGCTGAGACCATTTCTTAAATTGAGGCATTGACAGCATGTATTATCTATACCAATAATAGATTGCAATCTTATATACTAAATTTCTTGTAGTATTTAAGAGAACATCAAATTATTATTTTGACCATCTAGAATCAATCCTATGTTTGTTAATAGTCCAAACCTCTGAGCTTGTCTCAGTGCAAGTTTTTTCCTTAGCCACGAGTCTACATTTGATTTCCAGACTGGTACACTTGTTATGCACATCAGCTTGGACAACCAGGTTTACTAAAGCTAAAACTGCCACTACTGGATACAACAATATATTTTATCATCTGAAATCCTCCCTTTTTGGAGATCCTGTTCACATGTGGAGAGGCAGGCGAAAAACACAAAGCAGCTGGTACAATAAGCACCAAAGTTCAGAAAAATAAATAAACTGGGGACCAAAAGCAGATGACAAAGGCTTGCTGACAGCCAGACATATTAAAATCAATGGACCAATGCAAATAACCAATTGCATCAAACTATTAAACGTTAGAGGATTGGTCCAACAATAGAATGAACTTCTTTGAAAGCCTGATATCAGGTACAATGCAAAACTTTATAATATAGTTTAAAATATGGTTAGCAATATTGCTATTACTGATATATTATCATATGTTTGTAAAGGGTTGGAATAAGTTTTAGCAATAACAACTCTCAGAATATCAGACTTTTGGAGTCACTCAAATTTCAGACTTGGTCAGTGTGATATGGGAAGTGATTATTGCTGTAAAACACAAAATGCAAAACTAACTCATGTTGTTATATGATTATGTTGGTCCCTTGAGGGAAAGACCAACATATTTACGTTATATGATTATGTTGTTAGAAGCATGATACTGGTATGAGAGCAGTTTCACACTCTTTAAAGAGATACTATGCGTGGTTAGTAAGGCCCATAGTCATGATAATTTTTTCTTACAGAGCAGAGGGGGCTTCATGAGGCACCTACATGTTGTTATCTCCCAATAAAATTAGGTACAATTATGACTATAAGCTATCTTTGAGGCCTCTAAATAGAACTTTTGAGTTGCAAGATTTATGATTTTAAGTTTTAACCTCAGTTTCAAGGACCAAAGTCAATTGATGCTCCTCTTTTTTCATTTCTTCTATTTTTCCTCTTCTGTTTCAGAATAAGTTAAAACAAAGTTACATTTCTCCAGATCTGATAAAAGAACCTCATTGAAGAGGTTTTCAGTGAGTAGATGCGAAATGGAGTACAGCAACTCCTCCTCTCGATGATTAAATATGAAATGGAGAAAACTCTCAGGCCACAAACAATTGGTGTGGTACAGGGTTATGTAGTATTACTAGTATAAATCACCTTAATCAATGTGATATAATCTACATGGCATTTAATGATATCTTTTCTGGGGTGGGTGGGTGGGTGGGTGGGTGGGGAATTTGAATCATAATAGGAATGCCTAATTTTGAAATGAAGTGTCCAGGTTAGAAATTCCCAGCTTTATTTTATCATTTACTTTCCAATAAAACACAAAGGTATGCTACCAAGATAGAAAGTCAAATGCAGTTTCCTAGTAGTATATACTATATAATAAAACAATCAAACAGGAAATGTATCAAACTCAAATATATATATATATATATATATATATATATATATATATATATATCGCTTAGAATCAAGCACAAAAACTATATAAATTGGTATTACAGATACTATTTTACGATTTAAGTAAAAGAGAACAACGTAAAAGAAGCTAATAGCTAGCAGCATAATCATGGTGCAAAGAATGATGCATAACAAAGATGTATTTCAAGTGGTGAATGAATGAAAGAGGGCATATCTCACATGTATTACGAGAACTGGACAGCAAACATTTCTTATTTTGTCGATATTCTGCAAATATTGAAAGGAGCCTTCTCAATACAACACCATGTATATAGAACATGGAATAAAGGGGTCAGAATAAGAACAATGTCAAACTTACTTTAAATATGTCAAACCAGAATGTCAACTTGACATTGTACAGAACACGTATTCCTGAAAGGATAGCGCTATATAGAACAACACCTCTCAACCTCTATGGCGAGAAGCCAAGTGTAGTGTGGGCCCACTTCCCAACAGATTGACCATACAAAATGACATCCTCTTGCTTGATACCATATTCACTCTTCAAACAATTGTACACAGCTTCTATGTCATAGTATGTGTTTAACTCAGATGGCTAACAAAATTTAAGCTTTATAAGCTTCAAAATCATAGTGAGAATCATAAACATGAATAATATAATCATTATAATTTTCCTTACCTTACAGAGGATGCTCCATATCCCGAATAATCATAGCTGCAAAAGAAGAAATAGATTATGTAAGTTATAAAGACAAAATTGGTTACTTGCTAGCTATAAGTTCAACAAATCTTCATCTCAAAGAGCCTGTGTATTGTTAAAATCATGTCAGTTCCAAATAATTGAGCGACTTACCCCTTAAAGCTAAAAACATAGAAAAGTAGAGGATCTTCATAAAGGCGTCTCTAAATTTCCAAAATTACTATGAACATACAATAAGCGATACACCCACACAGATATATAATTCCACAATAGGAACAGACTAGAAAATGGCCATTAGATCAGTTAAACAGATGTATACAGCAAGAAGTCTAGATGACAGAACAACATGAACAAATGAACAACTTAATAAGTAAAGTAATAAATTACCAACTTCTCAAAAGAAATAAAAGTAAAAATTACAAAATGCTTGTAATTAATTACAAACAAACGAAAACCTCAAACACAAACCTTAAAAAAATCAGCCAGCCAAACAAACAAACACCATCTCAATATGATAATAAAACAAAAAACCCCATCAAAATCAGATAAAATTGACACTAACAACCACAAACCAACCCCAAACTCAACATATCATCAAAGCAAAATTAACCCATTAACACCTGGTTTCTAAAATAAAACACAGACATACATGGGGGAAACAACATGTAATACAACAGAAACACCATTTCCATTAATAACAAAAGAACCCTTTCAAAAATTCCATATTATCTGATAAAAAAGAATATAAAAATACCTCATAATATTGACTCGGAGGTGAGCTCTGAGCTCAATAAAGAGCTCCTACATTTGACCCAAGTCAACAGCATTGCCATGAGAGTACAGAAGGTGAACCTTCCAACAGGGTGCTTCAAAGGTGGCTACAACCTTATTTGCCCCCCTTTGTGTCAAGCAAATGAACGTCGACGTTTTTTGTCAGCGGTGAGGCCAGTGAACGAAAGCTTCCCGGTTTCATCATCTGTGTGAACATCATATGTTGGTGGGTCTGGAGGAAAAAAGCGAATTTTGCAGCAACATTTGATGTTACATTGCCCATTACACAAACCCACCAAAACAAAATTCAATTGGACAAATTTAATGAGGTTTTGCTGCCATGAAAGAACATTGGGCATGAGATTTTCTCGGGGTTTCTGATTCTGGGTTATGTTTCCCGAGAGAAATAAATTGTGGGATACAAAGAGAATACTTTAATTAATTAATAATATAATTATCCAGTTTGATTAGTTTTGGGAGGTGGTTTGGTGATTAGGAAAAACAAGGAGGCAATTGGCGTCAGGTGGAAGGGAGCAGATCCGATCTAGGCGGAGTGAGCTGAACAAAGCCCCAGAAGAATTAAAACGACAAACAATTATGTATGTAACCTCCTATATTAATATAGTAACTCCATTCCTACACGAGTCAGGAGGACATCATTATCTTTGAAAAAGTCAACTTTACCCCTAATTTATGAATATAAAAACATTTGCAGTTTGGGAAATATAAATGAAAAATATAGTGACAAATATTCATAAAAATATATTGTTAAAATTTTAAGTAATGAGCCTGTGAAATCATATACTCCCTCCATCTGTGATAAAAGTATTGGTTAATTTTTTCGCGTAGTAAAAAAGATAAAATAAATAAAATTGTTTATATTTAAATTTTTATTTAATTGTAAAGTTTTTGAATATAATAGTGATCTTTCTGTAAATATGTCATAGAGAATAGAAATATAACAATTAATAATAAAAGGTATTATAGACAAATTATTGTAAAAATAGATCGTTTTAAGATAAGTAGATATTTAAGCTTAGAATTTCTCCAAAATAGTAATAAAAAACTTTTATTTGGAGACGGAGAGAGTAAATGAGTACCTTTTTGTTATGAAATTTATGATCGAGAATCGTATTTATATAATATTAAAATTCACCCTACATTTCAACTTCAATCAAGACTTAATTAATTATGTACTATATAGCAAGCAATTTTGAATTAAAATAGTTACACCAACATGTGTATATTTATAAAAGAATAAAAGGATTTATTAAGATCACAATAATCTTAATTTACAGGTTATAAAAATGGTCAAAATAACCCAACATTTGTTTTTGATTAAAAAAGAAAAGCCTATCAAAATGATGAAAAGGGTAGTTTTGAGTCTTTTTTGAATGCTACAACAGTTTCATAAAAATTAAAAAAAATGTGGAAGAAACAAAGAGACATACAGATACTATGGGCAGCATAACAAGTGGAAAAACGAGGATTCTTTTTATAAAACCGATGTATAGGTAAGTAGTAGAGGTGGCAACAATTGTAAAAGCAAAGAGAGGGTGATGGACAGCTAAGATTCGGTCAAAGGCTGCTGTGGATCTAAACCAGTAGAAGAAGAAGAAGAAGAAAGAGAATTTTTGCAGATTTGAGGAATCAGATAGAGACATTGTCAAGTCAGACATTCATATCTGCCTTTGCCCCATCAATGCTTTACAAAAGGTTGACCCATTTTGGAGCTTGTGTTTAGAAATTCATCAATATAGACTGTATTTATCACATGACCAACGTGATCAATTTATCATAATAACCGGATCCTTATGTTTGGCATTCCATTTCCCTATTACCAATACTCAAATTTTAACCTTTTATTCTGTTAATTAAATTTTACCGAACAACCAATCATTTTAAGCTTATACTAACAGTTAGGTTTGTAGACAAATATTAATAATAATTTTTTAAAATAGATACTATATATATATATATATATATATATATAGGTCACCCTATAATTCTATCTAACCTTGTGTATTAATGTATTGATGATGAATATAAAATTTTGCAATAAATATCATGAGTATTATTAGCAGTAGAATCTTTCTGCGTCGTCCGTCAGCGAAAGCGTCGATATCACTCTTGCGCGATTCAATGAAATCGGCCTTTTAAAAGCAATGACTTGTGACGTAGTCGAGGATAAACTCGGCGTGAAAGTCGATCTGAGCGATCATGAGTCAATGATGGAGAAAAAATATTATACAATGTACAGAGAGATAGAATAAAATTCTAATGAAAAAAATGTATGTATTCTTTACTTACTTATGTGATCTTAGCCCGTAATACTCGGCTTATCAGGTTTATCGTACCACCGCTTACCGACTTTTTCCCTTACTTGGGTCGAGCGGTAGAAAAGTAAGCGATCTACTTTCATCCCCTACATTCTTGTTTATTCTGGCAGGTCGTTTGAGTCCCGTCCTCATTAATGAAATGCGTGAAAGTGGCGGAACACTGATTGTCGAATGTCGTTTGGCGTAATGATTCTTGGTCGAAATTGGGATTAAGTGATAATTTGTATAATGGGCGATATAATAGCTAAGCCGAATAATAAGAATGGACGAGTGACGGATCCGATGACTTAACATACTTGTGATCGAGGAGGCCGATAATTTCGGTGATAAAGAAAAGGATTATGTCCGACATTTTACTAGTCTTACATTAAGCGAGGTGTTTAATGAAGACTACTCATGATATAGGCCGGGGCGTAATTATCATAAAAAATCATAAGAGATCGAGTGATACTTTGAAGCCCAAATTGTTTATCAGTCTGGTAGAAACCAACCGGATCTGCAAGCCACGAAAGTGAAGATATTTAGATACAAAAAGCAGATGAAACTCTTCCGATTCATCATCATTGTAGTGAATTAAATGTACGCCCTTAATTCAAAGTGCAAATGTCATTATAAAGGTAAACTTTACCAATTAAGCGGTTTTACTGCTAATTCAAAATTTGAACCTTAGAGAGCTTTCTTCTTTTACGCAAATTTCTTTCTACGCTTCACAAAATCAAAACAATGGTGGTTGAAACTTTAAGCAGAACTCCCTTTTGCTGCAACTCCCATTGACATCGTTTCTCCCGATCGAGCCACTAATCGAGAGGTTGACTCTAACCCTCAATCAAATACTATGGGAGGAAACCGCTGCTTTGACTTCCTCTGCCGATTTCTTCTTGAGCAGAGACAATTTCTAATGCCGACATTAGTTTCTGCATCTTTTGAATAGGAAATATCGTACTCGAAGGAGTACGTTATGATTCGGCATGTGTCTGATAAAGAGCTCTGCTCACGAAGGCGTATGTACCCGGCGACAGAGACGGTTGGGTGCGCCATCTTGGGATTACTCTTACGGAGAGGGGGTTCGACTCCTATTACGTGTCTTCATTATTACCCTTTTAGGGTTTATAGGAGTGAAGCCCGCCCGGACTAGGTGCCCTCTACATCCACATCTTGGCATTCATTTGCATACACTTACGAACTTTAGGATTACTCCCTCTGTTGACATCTTCTTCACCCTCTTACTGCTTTGGTAGGTCCGAGAAAGGGGCTTGAAAGTATTGAGTAAGCAATCTCCTCGACCTAACCTTAGGTTCGAAAGGAGACCTTTGATGAACACTCCTTCGGCCGATAAAGGTTGGCATGAAGTGGTTTTCATCACTGGGGCTGAGATTTCTTCCACTTCGGTGGACCACCTCGACCGAGTCTCTGCTGACTTCGGTGATATGTCAGAAGAGCGAATTGAGGGGAGATGGCGGACTTCTTGAGGAAAATTCCTCGAAGGAATGGAGTTTTACTTACGACCCGAACAAGCTTGGTTATATAATCACTGAATGTAAGTTTTGATTAATTACTGTGATATAATTTCACGATTTGTATGGGTGATATATGTTACGATGTGTGGTTTTTGCGGTATCTACGATTAAGCCAAACTCCTTTGGAGGTGAGAGACACTGGAAGATTTTTTGGCGGGGGAAAATCTTGATGCAGTGAAGAACACCGTGAAGGATCTTCCGGGTTAACCTCTCTAACATAGATCCTCTAACTTCTTCCCTTGGTAGCCAGAACCTCGAGCAGCGAACCTAATATTCGAAGAAAACCTTGACCTCGTAGAAGAAAAGATCATGTGAAGCGAACAAAACCACTGACGAAGCCAAGCCACAGCGGTGATCACTGAAAGCGATCCGACAACCCCTAAACAACTTGACTAATCCCGATCTGACTTACGAACTATCCCGTTAGAGAAGCCTTCCGATATTCCTTTGCGATCGGGCTAAGGTCGCCCGTGTAAAAAAATAAGAACTAAAATAACTCCTTTATTTGTAGAAGAGCTTGAGTCCCTACTTCTTTGGTTGTTACTCCTTGATATATCACGAAACCCTGTTCACGATAATGAACAATAGAACCGACCAGACCGCCTTCTAGAAAAAAAGCGACCATCGGACATTCATCACTGGTGCATCTCACATTCCTATGCATGACTCTGGCAGCACGCTGCCCGATCTCCTTCTCCTGAAACCATGTACGTAGACCCCTCACCTCTTGGCGAAGAACCTCCACCTTCCCACCGAGAAGAGCGAACCAAAAGTTGATCGGGAAGCCGCTAGCTTCTCCAACGATGTGCCCCCAGGCTCGATGTTCACTTTCCATTCAAATTTATTCAACACCTTTGTTAGTGAAAGCAAGCGATCATCGGTTCGGAGAATAGTTCGAATAGAATCTATAGTGAAGGCATGAGCTACTTGGCGAAAATCAGCAGTATCTTAACTTTTATTTCCGAATTTATCTCTGCGTACTAAGTGTAAGACCGAAATTTTTTAAATAAAAAGAATTTCCTTTATTTATTATTTTGAAATAGTAAGGTTGATTTGATTAATGTGGATAGTTAAGGGTTAAATCATAAATATTTTAAAATAAGCAAGTGGTTATAAAATATTCATTTTTGTAAAGGGAATATTCGTTTGGTGCGTGGAATATTAAATCTTGTCGGGGAATATTAAATCTGCGACGGTAAGCGACCGTATGTGAACCCCATAACGAGCGATTGGATGAAGAAAGCGTGAATATAAGTTGGTTAAAAATACTTGGCGTAGTTATTCTGAATTTAAAATTGTTGGAATACCGGTGGTTAAAAATACGATGTCTGGCATGTGGTTACGCGATAGCGCACGGTATTACGATATTGTTGAATTATTGATCCTTACGTGAAGGCCTACTCGATAATTTTCCTGATGATTCTTATTCAATATTTTATTTTATTGATTGATAATTCTTTTGCGTTGATATTTTATATTATTGTTGTTGATAATTGTCACTTTGCATTATCTCCGTTATCGGATCAATAATTCATATTATTTGAATAATATTATTAGATAGCATTATTGTGCAATGTCTAGAAAGTTACATCGAGGAGAGGTTTGGTCTAATTTGGCGCTTGATGAGGAGAAATCCTTATCGGAAGCCCTGCTTTCTGAGGGCAACTTTGGTTGTCATAATTGTGATTACGTAATATTATTTGTGAATAATTAATTATTGATTCATATGATAAAAAAAATATTTATTTTATGTGGATATAAATGATGGATTTATTTATGTGGTTATAAATGAAGAAATTATTGTTGAGGTGTTTATCGGTATTTTGCAGTTGGAGGTATTAAAAATTAAATCGGGGGTTTTGAGATATATTACGGGGATTATAATTTTAATCCGGCCCGTTGGATTAATAGTAATTTTGGGTATATTTATACATACATAAAGTTGAGTATATGTCCACAAATTTTGGCAGATTTAAAATGCGAATGATTTATTATGAATTTTAAGAATTAATGCGATTAGGAAATTAGGGTTATAATTGATTTTGGTGGAAAATTCTAAATTGAGTGGGCCCCCACTTGTAGTTGAGTGAAGAAATGTGCTGAATTTTATTTTAAATGTGGTGGGTGGCAATAGTAGCGAGTAGTAAAAGCCATCGGTGTGGTCAGAAATCTGCTTGTGTAACTAACGTTTTCCACATAAATAGAGGCTAAGTTAGAATTGAAAATCACACGAGAAACAAAGTTTTCTCTCTTTCTCTCTCTATATTATTGGCGTATTTTGTGAGTATTTAGATGCTTTGAGAGATTCTTTATTGATCTGAGTTTCATTGACATCACTTGAGCCTTTCGCTTGAAATCTTGATTCTTTGAGGTAAAGGATGTTATTATTTTTTTTCGTAATGATATTATTTCTTGATATCATTATATTTGAAATGTTGATCTGAAGTTTTATCAAATTTGGAACTTTTTATGTGGGGTTACTATTCATGAGATTCTTATTCACGATTCTTTTATTCATGAGTTACTATTCACGATTCTTATTCACGAAGTACTATTAAATGAAGCGTGAAGATGTTTTTTGTGGAATTTTACATCTTTTGGTGTCGGTTTACTATTCATGTATACGGTCTTATTCGCATTATCTGCACTTATTCAACGTGTCGGCCTTTATTCGCGTATCTGACACTTATTTATTAAAAAATAAAATTTCTTCTTTTGTCAAAACATCTATTTTGGATACTAGCTTTGATTGTATCCATTGTTTTGATCATTCTTGAATTTTACCACTATGATTATTTTTGGGGTATTGTTGGACATGGATAAAACAAAGTCTGAATCCTTAATCCTTAATCCTTGTCATTTTGTTTATTGGATTAGTTCTTTAAAATATTTTCATCATCCTCGATCTTAAATGATGATATTATTGAATATCTTTGGCACCCGTAGTCCAAGATGAATGATTCTGAAGAATATCTTTGGCACATGGTCTGCAAAAGATGAGCAGGTGTTGAGATGAACATGACCAGGTGATTAATATCTTTGGCTGTGGTGCAAAGATGAGCGGGGTGTTTAAATGAACATGACCAGTGATGAATATCTTTGGCACATGTAGTGCAAAGATGAATATTTGATTCGGATGTATATTGATTGTTATTACTGGGATAAAAGATAGGCGATGAACTTTTAAATTCATAGATAGAAGATAGTAGTTTGCATTCTCTACTTAACTCTTCTAATGAATTATTATTTCATTGCTGAATATTGATTGAAAATTTGTTGTCTATTGTATTCTATTAAATTTTTCTCTGTTGAAGACTAACGATAATTTGTTGTATATTATCTTAGTCGTAATATTCTTTCTTGAGAGCTAGTTGGCTCACCCTTTTCCTTTTGTTCCATTCTTACAGGGAGGCGAGAATATATAGCGAGTGCAGGTGGGGTATGGAATGAAGGTTTTAGAAAGGATTGTTTAGTAGTCCTCACCATTTTTGTAAAATAATGTATCGATAAATGTGATGAGGATTTGTGTGAGTATAAATGTTATACAGAAGATAATATTTGTATTTAAACTCAGCGATTTCTTGTTGTAATAATAAAGTTGTAGTTATTTTACATGCCATTATATTAATGACTTCGGAATGGGTGATGTATACTATTTTGAGGCGTCGCGAGTTGGTATCGAGGCTTGAGGATATGATCTCTGGCGGAGATCGGGGGGAATAGAACTAGGAGGGAGGCAGAGTAAATCCTTATTTAGTGTGTCTACTAGCTTATTTGTTAGTTAGTGGGTATATAAGGGATATTATGTGATATATTGATTTCCTTAATTAACCACTTGTTTTATGCGATGTTGAGAATGTCGGCGGTGAGAATATTAATGATGGAGTAAATGAGGCCGAGTGGAGATGCTGTCACCAGCGAGGAGAAGCGTGCGTTACGGTGGCGATGTTCCTCATGTGAAGCAACACCGTGGGACCGAGATGATGATGAGCGAGGATGTTTAGAAGCTTTTTTTGCGTTAAATGCAAAAATCGAGACGAGAGACTTCGTGTTCAAAATACGAGGAGGAAATAATGTGCAATTCACGGGTTATCACTGACCCAAGCAGTTCGAAGAGTTGGGACCACGAATTTAAGGGAAAGCGGATCCGATCATAGGCGGAAACATGGGTCGAACAAATTACCGAGATATTCGATGTCTTGGGATGCGGAGAGGAGAAGGTTCCATTCGCCGCCTTATGTTAGTGGCGGCGGGAATACCCGAGTGGAGATACGTGAAGCGTACCCATCGGTACTTTCGGCGTGTCTTTGGGAGGCGTTTGAGAGACTATTTAATGACAAATACTTTCACGAAAGTGTTCGTCGTATGAAGGAAGTGGAGTTCAGCCGGATTAGAGGCAAAAGCAACGTGGCGGTGTCTCGGTCGACGGCAAGAAGATTTGCGAGTTATCGGTTTGCACCTCATTTGGTGGAGAATGAGGAGCATTATGGCGGATGTTTCTTGGGGTTTGAAACCCGGCGTCGTCGATTATCTCATTTCTCATAAACTTTCTCTTTATTGAGATGTTGTATGGCAGGGGCTCGATTATTAGGCGAGATAGCGAAGTGCGGTCGGTGAGGACCTTAACGGGATCGTACGAGAGATAGCGATCAGCGGAATAATGATAACCTGCGGAGAAAAGCGCAGGCCAGACGAAATGGTAACCACCTCACTGGTGGTAATCATGTGTAAAAGAAGGAAGAAAGCGAGTCGGAGGAGATTTTAAAGAGGAGATTTAACAATGAGTATGTAAGGCAGCAGTCTGTGACCGTGGCCCAGTTACTAAGGGAGGAGATCGACCCTTACCGGTCATATACTACAAATGCGGAAGAAGGGCATATCAGTCAAGCGCCTGACAGATTCAAGGTATGCTATAGTTGTGGAAAGAAGGACATATCGCTCGAGATTATGCGATAGCGAAACCTAGTTGATTGAGGGGACGGTGACTCAAAAATTTGTCGAAAGAAAAGTCAAAGTCAGCGATTCCGGGAAAGGCGTTTGTTGTGGTAGTCATAATCGAGGAACACGAGCGAGGTGATCACGGGTAAAATTGTTTATAAATTCTTGAAGTTTATACCTTCTTGCGTAATCCGGTCTGCTACCCATTCATTTATCTCTCCTGCGTGTGCTCAGCGTTTAAACTTGACTCGGGAGAAATTAGACTTTGACCTATCATGGAAACTCAGATTAGGAGAAACTTTCATCGCATCCTTTGTTTATAAATCTTGTTTGATTCAAGTTGCTTCCATTTACACTTGGTGACCTTGCTCTCTTTAAAGATACTTGCTTTTGATGTGATTTTAGGGATTGATTGGTTAACTTACTCATCATGCCAAAATTGAATTGATTGTTTTAAATAAGGTTGTTAGTTTTTCGTATTCTACTTGACGACATGTATGTAGATGAATTGCAAGCTAAACCATTAAAATCAATCCTTTGTCGTGTCTAATCATAAAATTTATTAGTTTATTGAAAAGCGGATGTCGACTTTCTTAGCCCATGTTATGGATTTGAATAAGACACGTCAAATTTGAATAATATTCACTTGTTGTTGTTATTGACTTTCTGGCGTATTTCCGAAGAACTTCGATTACTGCCCCGAGAGCGTGAAGTTGAATTCTTTATTGATCTTGAACTGCAGTACAAGCCATTTCTAAACCCCATATCGAATGGCTCTATTGAACTTGAGGAGTTAAAGGTCCAATTCTGAGAATTGTTGGACATTGGTTTCATTAGTTCTAGTACATCTCCTTGGGGTCTGCTCTGTTTTATTTGTAAAGAAGAAAAGGCAGAGTATCTATCGACTATTATTGACTATCGGGGAATTGAACCGTGTCACCATCAAAGAATAGGTATCCTCTACCTCGTATTGATGACTTGTTTGACCGATTGCAAGGGGCCTGATTCTTTTCAAAAATCGATCTTAGATTGGATATTATCGGTGAAAATTAGGCGAGGATATTCGAGCGCCTTGAACTCGGTTATGGGCATTATGAATTCTTAGTCATGTCTTTCGGACTAACTAATGCTCCTATGGCTTTCATGGATATGATGAGCCAAATTATTCAAGGAATATTTGGATCGATTCGTTGTTGTCTATTGATGACATCCTTATATATTCCAAAAGTGCGTGAAGATCGTGAGCACCGTTTTATTTGGTACTCGAAACCCGTGAAAACCAACTATATGCCAAATTGAAGAAATCGAGTTACGGCTTGAAAGTAGCCTTTCTTGGGCATAATAGTCATCGAAACATGGAGTATCTGTTGATCCGGCGAAGAATTGAAGCAATCTGAAAGTTAGGGAGCAAGTCGGTCGATTGCCTGAAGTGCGTAGCTTTTTGAACTGGTGGTTATTATCGGAGATTAAATTGGAAGGGTTTTCTAGAATCATTTCACTCCGTTAACTTCGACTATTTCGAAGGATCACGAAATTACGTTTAGAAGCGAAGAATCACGAGAAAAGTTTCCGAGAGCTTAAGAGGAGACTTATTTGTGCACAATTACAACGATACGTCTGGTTGGATGGATTTGTTATCTCTGGTGATGCTTGGAGCAAAGGTTAGGATGTGTTCTCGTGCAGCGTGGGAAGATGCATGGCCTTTGCCTCGACAACTTAAAAAGTATGAAGGAATTATCCTACTAAATGATCTAGAGTTAGCGGCCCCGATCGTTTTCATGCCTAAAGATATGGAAGCCTTTATCATATGGGGAAAGTGGAATATATTCGAACCATAAAAGCCTTAAATATTTCTTCATCAAAAAAGGGCTGTTGTCTGTGACGTTGGCTCGAACTATTGAAGACTATTTGGCTTTATTCAATACCATAATCCTGTGCGCTTGAGCGTGGTAGGTGGCGCGTTAGTAGAAGATCGTATCTTGGGAGCGAGTCGCGATGATGTCAAGTATCGCGTGAGGTGACTTTAATAGAAAAGACAGGTTACTCGACCCCACTTGGGCAGGAGGCGTCACATTGTGAAGGAAGAGAATGCAAGAAGGAGCTATTAGGGCGGAATTGATGAAGGAATACTTGAGTCGACCTCAAGACTTTGTGTTCTAGCGACTCACGATTTGAATGCGAGATTGCAATTAGGCACACGATGCACATTTTCGATCCATCTTGGAAATCTTAAAATGTATTCGTGATCCCGACGTACATTTTGGTGGAACAATATGAAGGAGAGATTACGAAGTTTATCTCGATATGTTTAAGCTTACCCGGCGTGTAAAGGCGGTAGCGCTTCTATTACCTGAGGGTCCGTTGCAGCGCCGCTTGAGATTCGGAATGGAGGTAAGAACACGTTACCATGGATTTACCGTTCACGAATTATTTACTCTCACGGTTTCTCGAGAGCATCCAATGCTGTTGAGTTATTGTTGATAAATTAACTTGAAATGCTGCTCGTTTCTTCTTGGAAATCAAGAGACTTCTACTCTTAGACGTCTTCTTTAGTATGTATGCGTAAAATGAGATACGTGAGGTTACGTGGCATTTTTTGTATCACATAGTTTGAGATACGTGACCCGAAGATTGACTTGAAGATTTTGGGTGATTTAGCTTACGAAAGCTGTAGAAGGCACGCAGTTTGCGATTTGGACAGTATTACCGTCCCAAGCAGACGAATGATGAGAGATGACTATTCGAACTCTTTGAAGATTTATTAAGACTCATGTCCACTGAACTTCAAAAGAAGCGATTTGGATAAAAGTATTTACCATTGGTGGAAATTCTCTTTTCTGTTGATAGTTATCCAGCAAGTATAGAGTGTGGGCTCCGTTCGAAGCATTATATGAAAGCGAAAATGTGGTTCTCGATATGTTAGGATGAGGTAGGTGAAAGCTGACATTGTGGGACTCGAGTTAATGCGTATATTTCTAGAAAAGATCCAGTGAGTTGAAAGCGATATACCAAGCAGCTACAAGATGCGACAAAAGAGTTATCTGGATCTTAAATGAAAAGGCGGTAGAATTTAATATGAGGGGATGCATTATATTATTGCGGTTCTTCGGTAGGAAGGGAGTTACAAGATTTAGGAAGAGAGAAAGCTCAAATCCGATTTATTTGGTCCATTCAAATTACTTGGCCAGAGTAGGAAATACGCTTTATAGAAACACGTTACCTCAAAAGGTATGTCTAAATATTGCGTAATATATTTGGCGTATCTTGTGCTTGATAAATATCTTGAAGACGAACGCGTTATAGAGTTAGAAATAGGACGAGGATAGCAGAGAGGAAGCGCGTGAGGAGAATCTTGTCCAAGATTTTTGGATAGGAAGGAGCATATCCTACTGTATGAAAGATGCGTACCTTGAGTTAAAGTTTGTGGAGGGAATAAATGCTATAGATGAAATGACACGGGAATTGGAAAGCGGAAATGAAAGCGGTATCCTCGCCTTTTGAAGAAACACAGGAGTCGTCACGTCGATTTAGAGAGATGAAATTTAAGCGGGAGGAGGTTATTAAGACTAAATTTTTTAAATAAAAGAATTTCCTTTATTTATTATTTTGAAATAGTAAGGGTTGATTTGATTAAAAAAAAATGTGGATAGTTAAGAATTAAAATCTGTGAATATTTCAAAATAAGCGGTAGTTATAAAATATTCATTTGGCCGAGAATATTAGGTTTGAGTGCGTGGAATATTACGAATGTATTAGGGAATATTAGGTATTGACAGTATATTGCATGTGTGAACCCCATGCTTGAGAAAAGCGAGTTGGATGAAGAAAGCAGCCAGAATATAGAAGTTTGATTTAAAATAGCAGGCGTAGTTATTCTAGGTAAGGCTCATTTGGAATGCACGGTGGTTAAGGAAATACGATAATCTGGCATTAGTTGACGCAGTGTACTGCGGTATTGCCGCGATGTGTTGAATTATTGAATCCTTACGTAAGAAGGCACTACTTTCGATAATTATTCCACGATGAATTCTTATTAGATATTTTTATTTATTAATGATTCAATAATTATTCTGCGTTGATATTTTATATTATTGTTGTTCGATAATTGTCCTACCACGTTATCTCCATTACTCCGGATCAATAATTCATATTAACTGAATAATATTATTAGATAAGCATTATTGGCGATGTAGAAGGAAGTTACATCGAGGAGGGTTTGGTCACTAATTGCGCGCCCGATGAGAGAGATCCTTATCGAAGCCCACTCTTTCTTAGCGGCTTTGGTTGTTATAATTATGATTACACATGTTATTTGTGAATAATTAATTATTGATTGTAGAAACCCAACAGATGCAAGCCCACGAAAGTGAAGATATTTAGGTCTAAAACGGACGAAACTCTTCCAATTCATCATCATTGTAGTGAATTAAATGTGCCGCCTTTAATTACCGTGCAAATGTCAGTATAAAAGGTAAACTTTACCAATTCTGACGGTTTTACCTGCTAATTCAAAATTTGAACCTTAGAGCTTTCTTCTTTTCTACAAATTTCTTTCTCTGCTTCACAAAATTGAAACAATGGTGACTGAAACTTCTAAGCAGAACTCCCCTTTGCGTGCAACTCCCATCAGCATCGTTTCTCCCAATCCAAACCCTAATCAAGAGGGTTCAAACTCTAACCCTCAATCATCTACTATGGGAGGAAACCCTTCTTCGACTTCCTCTACTTCGATTTCTTCAAAGGCTCGGGAACAATTTCCTAATGCCAACATTCGCTCCTCCACACCGAATCGGAAATATGCATGCTCAGGAGTCGTTATTAGATTCCTGACATGTATGCAATAAGGGCTCCTGCTCCCAAGAGCGATGTACCAAATGACTGTGACGGTTGGGTCGCTATGCCTGGCATTTTTCTCCACGGAGAAGGGGTTCACTTCTCTTCATGTCTTCATTATTACCCTTTTAGGGTTTATAGGAGTGGGCTTCGCCCAACTAGTGCCCAACTCCTACATCCACATCTTGGCATTCATTGCCTTCTGCTACGAACTTGGAATTACTCCCTCTGTTGACATCTTCTTCACCTCTTCTCTCGCTTTGCAGGGTCGAGAAAGGGGCTTCAAAGTATTGAGTAAGCAATCTCCTCGACCTAACACTAGGTTCGAAAGGAGACCTTTGATGAACACTCCTTCCAGCAATAAAGGTTGGCATGAGAAGTGGTTTTTCATCACGGGGCCTGAGATTTCTTCCCTTCCAGACTGGACCACCTCTGACCAAGTCTCTGCTGACTTCGGTGATATATCCGAAGAACGGGTGAGGGAGATGGCGGACTTCTTGAGGAAAATTCCTCCAAAGGAATGGAGTTTTACACTTCTGACCAAACAAGCTTGGTTATATAATCACAAATGTAAGTTTTGATTAATTCTACAATATAATTTCTGAGCTGTATAGGTGATATATGTTCTGATGTGTGGTTTTTTGCAGTATCTCTGATTAAACCGACTCCTTTGGAGGTGAGAGACCTGGAAGATTTTTTCAAGGTGGGAAAATCTCGATGCAAGTGAAGAGCACCCTATCAAGGATCTTCCTGTGTTAACCTCCTACCGCCGATCCTCCAACTTCTTCCTTCAAACCGACGAACCTCGTAACGCATTTAACCTAATATTCCTCAAGAAAACCTTCCTCTCGCCAAGAAAAAGATCCGCCAAACGAACCAAAACCACCCAACCAGAAGCAAACCCTGACAGTGATCCTGAAACAATCCCCGAAGCAACCCCCCAAACAACTTCAACTAATCCCAATCCCCCAACTTCTGAACCTATCCCCGTTAGGAGAAGCCTTCTCGATATTCCTTTCGCACGACGCAAGCTAAGGTCCTTCGTGTAAAAAAAATAAGAACTAAAATAACTCCTTTGACTGCCGAAGAGCTTCGAGTCCCTACTTCTTCGGTTGTTACTCCTCCAATTATATCCACAGAAACCCTTGTTCCTGATAATGAACCAACCGAACCAACCCACACGCCTTCCCGAAAAGAAAAATGCCCATCGACATTCATCCCGGTGCATCTCCCTGCTCCTCGCCAACTCCTGAACGCACACCTGCCCGATTTCCTTTCTCCTGAAACCATACACGTAGACCCCTCACCTCTTCGCGAAGAACCTCCACCTTCCCCACCAAGAGAACAAACCACCGAGATTGATCGGGAAGCCATGGCTTCTCCAACAATGTGGCCCCGACTCAATGCTCACTTTCCATTCCAACTGTTCAACACCTTTGTTCGTGAAACCGACGATCATCGGTTCGGGAATAGTTCGAATGGAGATCTACTTAGTGAAGGCATGAGCTACTTGGCGAAGGTAAACGAGTATCTTCTTTTATTTCGAATTTATCTGCATACTCGTATATTTGAAAACTGATCAAATAGTATTGAAAATACACAGGCCAATGCAGTGTTCGGACGTCTTCGTCCAAGGTCTCTCGAAGCTGAAGCAGAAGAAGAGATCTTGAGGAAGGAGAATGCCATGCTGAAGTCTGCCTTGGCGAAGGAGAAAACTCAACGTGAATGCCTTCTCCATACAAACGAAGGTCTTCAAAGAGAGTTAGCCCAAGCCAAAGGAGATGTGAAGGCCTCCAAGGAAGAATTGAAGTCAACCAAAGCTCAGCACGAGGAGATCGTGAAAATGAACGTTGACTTGG
Source organism: Panax quinquefolius (assembly GCA_020205615.1). Lineage (NCBI taxonomy): Eukaryota > Viridiplantae > Streptophyta > Magnoliopsida > Apiales > Araliaceae > Panax > Panax quinquefolius. Next base: position 131,529,974 of record CM035157.1, on the reverse strand, counting down.
TTCAGAGGAGCGAGATAAGGATGGAAAAGATCGAGGAGCTAAAGGCTGATGCAAAGATCTTGACCAAGACCATCCATAAGTTGGAGGCAAAGTAGAAAATCGTCACACGAAAGCGGCCAAACTTGAGGAGAAATCCGAGAGCTCAAGGCTCTTCTGGGACCTTGGGCCTCCATTAACCGGCGACCTTCGTAAACAAATATGCTAAGAGTACTGCGGAACTCCTGGACGAGATTAATGGAGAAATAATGAAGATATACTCAGAGAGTTATGAGCTTTGGTCAAGTCGTGGCAAGGAGAAGTCGTCTGCTGACCTAACTGGATCCATCCTTACTCGATTCTTTCGATTTAAGATGGAGTCTAAAAGTCGATGTTCTTTGTTTATGTTTTTTTCGTCTTTAATTTACAATATCTGTAAAAATTGTCAATAGTATAATTAAATTAAATATTTAATGAAAATAGTTTCATTCCTTATGACTTCGGTTTATTATCTGCCAATACTCCAACATTTCATTAAGTGAAAAAATACACCAATCCCTTCACGGTTGAACCCGAATCGTTAGATAACAACTAAACATGCTATATAATGTGATGAAGTATAAGAATGAAGCTCAACTCAACACTTAGAAAAATTTTAGGTAATAAAATAAAGGAATACTTATTAGTTATCAAGTGTGAGACATATCTCGCTTCATTAGAATTTGTTTACCCCTAAAGGCCTCAATAAAACTAAAAGATGACATTCGCTTACCCCCCAAGGGGCCGACACAAAGTTCGAAGGATGACACTTGCCTACCTCAAGGGCTCTCGACAAGGTCTAAGTGTTTACAATTGCCTACCACGTAGGGCTCGACAACGCGTCTTAAAGATGACACTTGCTTACCACGAAGGGCCCGACAAGGACAAGGTCTTAAAGATGACACTTGCCTACCACGAAGGGCTCGACAAGGTCTTAAAGATGACACTTGCCTACCACGAGGGGGCCCGACAAGGTCTAAGTGACCACCGCCGAAGAGGTCGCCATCGAATGGCCAACCGAGTCCACCCGAACCTCCTAACACCAATGACGTTTGCACTACCACGAAGGGCCCGATAAACTCATAAGGACCACCTGCCGAAAAGGTCGCCATCGAATGGCAAATGAGTCCACCCGAACCTCCTAACACCAATGACGTTTGCCTACCACGAAGGGCCTGACAAACTCATAAGGACCACCGCATTAAAAGGTCGCCATCGAATGGCGGCCGAGTCCACCCGAACCTCCTAACTTCGATGGTCCGATCAAGAATGAAGACAAAATTTATTCGAGAAAAAGGGAACTTTTATTGATGATGACATAAATATTTACAGCTTTCCCATGTACATACATCATTTTTACTGAAAGTACTTTCTAAGCCTGCCAGCGTGCCAAGTATTCTTAATTGCTGACCCATCTAATGCTTTCAATCGATAAGTTCGCCTTTGACTTCGCTTATTTCATATGGTCCTTCCCGGTTTGGCATCGCCTTTCCTATATTCTCGAGGTGTAGATGCTTGGCTTCTCCGAGGACAAAATCTCCCACTTCAACCTTCGACATTTTACTCCTTATTATAGTGCTTAGCCACTCTTCACCGATAAGTCGCCAACCCTGGTTAAGGCCATTTCTCTTTCTTCTTCAAGTAAATCAAGGTTGGTCTTAAGCCCTTCCTCATTGTAAATTTCTCTGAATTGGTTGACCCGAAGACTGGGAGATCCAATTTCAACTGGAACTAAGGCATCATTACCATAAGCCGCCTAAAGGGTGAATCCCTGTTGTAGTCCTTGGAGTAGTTCGATAAGCCCACAACACGCTAAGTAGCTCCTCCTACCATCTCCTTTGGCTTCATTCAATCAAGGCCTGATCCCATTCAAGCAGCCGCTGTTGGTCACTTCAACTTGTCCATTTGATCGTGGATGAGCCATCAAGTCTTTTCGTGTTGAATCCCTAGTTCTTTCAAGAATGCTTCAAATTTTGATCCCACAAATCAAGCGTCCCCGTTGTCCGATACCAACACCTTAGGAATTCAAGCTTAAACACCATTGAGACTCTTTTATAAACTTTAGGCACTCTGTTCCGTTATTGATCAAGTGGTTTTGCCTCCACCCACTTAGTCATATAATCAATAAAGAACTATGACGGTCGACGACCTTTAGCTTTAATGTAATAGACCCAGATATCAACCCCAGACGGCATAAATAAGGGTATAGGAGATAAGATCGAGTATATAGCTCTTCGGTGGTGATCAATGGGATCTGATCGTTTAGTTGACATTTCTCGCACTTCTTGACGTACTCAGTTGCTTCTTTAAAGATGGTAGGCCAATAGTATCCCTGACGAAGTACTTTATAGGCTAATGACTTAGCCGCCATATGGTCACCACAAATACCTTCATGTACTTCCCGAAGAGCATAGTCAGCTTCAGATGGAGTCAAGCATTTCAATAGTGGAGATGAGAAAGCTCTTCGGAACAAATCTCCATCAATTAGAACAAAATTAGCACTTTTATACTTAACTTTTTTAGCGAGCATCCGATCCGAAGGTAAGACGCCATCTGCCAGATACTCTATATACGGAGTCAACCAGCAGTTGGTTCGGTCAATGCACATTACCGATTCATAATAGACACTAGGATGTTGCAAAGTTTGTAAATAAACCGACCCATCAAAAACGTTAACATCTGTAGTGGCTAATTTGGAGAATGCATCGGCTATTATTGAATTGTTATTACGCCGATCCTCAAACTCATAGGATTGGAAATATCAAGTTGCTCCTTCAATTTCGTTAGATATTTGATCATTTTGGGCCTCGAGCTTCATACTCCCCGTAAATTTGCTTAACGATTACCGAGAATCACTAAAGATAATTATTCTTCAGACTTCAAGACTCTTTGCCAACCGTAATCCCCGCAAGTACCGCTTCATACTCAAACTTCATTGTTTGTTGCTTTGAATCGAAATCGATGGCTCGTTGTACCTTGAATCCTCAGGACTCGTCGAATAACACCGCTTCCATCGACGTCCGTAGTAGAAGACCCATCGTGATACAAATACGTCCATTTAACTCGCTTCATTGAAGAACTACAATCGCTCTCGTCAGATCCTTCACTACCGCTACAACTTCATCACTTTAAAACGAGCATTCAACAACAAAAAAATCACCAAGGCTTGCCCTTTGATGGCGATTCGGGGATGATATTCAATGAAAAATTGTGACAACTCCATCGTCCATGCAGCCTAATCTCCCCGATACCTCGTGTTTGCCCATAATCTTCTTTAAAGGTCGATCAGATATACTATTACCAATCTACCTCGGAAGTATTGCTTAAGCTTTCGACTCAGCGCTTATTAAAGCGAAAAGCAAACTTTTCAATATTCAGTACCTTGTTTCAAAGATCCCAAGGACATGGCTTACATAATAAACCGGGTCTTGCATTACCCCAACTTCACGCACCAAAACCGCCCTACGCCAATGAACTAGCCGCTAAGTACAAATATAAAGGTTCAAGAGAACGGACTTCACCAACAAAGGTGCCAAGATAAATAGGACTTGATGCTCTCAAAAGCGCCCTCACATCCAAGTCCATTGAAACGCCTTTTGTATTCTTCTACTCTTCAATGTATCAAAGAACCAGAGACATCTTTCCGCCGACTTGGACATGAACCTCCTTAAAGTCGCAATTCTTCCTACGACGTTGAACATCTTTAAATGACCGAGGAGTCTTCATGTTCGAGGATCGCTTCAATCTTCTCGTGATTGGCTTCGATTCCTCTCGATCGACAAGATATCGAGAAATTTAAATTTACCACCTCCTGTAATCAAGGTGCACTTAGTGGGATTCAATCTCAAATTGTCTTCGATTTAATCGTCTGAAAACATTCTTCCAAATCATCCAGATGTTTATGTACCAACATACTTTTGACAATCATATCGCTTCACGTACACCTCCATATTCCTCACCCAACCGATATCGGAAAACATGGTTCATCATCCTCTCGATATGTGTGGCTCTTAAGATTGATGAGGTCAAGGTCATTTTCTTATAAGCATATATCGAACGATGCGTAATGAACGCCGTCTTTCTAGATATCTTCTTTACACATAGAAATTTGATGATATCCGGAGAACGCGCGTCCATGAAACTTAATAAAGCATACCCCAAGTGGCATCGATTAGTTGGTCAATGTGGGGTAGAGGTAGAAATCCTTCTGACAAGCCTTATTTAAATCAAGATAGTCGATGCGCACTCGCCATTTACCATTTTGCTACGTATCAGCACCACATTTGCCATCCATCGGCGGTAGTCAATCTCAAGATGAAATCTGCTACTAACAGCTTTTGCAATCTCTTCATCAATTATTCACGACGCTCAAAGCGAAAATCCTTCTCTCTTCCGTTTGACCTGGCTTCTTCGACGGGTCTACCTCCAAACCGATGCTCAAAGAATATCCCCGCTACCCCTAAGCATATCCCGAGGCTCCGGTAAAATATCAACATAGCTTTGTAAAGAGCTCCATGAGGTTCGTCTCGAAAGGTTCCAAGCAGAACCGAACCTATTTTCAGCCGCTTTTGTTTGCTTTGCCCGGGATGAACTCTATCTCCTCCGTTTCTTCAGCTGGCATGACCAATGGTTCAGAACTACTTTCTGTGAAAGGTTCGATCTCTATTGCCATAGCATGCTTCTACTTTGATATTCCCACTCCCGAAGTGATCACAGCATTTCTATAACATCTTCTGGCCAGATCCAAATCCCCCTTCACCTCGCCGACCCCATGAGCCGTAGGAAATTTAATTTTGAAATGAGGAATAGAGGTCACAGCTTGTAAAGCAATTAAAGCAGGCCTTCCCAAAATAGCATTATAAGCAGAATCTACATTTACAACATAAAATTTGCAAATAATTTCTACCTGTTAGGGGCCGTTCAAGATGACCGGTAGCTCAATAGTTCAAAATCACCTTAACCGGGTCATTACTAAAACCATATAAAGGAGCTTCCTGTCCCAACTCCATCTTTCGCCCATCTAGGTGCATTCTTTGATAAGCATGGGCATACAGAATATCTACAGAAGATCCATTATCCACCATCATCCATTTCATGTTCATCGAACCCACTTCATGGCAATCAATACCAATGATCCTCGTGGTGGTTCGATAATTTCAGAAGGTAATCTTCATCAAGAAAAGAGATTATCGAGCTCGGGTAAGGTCCGCTCGATCTTTCGGAGGGTACCGCCATCGCCACGATCGAATCCAAGTAGCTTCGGCGCTTTTTTCCAACGAGTTTGCCAGAAGTACCCCCAATGATGACATCTATCACATGCCTTGCAGGCTGTTCGGGAGCGGGTAACACTTGTTGAACTGGTTGAGCTACTGAAGCAGCCCTCCGTCTCCTTTGTTGATTGGTTCTCGCGCAACCACATATCGAATCAAAGCTCCGCCTTTTGTACTTTCCTTTCAATAAAGTCTTTCAAACTAGCACAATCGTTTCAGATCATGACCAAGCTTGATGATAATCACAATACTTACGAGAATTCCCTTTTCTGTGCTTAATGTTATCTCGAGGTGGTTCAAAATAGGTTGGTTCTTAATTTGATCCAAAATAACAGCTACTGTCTCAGATTAAGTGTTGTGTACGTTCTATTCACTCGTCAGGCTTGAGCGGATTTAACGCCTCCTCCCCCGCCTCCAATTATTAAACTTTTTCGATCCGCCTCATAACGGCTCTCTTTATTACCATCATTCTTTCTCTCGATCTTTATCGCCTTCGGCCCCGATCCGTCTCTCCTTAGGCTTGGCCCTCAAGGCGGACGTTTAGGTCGCCCATAGCTTCCTCTACTACACGATATAACCTTTGACTTTATCAAAGGCCTCAAGAAGACTCTCTTGGGTGATGAAACATCAACTTCTTCACTAACTTTTCTCGATTCGACCAGATCTAACCCATTCAAACAAATTCAACGGCCAGTAGATCATTCAAGTCTCACACCGCCCATCGCTTTCACGTAAATCTCTTCACATATTGTCCCAAAGACTCATTCAAAACCGTCGAACCCGAGCCAATGAACCAGCTTGGTTTTCCCTTCTTTGTTACTCCCAAAGCGAGCATGAAATTTATCGCATACGTTCGCGCCCAAGACGAAATCAATTTGAAGGCAAAGTCCCCATCCACCGCCGCATCCTTTCTAAGTGTCATGACGAAAGTATGACACTTAGCAGAAGATCGCTAAAGTCATAATAATCCATCAATCGATCGAACGCTGATCAGGGTCATAAGGATCCCCGATCCATCATAACTCTCCATATACGGGCGACTTCTTGGTGGGGTCACTTTTTTCTAAGAATCTCCATGAAAAAGGGGATTCTTTCTTTCCGGTGTCCTTCATCTTTCAGTACTTAAGTAAGTCGCTCAAGCTCTTTCAACTCTTTTTAACGCCAAGATCTTTCTCCACGCCCCAATCACCAAAGACGCCCAATATCCCCGCATACCCTTCTACCGCTCAACAAGTCAACACTAGAACAAAACGGTTTGTGATTGATATTCGACCGAACGCCGAGGGATAGCCAAGATCTTTCTCCACGCCCCAATCACCAAGACGCTGGCATCCAATAGAGTCAAGACAAAGCGATCACAAGGTCAACAAGGTCAACAATGGAGAGAAAAATATTGTCTAATGTCCGAGAGAGATAGAATAAGAATTCTAATGAAAAAAAATGTATGTGTTATTTACCCTCTTATGTGATCTTAGCCCCCCACGATGCTCCACTATCCCGGGCCATCGTACACCCACCACCACCTCTCGACACCTTTTTCCCTTACTTCCTATTACTTCAAATTTAAAAGTAAACAGCCTACTTTCATCCCTCTCACATCTTTTTTGTTATCACGGCCATTCGAGTCCCATCCTCATTAATGCCACGCAAAGAAAGTGGCGTACATAATTGTCAAATGTCATTTGGCATAATGATTACGGGTCAAAATTGGGATTAAGTGATAATTTGTATAACGGGCCAATATAATGACTAAGCCCAAATAATAAGAACGACCCAAGTGACCAGATCCAACCACGACTTAACATAACACGATCCAAGGAGGAGCCCAATAATTTTTCTACCAATAAAGAAAAGGATTATGTCCCAATGATTACCCCTAGCCTTACATTAAATAGGTGTTTAATGAAAGACTATAAAAAAGATAGGCCTGTGACGTAATTATCTATAAAAATCATAAGAGATCCAGAGTGATACTTGCCAAAGCCCAAATTGTTATCAGTATGTAATGAGAAACCCAATGATGCAAGCCCACTAAAGTGAAGATATTTAGGTCTAAAACGGATTTAAACTCTTCCAATTCATCATCATTGTAGTGAATTAAATGTGCCGCCTTTAATTACCGCGGCAAATGTCAAGATAAAAGGTAAACTTTACCAATTCGATTTGCTTTTACTCGCTAATTCAAAATTTGAACCTTAGAGCTTTCTTTTTTCTCGCAAATTTTTTCTCTCGCTTCACAAAATCGAAAACAATGGTGATCAAACTTCTAAGCAGTAACTCCCTCATTCAAGGTAACTCCCATCAAGATCGCTTTCTCCCAATCCAAACCCTAATCAAGAGGGTTCAAGCTCTAACCTCAATCATCTACTACGGGAGGAAACCTTCTTCGACTTCCTCTACTTCGATTTCTTCAAAGACGGGAACAATTTCCTAATGCCAACATTCGCTCCTCTCACATCGAATCGAAATATGCACGCTCAGAGTCGTTATCGATTCCCGACATGTATGCAATAGGCTCCTCGCCTCAAGAGCAGATGTACCAAAAATACTGCATTGGGTCGTCGCCACGCCTTAAGCATTTTCCGGAGAAGGGGTTCACTCTTCATGTCTTCATCATTACCCTTTTAGGGTTTATAGGAGTGGGCTTCACCAACCTAGTGCCCAACTCCTACATCCACATCTTGGCATTCATCGCTTTCTTCGCCATTTAACTGGGATTACTCCCTCCGCTGACATCTTCTTCACCCTCTTCTCTCGCCGGTAGTCCCGAGAAAGGGCTTCAAAGTATCGAGTAAGCAATCTCCTCGACCTAACACTAGGTTCGAAAGGAGACCTTTGATGAACACTCCTTCCAAAGAATAAAGGTTGGTACGAGAAGTGGTTTTTCATCACGGGCTCGAGATTTCTTCCTTCCAGATCGACCACCTCCGACTAAGTCTCTCACGACTTTTGATATATCCAAGAACTAAAGTGAGAGAGACGGCGACTTTTCGAGGAAAATTCTCCAAAGGAATGGAGTTTTACACTTCGACCAAACAAGCTTGGTTATATAATCACAAATGTAAGTTTTGATTAATTCGCAATATAATTTTCGAAGTCAGATAGTGATATATGTTCGATGTGTGGTTTTTTGCAAGATCTCCGATTAAACCGACTTTTCGAGGTGAGAGACCGAAGATTTTTCGCAGGGAAAATGTCGATGCAAGTGAAGAGCACCCTACCAAGGATCTTCCCTGTGTTAACCCTCCCACCGCCGATCCTCCAACTTCTTCCCTTCAAACCGATTTAACCTCGTAACGATTTAACCTAATATTCTCAAGAAAACCTTCGACTACCAAGAAAAAGATCCGCCAAACGAACCAAAACCACCCAACCGTAAGCAAACCCCGACAGTTGATCCCAAACAATCCCTCAAGCAACCCCCAAACAACTTCAACTAATCCCAATCCCCCAACCTCTCGAACCTATCCCCTGCTAGAGAAGCCTTCTCGATATTCCTTCGCACGACGACGGCAAGGTCCTTTCGTAAAAAAATAAGAACTAAAATAACTCCTTCGACCGCCAAGAGCTTCGAGTCCCTACTTCTTCTATTGTTACTCCTCCAATCATATCCACGTAAACCCCCTGTTCTCGATAATGAACCAACCGAACCAACCCACACGCCTTCCCGAAAAAAAAAAATACCATCGACATTCATCCCGGTGCATCTCCTGCTCCTCGCCAACTCCTCGAACGCACACACCGCCTCGATCTCCTTCTCCCGAAACCATACACGTAGACCCTCACCTCTTCGCCAAGAACCTCCACCTTCCCCACCAAGAGAACAAACCACCGAGATTGACGGAAGAAGCCATGGCTTCTCCAACAATGTGGCCCCGACTCAATGCTCACTTTCCATTCCAACTGCTCAACACCTTTGTTCGTGAAACCCGATTCATCATCTGCTCGGAATAGTTCGAATGGAGATCTACTTAGTGAAGGCATGAGCTACTGGGCGAAGGTAAACGAGTATCTTCTTTTATTTCCGAATTTATCTCAGATACTCAGATATTTGAAAACCGATCAAATAGTATTGAAAATACATGTGCCAATGCAAAGGTTCGGACGCCTTCGCCCAAGGTCTCGTCAAGCAGTAAGAAGAGATCTTGAGGAAGGAGAATGCCATGTCAAGTCTCCGCTTGGCGTAAGGAGAAAACTCAACGTGAATGCCTTCTCCATACAAACGAAGGTCTTCAAAGAGAGTTAGCCCAAGCCAAAGGAGATGTGAAGGCTCCAAGGAAGAATTGAAGTCAACCAAAGCTCAAAGACGAGGAGATCGTGGAAATGAACGCCGACTTGGTTCGTGAGAGCGAGATAAGGATGGAAAAGATCGAGGAGCTAAAGGTCGATGCAAAGATCTCGACCAAGACCATCCATAAGTTGGAGGCGCAGTAAAATCGCCACACGAAAGAAGCGGCCAAACTTGAGGAGGAAATCCGAGAGCTCAAGGCTCTTCTAGACCTCGGGCCTCCATTAACCGACGCACCTTCGTAAACAAATATGCTAAGAGTAATTTAACTCCTGACGAGATTAATGGAGAAATAATGAAGATATACTCCGAGAGTTATGAGCTTGGCCAAGTCGTGGCAAGGAGAAGTCGTCTCCGCAAACCAACTGGATCCATCTTACTCGATTCTTCGCATTTAAGATGGAGTCCAAGTCGATGTTTGTTGCTTATGTTTTTTTCTCGCCTTTAATTTACAATATCTCGTAAAAATTGTCAATAAGTAATTAAATTAAATATTTAATGAAAATAGTTTCATTCCTTATGACTTTTGGCTTATTATCCGCCAATACTCCAACATTTCATTAAGTGAAAAATGCACCAACCCCTTCACGTATTTAACTCGAATCGTTAGATAACAACTAAACATGCCATATAATGATGAAGTATAAGAATGAAGCTTTCTCAACTCAACACTTAGAAAAATTTTAGGTAATAAAATAAAGGAATACTTATTAGTTATCAAGTGTGAGACATATCTCGCTTCATTAGAATTTGTTTACCCCTAAAGGCCTAATAAAACTAAAAGACGACATTTGCTTACCCTCAAGGGTCTCGATAAGGTCAAACCCGTAAAAGTTAAATGATGACACTTGCCTACCCCAAAGGGCCTCGACAAGGTCTAAGTGTCGACAATTGCTTACCACGTAGGGCCTCGATAACGCCTTAAAGACGCTACCACTTAAAGATCGACAATTCACACCACTACCAAAGGGCTAAGGGCCGACAACGTCTTTAAAGATGACACTTGCCTACCATTTAAGGGCCCCGATAAGGTCTAAGTGACCACCCGCCGAAAGGTCGCCATCGAATGGCCACTGAGTCCAATTCACCTCCTATCATCAACGACGCTTTTACTACCAGGTCCGATAAATAGTGACCATAATGACCAACCAAAGGTCGCCATCGAATGGCCAAATGAGTCCACCAACCTCCTAACACTCAACGACGCTTTGCCTACCACCACGGGGGCCCGATAAACTCATAAGGACCACCGCCGAAAAGGTCGCCATCGAATGGCCAACCGAGTCCAACCCAACCTCCTAACACCAACGACGCTTCATTTACCACGAAGGGCCCGATAAACTCATAAGGACCACCTCAAAAAAAGGTCGCCATCGAATGGCAAACGAGTCCACCCCAACCTCCTAACTTCGATGGTCCGATCAAGAATGAAGACAAAATTTGTTCGAGAGAAAAAGGAACTTTTATATTGATGATGACATAAATATTTACAATTTTCCCATGTACATACATCATTTTTATCGAAAGTACTTTCTAAGCTCGCCAATGTGCCAAGTATTCTTAATCACGACCCATCTAATGCTTTCAATCGATAAGTTCCGGCTTTAAGACTTCGCTTATTTCATACGGTCCTTCCCGCTTGGCATCGCCTTTCCTATATTCTCGAGGTGTAGATGTTTCTATTTCTCCGAGGACAAAATCTCCCACTTCAACCTTCGACATTTTACTCCCTTATTATAGTGCTTAGCCACTCTTCACGATAAGTCGCCAACCCGTTAAGGCCATTTTCTTCTTCTTCAAGTAAATCAAGGTGGTCTTAAGCCCTTCCTCATTGTAAATTTCTCTCAATTGGTCGACCAAGACCGGAGATCCAATTTCAATCGAACTAAGGCATCGCACTATAAGCCGCCTAAAGGGTGAACTCCGTCAGTAGTCCTCGAGTAGTTCGATAAGCCCACAACACGCTAAGTAGCTCCTCCTACCATCCGCCTTGGCTTCATTTAATCTACGCTGATCCCATTCAAAGAACGCTCGCTGGTCACTTCAACTTGTCCATTCGACCGTGGATAGAGCCATCGAGGTCTTTTCGTGTCAATCCTCAGTTCTTTCAAGAATGCTTCAAATTTCGATCCCCCAAACAAGGCGTCCGTTGTCCGATATCAACACCTTAGAATCCCGGCCAAACACCACCGCACTCCTTTATAAACTTTAGGCATTCCTCGTTCGTTATCGATCAAGTGGTTTTGCTTCCACCCACTTAGTCATATAATCAATAAAGAAACCATGATTTAAGTCGACCGACCTTTAGCTTTCAGAATGGACCCAAAGATATCAACCCCCGCAAAATAAGGGTATAGAGATAAGATCGAGTATAGCTCTTCCGTGGTCAATGGGATCTGATCGTTGAGTCGACATTTTCGCACTTCGACATACTCGCTGCTTTTTTAAAGATGGTAGCCAATAAGATCCCGATTTAAGTATTTTATAAAGTTAAACGACTTAGCCGCCATATACGGTCACCACAAATACCTTCATGTACTTCCCCAAGAGCATAGTCACCTTCAGATGGAGTCAAACATTTCAATAAGTGGAGATGAGAAAGCTCTTCTAATAAATCTCCATCAATTAGAACAAAATTAGCACTTTTATACTTAACTTTTTCATGAAAGCATCCGATCCGAAGGTAAGACGCCATCCGCCAGATACTCTATATATGAGTCAACCAAAGAAGCTTGGTTTATTAATGCACATTACCGATTCATAATGTATACTCAGATGTTGCAAAGTTTGTAAATAAACCGACCCATCAAAAACGTTAACATCTCAGAGTGGCTAATTTGGAGAATGCATCGGCTATTGAATTGTTATTACGCCGATCCTCAAACTCATAGATTGAAAAATCAAGTCGCTTCCTTCAATTTCGTTAGATATTTGATCATTTTGGGCCTCGAGCTTCATACTCCCCGTAAATTTGCTTAACGACAACCGAGAATCACTAAAGATAATTATTCTTTCAGACTTCAAGACTTTTGCCAACCGTAATCCCGCAAGTACCGCTTCATACTCAACCATTGTTTGTTGTTGTTTTGAATCGAAATCATGGCTCGTCAGACTTGAATCCTCCGGACTCGCCGTAATAACACCGCTTCCATCGACGTCCGTGGTAGAAGACCCATCTCGCATACAAAGGCCCATTTAACTCGTCATTGAAGAATCAGAATCGCTTCGTCTCGATCCTTCACCTTCGCTACAACTTCATCATCGCCTTCGTAAAACGAGCATTCAACAAAAATCAGCCAAGGGCTTGCCTTTCGATGGCGCTTCGGGATGATATTCAATGAAAAATTGTGACAACTCCATCGTCCACGCAGCCTAATCTCCCGATACCTCGTGTTTGCCCATAATCTTCTTTAAAGGTCGATTCAGATATACTATTACCAATCTACCTCGAAGTATTGCTTAAGCTTTCGACTAGCGCTTATTAAAGCGAAAGCAAACTTTTCAATATTCGCACCTTGTTTCAAAGATCCCAAGGATACGGCTTACATAATAAACCGTGTCGCTATTTCAACTTCACGCACCAAAACCGCTTCCTACCGCCAATGAACTAGCCGCTAAGTACAAATATAAAGGTTCAAGAGAACGGCTTCACCAACAAAGGTGCCAAGATAAATAGGACTTGATGCTCTCAAAAGCGCCCTCACACCAAGTCCATCAAACGCTTTGCATTCTTCTACTCTTTCAATGTATCAAAGAACAGAGACATCTTTCCGCCGACTCGACATGAACCTCCTTAAAGTCGCAATCCTTCCAACGACGTTGAACATCTTTAAACGACCGAGGAGTCTTCATGTTCAGATCGTCAATCTTCTCAGATCGGGCTTCGATTCTCTCTCGATCGACAAGATATCCCGTAAATTTGCCACTCCTAATCAAGGTGCACTTAGTGGGATTCAATCTCAAATCAGGTCGATTTAATCGTTCGAAAAACATTCTTCCAAATCATCCAGATGTTTATGTACCAACATACTTTTGACAATCATATCGCTTCACGACACCTCCATATTCCCGCCCAACCGACATCGGAAAACACGGTTCATCATCCTCTCGATATGTGGCTCCTAGATTGATGAGGTCAAGGTCATTTTCTTATAAGATATACCGAACGATGCGAATGAACGCCGCTTTCAGATATCTTCTTTACACATAGAAATTTGATGATATCCAGAGAATGCGCCCATGAAACTTAATAAAGCATACCCCCAAGTGGCATCGATTAGTTGGTCAATGTGGGGTAGAGGGTAGAAATCCTTCTGACAAGCCTTATTTAAATCAAGATAGTCGATGCGCATCGCCATTTACCATTTTGCTTTCGCATCAAAGACCACATTTGCCATCCATCGCGGGTAGTCAATCTCAAGATGAAATCGCCGCTAACAGCTTTTGTAATCTCTTCATCAATTATTCGCCGACGCTCAAAAGCGCGAAAATCCTCCTCTTCGCTTTGACCGGCTTCTTCGACGGGTTCTACCAAACCGATGCTCAAGAATATCCCCGCTACTCTAAGAGATATCCCGAGGCTCCAAAGCTAAAATATCAACATATTTTTGCAAGAGCTCCACGAGGTTCGTCCGGAAGGTTCCAGCAGACCAACCTATTTTCGCCGCTTTTGTTTGTTTTTGCCCGGATGAGCTCTATCTCCTCCGCTTTCTTCACCGGCACGACCTAATGGTTCGTAACTACTTTTCGTGAAAGGTTCGATCTCTATTGCCATAAGATGCTTCGCTTTGATATTCCCACTCCTCAAGTGATCACAAGATTTCTATAACATCTTCCGCCGATCCAAATCCCCTTCACCTCGCCGAACCCCACGAGCCAGAGGAAATTTAATTTTGAAATGAGGAATAGAGGTCACAAACAGTAAAGCAATTAAAGGTGCCTTTCCAAAATAAAGATTATAAGTAATCTACATTTACAACATAAAATTTGCAAATAATTTCTACCGTTGGGGGCCGTTCAAGACGATCGGCGCTCAATAGTTCCCGCCACCTTAACCGGTCATTACTAAAACCATATAAAGGAGCTTCTCGTCTCCAACTCCATCTTTCGCCCATCTAGTGCATTCTTTCGATAAGTACGGGCATACGTAATATCTACATGTAAGATCCATTATCCACCATCATCCATTTTATGTTCATCAACCCACTTCAGGCAAATAATACCAATGATCCTCGTGGTGGTTCGACATTTCCAAGGGTAATCTTCATCAAGAAAAGAGATTACCGAGTTTCGTAAGGTCCGCTGGGCCTTTCGGAGGGTACCGCCATCGCCACGATCAATCCAAGTAGCTTTTGCCGCTTTTTTCCAACGAAGTTCGCTGTAAGTACCCCTAATGATGACATCTATCACATGCCTTGCAGTCGCTCGAGCGGTAACACTTGTCGAATCGGGTTGAGCTTATGAACAGCCCTCCGTCTCCGCCGTTGATTGGTTCGCAAACCACATATCAATCAAAGCTCCGCCAGATTTTTCTTTTTTCAATAAAGTCTTTCAAACTAGCACAATCGTCAGATTACTTAATTCAAGCTTGATGATAATCACAATATTTTTAGAATTCCCTTTTCCAGCTTAATGTTATCTCGAGGCGGTTCAAAATAGGTTGGTTCTTAATTTGATCCAAAATAATACAACCGTCTCAGATTAAGTGTCAGGTACGCTCTATTCACTGTCAGGCCGGAGCGATTTAACGCCCTCCACCCCGCCTCCAATTATTAAACTTTTTCGATCCGCCTCATAACTGGGCTCTTTATTACCATCATTCTTTCTCCGATCTTTATCGCCTCGTCCCCGACCGTCTCCTCAGTTTGGCCTCAAGCAGGACGCTTAAGGTCGTCCATAGCTTCCTCTACCACGATATAACCTTCACTTTGTCAAAGGCCTCAAAGAAGACTCTTCGGTGATGAAACATCAACTTCTTCACTAACTTTTTCGATTCGACCAGATCTAACCCATTTCAAACAAACCCAACCATTGTAGATCATTCAAGTCTCACACCGCCCATCGCTTTTCACGTAAATCTCTTCACATATTGTCCCAAAGACTCATTCAAAACCGTCGAACCCGAGCCAATGAACCAAATTGGTTTTCCCTTCTTTGTTGCTCCCAAAGCGAAAGCATGAAATTTATCGCATACGTCCGCCAAGATTTAAATCAATTTGAAGGCAAAGTCCCCATCCACCGCCGCATCCTTTCTAAGTGTCATGACGACGAAAGTATGACACTTAGCAAAGATCGCTAAAGTCATAATAATCCATCAATCTATTTCGAACGCTGATCAGGGTCATAAGGATCCCCGATCCATCATAACTCTCCATACGGGCGCTTTGGTGGGGTCGTTTTTTTCTAAGAATCTCCGCTGAAAAAGGGATTCTTTCTTTCCCAAGTGTCCTTCATCTTTCGATTTCGCAAGTCGCTCAAGCTCTTTTCAACTCTTTAACCAAATAATCTACTCCTTCCGTCGAGACGATGCTTCCTTTTCCGATGATTCCTTTCTCCCATGAAAGTAGACCGGCTTGCTTACAATGTAACCTTCAACTCTGTAAGGACTTCTTCTATGACGAAAGTGTCTCATAGTATATGTACCTCAAGAGACTTTCTGGAGTACAATCTCTAGATATGCTTCGCCTTTCAGGTTTCTGCATCGAGGCGAGAGTGTGCAACAACAAGGGCTCTCTTTCAGGGTTTCAGAGTACGATCCTCGGACCGATTCTCTTCGTTTCCTCCGACCGCCTCCTTAGAATCGATAGGTGATGTACCTCCTCGATCTTTGAGGAGTAGGCTTCGGATCTTCTTCGTTCTCGATTTCTACCGAGACTCTCGGGCCCCGAATGAACAGTGTTTTTTCCGCCTTTGTCCTCGCCTTCTGACCGATTATAATCGAAGTTCTTCATCCTCAACTCGCTATTCGACCATCCGCTCAGCCTATATCCCGTCGTTGCTTCACAAGTACTTCCATAGCTTTATCCGCTTCATCACCATCTCGCTAATCGTGAAACCCTTTCATCTTGGTCTTCTTGTCGAAGTTCTGCAGCGGTGCCTTCTACTCGCTTCCCGATCGCGGGCCGATGTTTTTTATCAAGTAGGGTAGACTAACCCACGCTTAACCTTACCCATCTTCTTCAATTGAAAATCTTCGTGGATCGCTTGACGCCAGGTTTGCATTTAACACTTATTATCACGGCCCCAAACGATCCTTAATGTATATACTGGTGTCGATTCACCGGCAAATTTCTACCGCCTCTTCGTGTGTAGGTGTTCTACTTTTCACCATAAATATCGACGTAGAACAAAAACACAGCCAGGATTGAAAATATTCGTGACACTAGAACTCACCCTCCTTCTAATACCAATGTTAACGCCAAGATCTTTCTCCACGCCCCAATCACCAAGACGCCATCCAATATCCCGCATACTCAACAAGTCAACACTAAAAGCTTCGACTACCGACCGCCGAGGGATAGCCCCATGGAGAGTCAAGACAGCGCATCACAAGGTCAACAATGGAGAGAAAAATATTGTCTAATGTCCGAGAGAGATAGAATAAGAATTCTAATGAAAAAATGTATGTTACTTACCCTCTTACGTGATCTTAGCCCCACGATGCTCCACTATCCGGCCATCGTGCCACCCACCACCTTCTCGACACCCTTTTTCCCTTACTTCCTGGCCACTTCAAATTAAAAGTAAAAAAGCCTACTTTCATCCCTCTCTCACATCGCTTTGTTATCACGGCCATTCGAGTCCCATCCTCATTAATGCCACGCAAAGAAAGTGGCGTATATAATTGTCAAATGTCATTTGGCATAATGATTATCGGGTCAAAATTGGGATTAAGATGATAATTTGTATAACGGGCCAATATAATGACTAAGCCCAAATAATAAGAACGACCCAAGTGAGAAAAGATCCAACCACGACTTAACATAACACGATCCAAAACTTCTAATATTCATTAGGAGGAGCCCAATAATTTTACCAATAAAGAAAAGGATTATGTCCCAACAAGAGTAATGCTCGAGAAAGATGAGGAGACAAAAAATGACTTCGTAGTTGATGACTTTTCTTGAGTTGTGACTAGAAAGCGAGTAAGTGACAAAAACAAAGAGTAGAGACTTTTTCATAATGATAATGTTAGTTATTATGTTTTGGGTTTTAGTGTATATAAAATTTTATTGTATAATATACTTTTGAAATAAAATAAATAATGTATAAATTGAATAATGATTGTTAGTTATTACGGAGTGTATATAAAATTTTATGTCGCCATAAGAATGTCATGGCGAGTGCCTTATCGCTTAGGCGTCCTGGCGGTCAACTACCGTTGTGTCCCGCCTTGACGCCATGACAACTATGGTTGTAGCAGACAACCAAAAATAAAACCTTACTGGGAATGATATTTATGTAGTAGTGCAAGTAAGAGTCGAATCCACAGAGATTCAGAGAATGATTAATCTATTTTTATAATTTGTATTCCAAAAAGGGAGTTTTAAATGTTTGTTGAATAAAGTAAACTAATATGCTAATAACGCAAAATAAACTAACAAAATAAATTAGAGAAACAAGCCTTAGATTAATTCTTCTTCCACCTTCAGAAACTTACACTGATTATTGACTCAAGCATAAACAATTAGTATTTTGAATATTTACCGTTGGAATTACTTTCGTGTCTTTCCTTAATTATTAATTGTAGTTAGATAGAAACAAGCGATCTAAATAACCCTAACTACCAAACAACTTTAGACAAGCACTGAAATTTTAATCTAATAGCAACTTTAAGAAATAGAAAAAACGATGAAGTTAAATAACACAAGCACAAGCGGTTGCATTAAATTTAGTTGAGTATTCTTTCAAAGATATAATAATTTTCTAATCTGCAGTTAATTATTAACTTTAGTTGTTTCACCAATTAGAGTAACCAAACAATTAAGGATTTGATATATAATTTAGCAGTAGATTTCGATGAATAATAAACTAGCGTGCACTCTAGCAATTAAACATATCAACCATAGAAATTAAATGCAGAAGAATAATCAATACTCATAATATAAATTGAACAATTAAAATCAATTAGATCTCACAATGTAATTGTGACGCCCCCAAAATAGGTATACACAACACCCATTCTGAGTCGCCAAATACATGGTACAAGAAGCAAACTACAATTTCAATAATACAAATGTCGTGTGAAATACGACAATATATACTGTGAGTTTAAATATAATATTGTCTTCTAGACAATATCCACACGCAAATAAATCCCCATCATAATTATTGATTCATTATTTTACAAAAATGGTGAGGACTACTAAACAACTCTCTCTAGAACCTTCATTCCATACCCCGACTAGTACTCGCTACATTCTCGCCTCCTGAGAAGAAAAAAAATGGAACAACAAGGAAAAGGGTGAGCTCAACTAGCCCGGTAAAGAATATTATGACTAAGATAATATACAACAAATTATCGTTAGTCTTCAACAGAAAAATCGATAGAATACAATGTACAACAAGTTTCGGATCAATATTCGCAATTGAAATAATAATAATTCATAGAAGAGTTACGTAGAGAATGAAATCTACTATAATCTATGAATTTAATGTATCCATCATCAATATTTTATCCTCGTAACATCAATCAATATACATCCGAATCAAATATTCATCTTTGCACTATGAGCCAAAGATATTCATCGATTGGTCATGTTCATTTAAACACTGCTCATCTTTGCACTACATGTGCCAAAGATATTAATCAATCGGCCATGTTCATCTCAACACTGCTCATCTTTGCACTACAGCCAAAGATATTCTTCAGAAATCATTCATCTTTGACCACTGTGCCAAAGATATTCAATAATATCATCATTTAAGACTGAGGATGATGAAAAATATTTTTTAAGAAACGAATCTAGTGAAACAAAATGACAAGGATTAAGGATTAAGGATTCGTACTTGGTTTTATCCACGCCCAAAAATACCTCAAAAATAATCATAGTGGTGTAAAATTCAAGAATGATCAAAACATGGATACAATCAGAGTTAGTATCCAGAATAGATGTTTTGGATTTAAAAGAAGAAATTTTATTTTTCTATGAATAAGACCAGATACGTGAATAAGGTCAGATATACGTGAATAGTGCCGATACGTGAATAGTAACTCCGACACCAAAAGATAGAAATTCCACAAAAATATCTTCACGCTTTCATTAATAGTACTCGTGAATAAGAACTCGTGAATAAGAACTCGCTTAATAGTAACTCGTGAATAGTAACTCATGAATAAGAACCCATGAATAGTAACCCGACATGAAAAAAGTTCCAAATTTGATAAAAACTTCAGATCAACATTTCAAAGATAATGATATTGAAGAAATAATATCATTACGAAAAAATAATATCCCTTACCTCGAAAGATCAAGATTTAAATTTAAAAACAGGATATAAGGCTATGACTTGACTTGCACCGTATAGCAATACTCAAAGTATACTCAAAATACTCACAAGAATACGCCGATAATATAGAGAGAAAACTTCAGATTTCTTCGTGTGATTTTCAATTCTAACCTAAGACACCTATTTATAGAAATCGCTAGAACACCAAAGCGTAAAATTTAATATAATATATTATAATTTTTCCACAACTTCATACGCACACTAACAATCTGAATTCAGCCCCTAACCACATGTTAAATGAGTTTCAAAAATGAAAAAACGTTTTTGTAATTAAAAATATTTTAAACTTCCAAAATCAATTATTTGAACTTCGTAACTTCAATAATTCATAATAAATAGCCCTTTCATCAGAAAATTCGAATCTCATGAGTTTTTATAGGAAATTCAATTCTCTACAACTTTGCAGAAGAAAGTTTTTCCAAATTCGAATAGAAATTGACCGAAATCCACAAACGGGTGATTTTATAATTTATAATCAAATTTCTATGGTCAATAATTGTGTCCACCAACACACAAAACATGTGTTAAACATTTAATGCCACAAAAATACTCTTCCTCCTCATATACTCATATATCCCACATTCATTGTAAAATATCACCGTTAATATATTATTAAAATAATATATTTAAATGAATTATTTTATCAAAAAGATAAAATATTAATTTTCAACAATTGTCATTTTTAAAAATTTTTCCATCTATATCCACATAAAATCAATATTTTCCTCATCATATAAATCAATAATTAATTATTCACAAATAATATTACGTAATCACAATATTGACAACTGTGCAGGTTCCTCAGAAAGAGGGGCTTTCCAATAAGAATTTCTCTCATCTTGGCGCCGCAATTAGGTGACCAAACCTCTCCTTAGTATGTAACTTTCTAGACATTGCCAATAATGTTATCTAATAATATTATTCAGATAATATGAATTATTGCTTCGATAATGAAAGAGATGTGTAATGACAATTATCAAACAACAAAGAATATAAAATATCAACGCAAAGAATTATTAACTCAATAAAATATCGAATAAAGAATTATCAGAACCATTATTGAGTAGTGCCTTTCACGTAAGAATCAATAATTGGTGCAATACCAAGTGCTACTGCTCAACAACGCGTATTAGTGTGTTTTAACCACGGGTATTCCAACAAGATAATCAGTAATAACTACGCCGTTATTTAAAAACAACTTATATTTGTCGTTTTCTTCATCCAATCACTTTTCCGTTATGGGGCCACACATGGTCAAGGCTGTCGCATTTAATATTCCCCGACAAGCATTTAATATTCCACGACCAAACGAATATTCCCAACGATAATGAATATTTTATAACCACTTGCTTAATTTTGAAATATTTGCATATTTAACCCTTAACTATCCACATTAATCAAATCAACCCTTACTATTTCAAAATAATAAATAAAGGAAATTCCTTTTATTTAAAAAAATTTTTTGGTCTTACAACCTCCCTCCTTATGAAATTTCGTCCTCGAAATTGACGACGACTGGTGTTTCAAAAGGTGAGGATACCTCGCTTTCATTTCCGTTTCCAATTCCTGTGTCATTTCCTCTATAAAGCATGATTCCTCCACAAAACTTTAACTTGTGGTATGACCTTTCTTGCGCGTAGGACATGCTCCTTCCTATCCAAAATCTTGACAGTACCTCCTCACACGTTAAGTCTTGGCTATCTCTTCTTGGGTTTCTAACTCAATAACGTGGTTGGGTCTTTCACATATTTACGAAAGCATGGATATGTGAAACACATTATGAACACGAGACATACTTCGGAGGTAACGCAAGTCTATAGGCTACATTTCCTACTCTGGTCAAGAATTTGAAATGGACCGATAAATCGTGGATCGAGCTTTCCTCTCTTCCCAAATCTTGTAACTCCCTTCCATGGAGCAACTCGCAACAATACATGATCCCCTACATTAAATTCCACGCCCTTTCGATGAAGATCCGCGATAACTCTTTTGTCGATCTTGTGCCAGTTTGTATACGCTGTCGAATCATTTGGATCTTTTCAGAGTCATACGATTAACTTCGGGTCCCAACAATGTTGCTTCACCCACCTCATCCCAACATATTGGAGAACGACATTTTCGTCCATATAATGCTTCGAATGGAACCATGCCTATATTTGTTTAATAACTATTATTGTATGAGGATTCCACCAATGGCAAGTACTTATCCCAACTTCCTTTGAAATCTAGGACACAGAGTTTTAATATATCTTCAAGAGTTTGAGTAGTCCTTTCTGATTGCCCATCCGTTTGAGGATGGTATGCCAAATCGAATCAGAACTGCGTCTATAGCTTTTCTAACCCAAAATCATGAAGTGAATTTTGGGTCACGATCTAAAACTATGGATCTTGGCATGCCATGCAATCTCACAATCTCATTTACGCATATACGAGAAAGACGCTCAAGGAATAAGTCTCTCGATATCGAAGAAATGAGCAGACTTGGTTAATCTATCAACAATAACCCAAATAGCATTGATGCCTTGAGAAACCGTAGGAAGACCCAGAATCTAAATCCATAGTAATGTGTTCCCACTTCCATTCCGGAATCTCAAGTGGTTGCAACGGACCTTTAGGTACAAGATGCTCCGCCTTTACACGTTAGCAAGTTAAACACATCGAGATAAACTTTGCAATCTCTCTCTTCATATTGCTTCCACCAAAATGTATGTTGAAGATCATAATACATTTTGGTACTCCCAGATGGATTGCAAATGGCGATTGTGTGCCTCCATCTTAATCTTGTACTTCAAATCGAGTCGTTAGGAACACAAAGTCTAGAGTGGACTCAAGTATTCCTTCTTCATCAATTCTCGCCCTAATAGCTCCTTCTCAGACTTTCTTCTTCATACGATCACTTCCGAAGTCGGTGGCTCGAGCAATCTTAACTTTTTCTATTAAAGTTGGCTCTACGCAGATATTTGACATCATCGCACTCGTTCCGCATATAATCTTCTACTCACCGCGTCACCTACCACGCTCGCTTTTCCGGGATGGCATGATCGTAACATGTCTTTGAAATGAGTCTCCTCTTGAGTTCTTCAAGCTCTTCCCACATTCCTCGCTCCATTCGAATTTTGTATCTCTACGAGTCACCTAAGTTAACGGAATAGCGATTCAAGAAAATCCTTCCACGAATCTCCGATAATAACCAACTAAGCCTGAAAGCTACGTATTTCGACATCGACTTAGGTTGCTCTCAATCGTGACTCATATCCCAATCTTGGATAAGACGTCACAATGACACCTATCGCTTTACTATCGCATCTAATACGACGCCCCTACAGAGAGTTCGCGGTGAATTCCACAAAGGAAGTCACAAGATAAAGGCTCGTGTACCAAATTTATAGTTGAATTTTTAACTCCTCAAGTTCAATAGAGCCATTCGATATGAGATTTTAGAAATGAGTTTTGTACCGGGTTCAAAGTCGATACAAAATTTAATATCGTGCTTTGGGAGTAAGCCAAGAAATTCTTCAGAAATACGTCAGAAAAATCAATAACAATGTGAATATTATTCAAATTTGACGTGTCTTTATTCAAATCCATAACATGGACTAAGAAAATTTGACATCCGTAATAAACGAATGACTTCATGGCTTGATATGAAAATGTTTGACTACAATGGTTTGATTGCTTGAATTGAATAACAAAGTTGCTTAGGAATATGAAAACTAACAACCTTACAAAAGCAATCAATTTGGTATGATGAGTAGTTAACCTTAAAATCACATCAAAAACAAATATCTCTATGTAAATAAGGTTAATGTGTAATGTGATAGTGCCAACTTGAATCAAGCAAGATTTTTAAACAACGGATGTAATGAAAGTTTCTCCTAATGGAGTCTCCACAGATAAGTCAAAGTTTAATTTCTCCGTAGTCAAGTTCAAACGTTGAGCGCAAGTAAGAGAGATAAAAGAATGGGTAGAACCGATATCTAGTAAGGTATATACTTCGCAAGAATTTATAATTAACTAACCTGCGTGCTAACTTCGCTCGGGTTCCTCGATTTTGACCAAATCACAACAAACGCTTCTTCCCGGAATCGTTGACTTTGACTTTTTCGGGACATCTTTTTGAGTCACCATTCACTGGATCTGGTTTCGATATCGCATAATCTCGAGCGATATGTCCTTCTTTTTCCACAATTATAGCATACCTTAAACTGCATTGTGGGCCGTCAATGATATGTCCCTCTTTTCCAGATTTTGTAATATATGACCGGTGGTCGTTCTCCTCCCTTAAAACTAGTCACATCGGGCGCCGACGCCTTCACATGGTCGTTGTTGAATCTCTTCTTTTAAAATCTCCTCCCGACTCGCTTCTTCTATTTTCATGGCCACGATTACCACCAGAGTGGTTACCGCTTTGTCTCAGATTCTTCTTTCTCCATTGGTTATCGTTATTCGATGATCGCTATCTTCAGATGATCCTGGTTATGGTCCCTCGGTTGAACGTATTTCGTTATCTCGCTTCTAACAACCGAGCCCTCGCTGACAACATCCGAATAGAGAGAAAATTTATGAGAAATGAGATATCGACGTATGTCGAGTTTCAAACCTCTCGTAAACATCCGCGCCATAACGCTCCTCATTCTCCACCAAATGAGGTGCAAACTCGATAACTCCGCGAACTTCGCCTGCGTCTTCGACACCGCCATGTTATTCTCGCTTCTAGTCTAATAAACTCCACTTCCTTCATACGACGAATACTTTTTGTGGAAGTACTTGTCATTGAACTGCTTCAAACGCTCTCCCACGACATACGCCGAAAGCGGTTTGGATAGGTACGCTTCACGATTCCCACCAAGAATCGCTCGCCACGGAATATAAAGGCGGCGAATGGAACTTTCTGTTCTCCGCATCCCAAGACATCGAATATCTTGGTAATTTGTTTGACCCACGTCTCGCCTTTAATCGGATCCGCTTTTCCTGCACTCGTGGTCCCAACTTTGAATCGCTGGTCGTGACCACCCGTGAATTGCTATCATTTCTCTCGATTTTGAACACGAAGTCTCCTCGTCTCGATTTTGCATGAACCGCAAAAAGCTTTTAAACATCCCCTCGCTCATCATCTCGCTTTCCGGTGGTGTTGTTTCACAGAGGAACATTACCAAACTGTTCAGACGCGTTCTCCTCGTTGGTGAAGACATGCATCTCCACGGCCTCATTTGCTCCATCGTTAATATTCTCACGACATTCTCAAATATCGTCATAAAATAAGGGTTAATTAAGGAAATCAATATATCACATAATATCCCTATATATCGACCAACTAACAAATAAGCTTTAGTAGGACACCTTTGGCGAAGGATTTACTCGTCTCTCCCTCCTAGTTCTATTCCCCGATCTCCGCCAGAGATCATATCCCTAAGCTCGATATTAACCGTGACGCCCCCAAAATAGGTATACACAACACCCATTTCGAGTCGCCAAATACATGGTACAAGAAGCAAACTACAATTTCAATAATACAAATGTCGTCGTGTGAAATACGACAATATATATCGTGAGTTTAAATATAATATTGTCTTCTAGACAATATCCACACGCAAATAAATCCCCATCATAATTATTGATTCATTATTTTACAAAATGGTGAGGACTACTAAACAACTCTCTAGAACCTTCATTCCATACCCGACTAGTACTCGCTACATTCTCGCCCGAGAAGAAAAAAAATGGAACAACAAGGAAAAGGGTGAGCTCAACTAGCCCAAGAAAGAATATTATGACTAAGATAATATACAACAAATTATCGTTAGTCTTCAACAGGAAAATCTGATAGAATACAATGTACAACAAGTTTCGGATCAATATTCGCAATGAAATAATAATTCATAGAGAGTTACGTAGAGAATGAAATCTACTATAATCTATGAATTTAACAATCCATCATCAATATTTTATCCTCGTAACATCAATCAATATACATCTAGAATCAAATATTCATCTTTGCACTACAGCCAAAGATATTCATCATTGGGTCATGTTCATTTAAACACTGCTCATCTTTGCACTCTATGTGCCAAAGATATTAATCAATCTGGCCATGTTCATCTCAACACTGCTCATCTTTGCACTGTGCCAAAGATATTCTTCAGAAATCATTCATCTTCAGACTATGTGCCAAAGATATTCAATAATATCATCATTTAAGACCGAGGATGATGAAAATATTTTTTTTAAAACGAATCCGTTGAAACAAAATGACAAGGATTAAGGATTAAGGATTCGTACTTGGTTTTATCCACGCCCAAAAATACCTCAAAAATAATCATAGTGGTGTAAAATTCAAGAATGATCAAAACATGGATACAATCGAAAGTTAGTATCCGTAATAGATGTTTTGGACGAAAAGAAGAAATTTTATTTTTCTATGAATAAGACCAGATACGTGAATAAGGTCAGATACGTGAATAAAGGCCAGATACGTGAATAGTAACTCCGACACCAAAAGATAGAAATTCCACAAAAACATCTTCACGCTTCATTAATAGTACTCGTGAATAAGAATCGTGAATAAGAATCGCTTAATAAGAACTCGTGAATAAGAACTCATGAATAGTAACCCATGAATAGTAAACCCCGACATGAAAAAGTTCCAAATTTGATAAAAACTTCAGATCAACATTTCAAAGATAATGATATTGAAGAAATAATATCATTACGAAAAAATAATATCTCTTACCTCGAAAGATCAAGATTTAAATTAAACACTGGATATAAGCTATGACTTGGACTTTAATCAGTATAGCAATACTCAAAGTATACTCAAAATACTCACAAGAATACGCCGATAATATAGAGAGAGAAAACTTCAGCTTCCGTGTGATTTTCAATTCTAACCCAAGACCCTATTTATAGAAATCGCTAGAACACCAAAGCGTAAAATTTAATATAATATATTATAATTTTTCCACAACTTCATACGCACACTAACAATCTGAATTCAGCCTCCTAACCACATGTTAAATGAGTTTCAAAAATGAAAAAACGTTTTTGTTATTAAAAATATTTTAAACTTCAAAAATCAATTATTTTTAACTTCGTAACTTCAATAATAATTCATAATAAATAGCCCTTTCATCAGAAAATTCGAATCTCGCGAGTTTTTATAGGAAATTCAATTCTCTACAACTTTGCAGAAGAAAGTTTTTCCAAATTCCAAATAGAAATTGACCGAAATCCACAAACGGGTGATTTTACAAGCTATAATCAAATTTCTATTAATAATTGTGTCCACCAACACACAAAACATGTGTTAAACATTTAATGCCACAAAAATACTTCTTCCTCCTCATATACTCATATATCCCACATTCATTGTAAAAATATCACCGTTAATATATTATTAAAATAATATATTTAAATGAATTATTTTATCAAAAAAAAATAAAATATTAATTTTCAACAATTGTCATTTTAAAAATTTTCTCCATCTATATCCACATAAAATTAATATTTTCCTCATCATATAAATCAATAATTAATTATTCACAAATAATATTACGTAATCACAATATTGACAACCAAAGTGCGCTTCTCAGAAAGAGGGCTTTCAATAAGAATTTCTCTCATTGGCGCCAAGCAATTAGGTGACCAAACCTCTCCTTAGATGTAACTTTCTAGACATTGCCAATAATGTTATCTAATAATATTATTCAGATAATATGAATTATTGCTTCGATAATGAAAGATATCGTGTAATGACAATTATCAAACAACAAAGAATATAAAATATCAACGCAAAGAATTATTAACTCAATAAAATAATCGAATGTAAGAATTATCAGAACCATTATCGAGTAAAAGGCCTTCACGTAAGAATCAATAATTGGTGCAATACCAAGTGCTACTGCTCAACAACGCAGATTAGTGTGTTTTAACCACCGGGTATTCCAACAAGATAATTGTGAATAACTACGCCTGTTATTTAAAAACAACTTATATTTGTCGTTTTCTTCATTCAATCACTTTCCGTTATGGGCCCACACACGGTCGTGCTCGTTGCATTTAATATTCCCCGACAAGCATTTAATATTCCACCACCAAACGAATATTCCCCCAACGATAATGAATATTTTATAACCACTTGCTTAATTTTGAAATATTTGCATATTTAACCCTTAACTATCCACATTAATCAAATCAACCCTTACTAATTCAAAATAATAAATAAAGGAAATTCCTTTTTATTTAAAAAAAATTTCGGGGTCTTACAGTAATAATCTGAGGCTTTCATCCCCTTAATCCAAGAATAAGAATTTAGCTATACATGACTATAAAAACACCAAAGAATAATAGAGAGAGAATTTTGTAGACAAGTCCTTGAGCTCTCTTGGTAATCATCTATTTATAGGCATAAGACATTAATTTTTTCCATTTAGGTTTCAACCTCCTAGTGACAATCAACTTCCTTCAAAGAGATTTTCTTTTCTTTCATTAGATTTAACTTTCACACCAAGATTGTTCCACCTCATTCCTTATACGATTCTTTTTGTTTCTTTCCTTCCATGAATAGGTTCATTAAATATTGCTGGATCACCAAGATATTTACTTTATTATAATAAAATATTAAATCCTACAAAATAAAATAAAACATATTAATTAAATAAACTAATATAATTAAAAAAGAAAAACATTTAATTTCACCTTAAATAAAAATATAATAATAATGAGTATATTTAGGCACAATAAATACAAAAGATTAAGCATTAAGGAATAAAAACAACATATTTTATTCTCATCAGTTTCTCTCTTTCGGAACTCCATATTAGTTGAGACTGTCAAGGGAACACAAAAATAGTCATAATTAAAGATGGTACTTCATGAATGTTCATATATGTAAATTTAGGAGCCAATTATAATCCAAAATTTACAATTGAATGGATATATGCAGATTATGGAAATATGACTTACGCGTCACAGTTGGTGCTTTGGGAGATCGGAATATCTAATTTAACACCGCACTTGTCAGGTAGAGCTTGGGCTGCATCATCTTTCAAGCT
Source organism: Panax quinquefolius (assembly GCA_020205615.1). Classification (NCBI taxonomy): domain Eukaryota; kingdom Viridiplantae; phylum Streptophyta; class Magnoliopsida; order Apiales; family Araliaceae; genus Panax; species Panax quinquefolius. The sequence goes on along the minus strand of CM035157.1, from coordinate 131,500,842 downwards.
TGGGTAGCGATTGGCAGCTGTCTTAACACAGTTGCAGGCTGCACGCTTGTCTTCTGAGCTAGCTTTGTGTTGGTGCTGCTTGTATGCTTTAGGAATAGCTTTCTTCTGTATGGTTTGTGATGGAGGAAGCTCTCGGCTGGGGTATTATTAGAAGAGCAAATGTGTCATGGTTATGAGCTTTCATTTATAATCATTTGGAACTACTTGTAACTTATTTTATCTGGTTACAACAATTCTATATTGCTTCTATTAGCTAATATTTGGCTACGTGCAATTTCTCTTAGACTAGTTTGGAAATTGGAATGCAGGGACAGGGAATAAATACAAAAGAGAGATAAATATATGCTTCAAACTATTGAAATTAAAACATTTTAAGCTTTTTGAGATATAAGCAAAATGAGCATGATGACTATTTGCGGGGATAGCTCATTTGGGAGAGCGTCACTGAAGATTGTTGGTTATTCTCCAAAATTTCTGTAACCCCCGTTTAGAGTTAATACCCTAGCCTTTATGTTTTCTCAGAACCCCTGCTTCAATTCCAACATAAACCTTATTTATATCTTGTCAGAACTCCCAAGCGTTTCATTAAAAACTATTAAAATCTCCAACGTTATTTAAACGTTCCTTATAAGGGTGATTGTTTTTAGAAAAATGAGAGTTTACTTTCATGAGAAAAAGATATACACAAATAACTACTTTATTCTTCTTCTCCATATTATCTCTCACAGTATCCTATTCTTTCGATATATTCAACTCTTATACTGTTAATTGGGCAATCCACATGACAAGTCCAAAGCCTCCTTCCGTGAGTGCATTACACGATCGGAGACTTCATTGTTGAATCTGGAGAGTGGTACCATGTTCTATCATTTGTACCATGATTATTATCGATTGGGGCGAAATCACTTTTTTAGAGACGAGAGCTAAGTTTATGCCTCTGTTTTCCAAATTAAGTTGTTCCAATTTATTTATATTATTCGTCTTGTTAATTGCTATATTTTCCAACAATCTAAAAAGTGATTTAATCTATTAACAAGAATACATGTTGTTTTAGTTAGAAACTATGAATCTGGAATGTTAGAATATTCTTGGGGTGGTCGTGGAATATGATGAAACAGCTACGCCTAGGCTTGCCTTTGTCTCTCTGTTTGTCTTGTTCCCATATACTTACAGTAGTAGTTGTTTTGTTGTTAATAATATATATTTGTTTTGTCTGCTTGTGGGACACTCCCCTGAATATTATTCGGATGGATGGGTATCGGGTATTGGCTTTTTCTCTTGCCAAACAAACACTTGTTCTTCTATACATGTAAAGCTGACTTGAGGGGGGAAGGAAAATAAATAAATAAATAGATTTCAGAGTATATGGCCAGAGAGAGAGAGAGAGAGTTATTTGTAGTATTTTTTACAGGCATGAGATTTGGTATCTTGATTTTCAAAGTGAGTCTTATTATGAGGTGTCTCAAAAAGGAAGTTTGAGTCTTTGGTTATGGAAACAAGGAGGGTATGAAAATATATGTATACCTTTTTTGGACCCATGTACTTGATGTTTTAACATACACTATGCAGCCGTATATGTTGTTGCTAAGAACTAAGTATGCTTCTTAAATGAGGATTATGGGTCCCTTAATAGGTGAAGTGTTTAATAACTTGCTATTGTGCCTCAAATTATATCTCAATACGTGAGTTTGAGTTAAAAAAAAATAATAAAAAAAAATGCATAAAATGAGAATTTTCAACTTCACCACAAGTCACAATTACTAGTTGATTTATTGATAGTTCTAATCCACCTTATTTGTCTTGCATAGACTTAAAGAGAATTTTAGTATTCACTTACCATAGAATTTTTAGCATGAGATTATCGTAATAGATTGTGTTTTTTTTTTCTCTTCTTCTTTAACTACTGTAACAAATGATTGGTCCTTTTTTGCCAAAAATGGTAGGTTAAAGTGTATATACTATAATGGTTGATAGATTTTATTTTATTTAATCTCAGAAAATGTTTTATTAATTGTTTAATCATGAAAATCAATTAATAAATAGTTATTGTGATTATTAAATTCTAAAATTTAACCGATATTAATTATTGGCATAAAATTAATATTTCCATCAAGTTTTGGGAAATTAATATATTTGGGTAATTTTAGTTATTTTCAATTTAATTATGTAACAGCTTAATTAATTGTGATAATTTGCATGATCTTGAGAAAAATTCCGTAAAATTACACTAACCTTTGGTGATGATAAAGATCTTTGTTGTGGCCTAAACCAATCTGGCTTTGACCTTTTGTTTGAAAATCTCATAGCAATTAAGAATCTATTTGTATTTTTATAAAGTGAGAGAATCCTTTCCTTCTTCTTTATATTATAAATTAACATTACCTTTTTACACTTTGGTAAGTAATGACATCTGAGTTGATTGAGCTTATAGTAAGTGAATTTGTTTTGTGTTATATAACAAAATTATATTACATGGTTGAAATGAAGCATCGATTCATGCCATGGTACCTTTTATACCACTTAATCGATCATCGAGATTATCCATTAAGAACACAATTTTTTTTTTTCCCAAGTTGAATCATTGCTTTCAGTTCATTGAGACTTTGGATGTTTTCAACTGCATATTTGCTTCTTATTTAGGGGCATGTTAGTAGATATTTCTTTTTAAAATGCTAATGTCCCTGGTCAGTGTGAAGCCAACTCGTTTATGTGAGGAAAAAAAAAAAAATCAAGACCGAATGAAAAGGGGTAAATATGTGTGAGATAATCTTTAGCAAGAAAATTTTCAAAATTTATTTTTGAATTTGAACTTATTTTCAGTACGCCAACATTCAACTCAACTTAACAACACTTTTTATCACATACTAGTTGGGGTAGGTTGAAAACTTCTAACTTGATTTGGTGCAGTAGTCCATATTTAATGATGATTGTATCTTTCCATCTACAATAATCTCTCTTCGCTCGAATGAAGACCAAAGGTGTGAAATTACAACTAGTTATAAGCCCTTGGTCATCATTTTGAAATGAGATTCAAGTGGACGTTTCATATTTATTCCAAATGGATGTTTTGTATATGTTGCAAGTTGCTAGATGGACGTTGATAATATATGAAGCCTAATTTGGGGTATCTTAAAATGTGGGGGAGTGTCTAGCTAAAGTAGCTATATCAGAATTTAAAAAGAAATACATCTGTTGGGTGTTTAAAAAGAAGTGAAAAAGTTGACCAGTCTATTGATAATTTTAAAGCAAGTTTTTCAGTACTTGTTGTTATGTGCTAATGTTCAAAGATTATGTGAAATTCTTGTGAATTGTTTTAATAGTGCACTCGTGCAACAATGTGATAATAATCATTAATAATCCGATGATAATTTAAGTTAATTGTTCTATGTGAACTATATAATTTGAGAAATGCGAAGTATAAGCATTATGGAGCATGTATTAGATGTCAAGCATGTATAAATGTACAATATGAGAAAGATGAAGCATTTATAAAATGTGAATTATACATAAAATGTGAAACATGAGAAATGTGATATATGCATAAGATACAAAACATGAAAATTGTGATGTGATTATATGTGGATAATTTTGATATTTGGTACTGATGAGAAAGTTGTGAAAATTATTAAAACATTTTTTTTTATTCTCTAAATTTGACATGAAAAACGAACTTGATTCTTGGTATGAGAATTAATAAAAATGCACATAGTTTGTTTTTATTATGTGAAATTCTTAAGAAATTTAATTTCTTTAATAAAGAGCCATTAGGAACACCTTGTGACTCTAGTGTGTGAATTTAAAGAAAAATAAAGGGGATTAGTATTGCATAAATTGAAGATGCCAGAATCATTGATAATGTAATGTACTTAATGAATTGTACTCAACCTGATATTGAATATGTCATTAGTAGACTTAGCAGATATACGCATAATCATTCACAAGATAATTGGAATGCATTGTCACGTCTAATGAGGTATTTAAAAGGAACAGTTAATGTAAGTGTACATTTTTCTGATCATCCTAATGTTTTTGAAGGACATTGTGATGCTAATTGGATATCTACTAATGATGAAACAAGTTCCACTAGTAAATATGTGTTTACTTTAAGTGGATGAGTTGTCTCTTGGAGATCTGCTAAACAAACTGTACTACTAAATCTACTATGAAATCTGAATTTATTGCATTAGAATTGACAGGTACAGAAGCAGAGTGGCTGAGGAATTTATTAGCAGACATAATAATTCCTTACATATCTCTGCATTGTGATTCTCAAGCTGCTATTGGATGAGGAATGAACCATGTGTATAATGGGAAATAGAGACATATTCGCTTGAGACATAATGTTGAATGAGGACTGATCAGTAAACGGTGTTATTTCTATGGAAATTTGAAAGGTCTGAAAAGAACCTAGCGGATCCGATTACAAAAGGATTAATTAAAAAGAGAGTCCAAGAAGCATCTAGAGGGATGGGACTATTGCCAATATCTTGAGTAAGTAATACTCGATGGAAACCCAACCCATGTGATTGGAGATCCCATGAATTGGGTTCAATGGGTAACAATAAGTCACGTAATTACTTAATTATAGCACTACAATTATTTATATCCCTTCTTGTGTGCATGTGGTGCTTACTGACAAATTGTGAAAGGATGAATCGTTTAGATTCTTAATGAAACTCATAGCCCCTAAAGGGTGGTGTATGTCAGTATACACTTGATGGGTTCACCTATATAAAGGTGGAAGTGTAGTAGCTTCCTATGAGAGTCTTTCGCATACTCTCAGAGCCTTTATGAAAATCGGGACATGGCGCATGGCACAGAACACGCCCAACCGCGGACTTGTGTGGATTCAGGATTTAAGATATGTGTGCAAGCTAAATTGATTGTATCACAGATAATAGGTTCAAGAATATAATTCACCTATAATCTACAATCATGAGCTTGTTCCACTAAGTGTCGATTCAAACCCACAAGGTATCGACGTTATGTATCTAAAATCCATTGCCCTTCTCACTTCTTTTTATTTTCTTCTCTTTGATAATTTTGGATCATGTGGGGGATTGTTGGTTATTCTCCAAAATTTCTGTAACCCCCGTTTAGAGTTAATACCCTAGCCTTTATGTTTTCTGTAACCCCCGTTTCAATTCCAACATAAACCTTATTTATATCTTGTTGTAACTCCCAAGCGTTTCATTAAAAACTATTAAAATCTCCAACGTTATTTAAACGTTCCTTATAAGGGTGATTGTTTTTTAGAAAAATGAGAGTTTACTTTCATGAGAAAAAGATATACACAAATAACTACTTTATTCTTCTTCTCCATATTATCTCCGTGTATCCTATTCTTTTCGATATATTCAACTCTTATACTGTTAATTGGGTAATCCCATAGAGATAAGTCCAAAGCCTCCTTCCGTGAGTACACACGATCGGAGACTTCGCCATTGAATCCTTTGGGAGAGTGGTGGCCGTTTCATTCATTTGTACCATGATTATTATCAAAAGTAAATCACTTTTTAGGACAGTAGCTAAGCTACGCCTCGGTTTTCCAGCTAAGTTGTTCCAATTTATTTATATTATTCGTCTTGTTAATTGCTATATTTTCCAACAAAGATTTCACGTGTTTGATCCACGTTCACGACAAGCAATTTTCTTTTTCTTTCTAACTCAAGAACTTTTTTTTTTTCGAATAATTATTAGAGAATTGATATTTTCACAAGTAAATTTAATAGTTCCATAAGATTCTTCCTCGTGAGAATTTAAATTTGATTCTTTATTTATGGTACAAATGAAACAACTTCAATCACACAATTGTTGGCGCTTTAAATTTTTTTTTTTTTGTTTTTTTATTTATTCTTTCTTTAGTAAGGGTGTAAATAAACCGAGTTGAGTCGAGTATTGAGTTACTCAGATTTAGTTCACAAAATTTATCGAGTATAAAATAAGGTTTGTTTGAGTCTCGTTTAGCTACCGAGTTGAACACGATCTCGAATCGAGCTCGAGCAGTTTAAACTTTACGAACGAATATGATCCGAGTATATCAATAGAAAATTACAATTTGAGAAGGTTCGAGTAATTTATCGAACTTTATAATTTACTCATATTTGAATCATTTATATTTCGAGTCGAGCTCGAATTAAACTTTTAGTCAAGCGCGAGTACGAATCGAATCCGAACTGTTTACTTATTTTACAGCCTTATTCTTTAGGCATTAAGGTAATTTGAAAATAAAGAAGGGTTTGGAACTCACAAGTTGAATACACCCTCCATTCTTTAATATAGGTTGTTTTAGAGTTGTGCACAAGTATTAAGAAAATGATTGTAAAGTATTAAATATACTAGCAATTGTCTATATTACACTTGTATTGGAAAAAGAGTGTTATTTATAGGGTAAAAAAATAGTTAGAGAACCAAAGTTATAGTATTTATTACTTGGGGTAATATTAGAAACTAAGCAATTAAGAACAAAAACATTTCTCTAAAACGACTTATATTAAGAAACGGAGGGAATAGAAACTAAAAGTATGTTACTGATATTCTATGTAGCAAAGTGCAGTTTACTTGCATAGAGGCTGGAAGCCCTAAAATCCCAAACTGATTCCTTCTCAATGACCGAAAGCGCCGAAAAAGATAAGGGAAAGAACAAGAAAAAGATAAGGGAAAGAACAAACAATGCAACAAGAAGGCAACATGTGCAACTCAAGCGAAATAAGTATCATAAATCTCAACGATGAGTGAGAGATACCCAGAACTTCAGTGACGTGGCAATGTGGGTACATGAAAAAGGGAACTGCTGATCCGAAAAGAAGGTTTATTGGTTGTTCTCGTTTTAAGGTGTATGTCCTAATTTTTTTATTCTTTCTTCTTATAATGATGCTCTGTTTTGAGTGTTAAATTTTTCCCTAATTTCTTCCTTCTTTTTTCGGGTTTCGCCATAATCCCTTTAAATTTATTTTCTCTGTAATTATGGATAATGAATTTGGGCTTTTGGTTTGATTGTTAATGAGAATAATAATTGGGATAATTTGTGGTAGGATAAAAGTTTATGTTTTAGGATTTTTAAATGGTGTGATCCACCATTTACAGAGAGATTAAGGGAAATGATATTGAAGTTGAAGGAAGCAATGAAAAAGTTGAGAGATTGATACCGCTACAAGAAAAAAGAGTAATTCCGACGGAATTATATTCGACAGAAATAATTCCCTCGAAATTAGTATATTTTCGACAGAACATAATTATGTCAGAATTAGGATATTATCGAAGGAATTCCGTCAGAATTAGGCATGGTCCTTGGCGCGAATTGTTCCCGCCAGTGTGTGTACTAAATTCGACGGAATATATGTTAAGTTCCACTGAATAATCAGTCGGAAATAAATTAAAATTGACGGAATTAATGACGATGGAATTCCGTCAAAAATAAACCCCCTTTTTTTAATTGAACCAGAAGTCCTATTTTGTTCATTCATTCTTTCCTTCCTCTTACCTCAGTATAACTAGCAGCGACGACAACTGTTCATCTCCTTTTCATCTCCTCTGTTCATTTAATCCTTTCAATTATTTAAGCCCTAATTATATCTTCTCATCTCCTCTGTTCATCTATTTTTAACCCTTAATTTAGCTTTAAACTCCTAATTTCTCTCCATAGATAAACCCTAAGATTTTCATACGAAGGCTACTTGGTGGTGTGCGGCTGCGACTTATGCCTCTAGCTATTGTGTTCTTTTTCATCCATTGTTAGCTTCAATTTAAATGTTAGGTGTTAATTATTTTTGTATTTAGGGTTAAGAAATCCTAATTTTTTAAGCCCTAAATTGAAGAAATTATTCATTGTTATATTTCTTAGGATTTATAAAGGCACCTATTAATAAGCATACAATGAGCAATAGATTTTGTATTTGCATGAGTTTTGTTGGGACCCTGAACATCGATGATAAAAAATATGGAAGTTGGAAACCAATTGATGAATAGAGGTGACGAAGAAAATGAAGAAACCACGCATGAAGATGTATTGGTGCTGAAAATTAAGACAAGTCCAAACGTTAAAGAAATAAATTGTCAAGCAAAGTTCAATGGAGAAGACATTACGAATTGCTTTAGTAGTTTATTGAATTTTGTTTTTCGTTGTATTGAAAACAAATGTGTAGATTAGTATATTTGAATGTGTTGAAGGCTATTTGTAATGTATGTATTAAAGGCTATTTTGCCAAGTATGTATTGAATGCTTATTTGGCTTCATTTTAAATATCTACGTTTGACTTTTGACATCAAGAAATGAATGTGATATAGCTGATAATGTGGCACAAAGAAATGAAATTAAGCGGCAGATAGAAATGAATGTGGCACCAACCTATGCAACTAACATGTTATTAAGGGGTTGGGGGCGGTCCGGTGCACTAATGACCGGTACCGTCCTGTACCTTTGTTATTTTTTTTATTTTTATTTTTTTAAATCATAATTATAAGAATAATAAATAAAAAATAATAGAGCAAGTTTAAACAAAAAATTGTAAAGGAAAGTATATTTTTTACAGTGTATTTTCAATCAAAAATATACTTTCCTTCACAATTTTTTGTTCAAATTTACTCTATTATTTTTTATTTATTATTCTTATAATTGTGGTTAAAAAAAAAAATTTTGTTCGGACGCCCCAATTTGTTATTGTTATTAAGACAAAAAAAAATTTTAACCAAGTAATTGAATGCAAAATGAACCTTGTCAACAAAACTAATCTTCCTAAGTACCACAAGAAACTTATGCAATAATACTGAGCAAATGCATTCACCAACTTGTTCTAAATGTAAGAATTAATTACAAAAATAATTCAATCCCAACCACAACATGAGTAGATATTAAAATACACAACCATAAACATCAACTAAAATGCATAATATACTCATATTCCAAAAACATAAACATTTTATCCCAATTGTATAAAAAAAAAAAATTTAACCTTGTCCTGATCTAACTACAATAACTTCATAATTGTGACGCCCCTAAATATGAGTACTGGCTACTATAGACTTGGTGCTTACTATTCATCCACATCACAACAACTAACTATTAAATACAAACTAATTTATATTATTATTACATTATTTACATAATTTAGTCATACAAATTCCCAGGTTTTACTTACATTTCATTAATATTCATTTTGTTCCAAAATATTACATTACTAATTATTAGTTAACTGATACATTATAATTCTCCTAATCTGTCTATGTCGCTTTGCCTTTTCTTTTATTTTGACCCCTCGGGTCATTCCACTTTAACCGTAAATATTTGCAAAGGTGAGTAACAAATTTGCTCAGCAAGTATAAATAATTTAAAATATCAGAACAACAATTATGATTGAATCCAATATTATTGACGATTAAATAAAAATAGGGTCACATTTGAAATTTCAGAATCAACAAAATATCTTCATAAAACTTTGAACTGAGTTTTTCAACTTGAGTTGAGCAAACAGATTTCAAAGCTAGCTCATCGTATTCATAAGGGTAATTGAAATTCAACTGAGTGGTCGTAGGGACCATGAACTATTTAATGTTCATCAATTGTGGACTGAGAACTCTCCAATAATGTTTAATATTCACAAAGATTGCAAACTCTCCACAGAGTATCATTAGGGGACCAACTTAACAATACTCCATGTTACGCGTAACATCATCTCCATGCTGTGTTTTTACAGCATATATCGGTTCCCTACAATACAATATTTATCCCCTATTTCTAGGGTTGTTTTACTCAGTCATAAATAAGAGTCCGCACCAAATTGGATTTACATAACACCAAAGTATCATGAACATTTCAATAAATTGATAGAAACATAATAATTGAGTTTAGTCAAACAAATGACATAAACTATTTTTATAGACGGTTCAAGAAGCTTTTCAACAAAATTTACAGTTTAATAATGAGCGAAATTCAAATGCACAAGAGTGCGAGAACTTGCCTGTTTCAAGAGTACTTTCCTTGTTTAAATCACTTTTTGTCCCCAGGTGTTCACCTACATCATTCATAATGATTTACTTAACTAAATCATTTAATATTTTCAATACCTATCGTCGGTAACTATTTATAACCTCATTTCAAAAAAATTGGTTATCGTTACTTATTCTCGAGTTCCAACTTAAACCCATTTTAAAAATTTTATTCTCAAAATGATCATTTTTCCCTTAAGCTTACATGTCTTATTTAACATGTATTTACCGATAAATTACATTATACATTTTCCAGTAACTTTTAAATTATTATTTTTTTCATTATTTCTTAAACCCTATTTTCCTTATTAAGCCCTTTAATTTTAACCATTTTATTATTTTTTTCTTCTTCTGGCTCCACTTTAGTTAATTTCATTTTATATTCTTTTTGATTCTTTCAAGTTTTTCCAACTATCTTTAGTATTTATTTAAGTCAGTTTTTGTCCGAAATTGTAATATTTATTAAAATTCTAATTTTTTTCAACAATCATGAAATTTGTAAAGAATCCTCTCTGCATCTATATTTACTCCACCCAAAATTTCATCCCAATCCGAGCTGTAAACCTCAAGTTATTGCAGTTTTAATTTTAAATTTTTAGTTTTTGTTTTGGGCATAACTCCATCTCAAGTCCACTTTTGTTCATCTTTAGACATAACCTTTCTTATATCTCTAGGTACCATACTCCAGAAGCCTGAAAAGTTTCAAGTTAAATGTCCAAAACAGTCCGCACAAGAATAAGGTCAATAGGTTCAATAGTCTGCCCTGTTTTGGTAGAAAATTCACCAAAAATAATCTATATGGAATTTATGTCTCAAACCACCTCCGAATTGTATCTAACTTACATATCTATCATCCCAAACAAGAATCCTGCAAAACTTCGAAGTATGCTAAGAGTTATGCATGTTACAATTTTAAGTCAGATTTTAGGATTTTCTGACCTAGCTAGTTTAAGTTTCTTTAGGTTTTTTTTTTGTTTTCCTTCAAAGTTTTTCCATAATCTAAGCCATATACTACCAAGATCCAACATATTTAGGTGTAAACAAGTGTGATTCATTATTATTAGCATAACTCTAGATCTTTTACAAGAAAAGTTGAATAAAGGAGGGATTTAAGGTTTATACCTTCCTAGTTTGGCTTTTCTATCCTTGATTCTTGCTTCTTTTGTTGCATGCTTAATCTTCTTCCTCTCTTCTCTACTCTTAGGTTTCTTAACTCTCTCTATTTCCTTTCTAACTCTTTAATCTTGTGTTGGTAAAGTGTTGGATGAGATATAAGGGTTGGTTATATATAGGCAAAGTTTACCAATTCTCTTTTTCTCCCTGCATAACTTCTTTGTTTTATGGTTACACCACCAAACTTTCTATCTTTCTAATACGCCCCTAGGTTAATTAGGGTAAACCTTATCCATATGCAAGTAATCTCCATGATTAGTAGTTAATTACATTATTAAGGCTTCATTAGAAATCTATGACCAAGAGGTTGACCACATCCCCCTTCTCAAATTTTGCCAACACAAAGGGGTGTCACATGGCCCCTATGACCTCTCCCCCCCTTTTTTTTGGAACAATTACATATTTTATTACATTTTTAAAAATAATTACAACAATAGTACACTAATAAAATATTTACACAATTCATACACTTCCATATTTATTTACAATATTAGTGCAATTAGGATTCCTTAATTTAGGGAATTAGTATTCAATTAGGATTCCTTAATTTAGGGGATTAGTATTAATTTACTTATTAAATTAAGTAATTAATATATCTACATATTAAAATAAACCAAAGTGGCGTATATATGAAGCAATAATTTATTTTTTTTAAGAATCTTTTTGCAGTGAGTAGTTCTATAGCCCAGGAACGCATTCATTACTCGTAATCCTCTTATCCATTTTATTTTCCCCAAAGAGAGAGAGAGAGAGAGAGAGGAATACACAATGAGAGGAGAGGAGAGGAAGCTCAGAAGAAAGATAAAAATGGCGTCTTTTTCAGTCGCCTCAGCAATGACAATCAAATCAATAGCATTATCTTCATCAATCATTTCATCAAAATCTTTCCCAAGAAAAGCCAAGGAGGAGAATTGTTGCCTGAGGGGATTAGGATTCCTTAATTTAGTGGTATTATTAGGTTGCCCCAAAAAAGTTTGGTGGTGGTCTTTGGAGTTCCGCCATGGTGGTGGTGGGTTGGGTTGTCCTCATTCATTGGCTTTTTCTTTTTCTTTTGAAGTAGAATATGAGTTTACCATGGAATTATAAGGGGGTGTTAGGGTGTAGTTTTTTCATGGTGCAGTTGGTAGACAAACATTCATACCAAGGTAACCAATTCAGTTTTGTTAAGTTACCAATTTTTTTTTAAATGTGATGCAATTGGTAACCAAACCTTCATGAAATTGGTTGCCAAACTTTTAGACCAAGGTAACAAATTCATACTGCATGTGTGGAGGTAGATTTGGTTACCTTGGTATAAAGGATTGGTTACCTTGGTATAATTATTTGGTTATCTTGGTACGAATGTTTGGTTATCAATATTACATTACACATCACTCTCTTATCTCTCTCTTTCCTATGCAGTGTTCTATTTTTTATTTACCTTCATGAAATTGGTTGTCAAACTTTTAGACCAAGGTAACAAATTCATACTGCAGGTGTGGAGGTAGATTTGATTACCTTGGTATAAAGGTTTGGTTACCTTGGTATAAATGTTTGGTTACCTTGGTACGAAGGTTTGGTTATCAATATTAAATTACACATCACTCTCTTATCTTTCTCTTCCCTATGTGGTGTTCTATTTTTTATTGATTACCTTGGTATAAACTTGGACATGGTTGTAGTAGAGAAATGAGGTTGGAGCAGAGAAGGTACAAGAGGGGGAGGAAGAGAGAGAAAATGATAATGGCGAATCGGTAGAGGACGAAGAAAAAATTGAAGCGATGTGGTTGTTCTATGAACTGGTGGTCGTGGTGACCTTGTAATCTTCCATCGCTGTCGACTGTTGTTACAAAATAGTTGTAGTTTTTGGGTTTTGGAGAATAGTTGTTGCTGTCGACTATTATTATTTTGAATTTGAATTTATTTTGGTTGTTAAATCCCAAATATTTGAATTTAAATTATTAATTATAGCAGTTATTTCTCCTTGATTTTAGGATTTCTTATTAATGTGAATTATACTATTTTTGTAATATGGGTCCTAATTACACTCTTTTTATAATTTTTTTGTTAATGTACTAATGGTGTAATTACTTTCTAATTGTTGTATATTTCTGTAAAGAATCCTTTTTTTTTTTTGCAATATACACGTCCATATGAAATCTAGACTTGGGCTAGTTTATTGGGCTAGTTCATATACCCAAGTGGGCTTGCTTGACTCATGTGTTCAAGTGAGTTGAATCTTTTAAGTGGCCCAAAGGCTTCTTAATAATGGACCAAGACTTATTCCATTCCTAATCCATTCCATTTTTATTTTGGTTTTACTAGTTACTTGTAAGCCCATTTTATTTCTTTCCAAACTTAGTTATTTCTTCACTTTTCATTTGTATAAATGTAATACATATTTATTAATGCATACAAACTTAGAAACCCTATTTTTAATTTTTAATTTATAATTTAACTTTATTAAAAATTCACATTTTCCATTTCCTTTTTGTGCAAAAATCTTTCGGATATTACAATAGTAACTCTGTCATGAACCATCAAAGTACCATATATAATTACATCCCAACCACAACAAAATACAATACTCAGTCCTCAACCATTAAAAAAAGTAATTACATCTAACCATAACATTTCATGTAGTTTAAACAATTTTTAAAACACTACATCATGACATAATTACAACTAATCCCAACAATTCACTCCCAATTAAAAAAAAAAATAATTCTTATCATTTGATGCACCCATCTTCTTTGGAATTTTATATATCCTTCGTGTGGATTCTTGACTTCCAACAACATCTATCCTTCTGCTCCCTCCTCTAGTTTGAATTGAGGAGGAAACTGAGCTAATGCTTGGTATTTTTGGAATTTCATTCCACTAAGTTGTACTTCATTTGGTGGGATACTAGTTGGAGGGGTATTATTGGTTGGTGTGAGCCTAAGAACAAGTTAGGGTTCACATATGACCTAAATGAATTAAATAAAAATATGAAAGTAAATGAACAAGACCAAAATTAATGAACAGAATATTAAATGAGAAAAAAGGGAAAAACCCTAGGGTTTTGGCTCCCTAGGGTTCGACCACCACAAGGTGGGCCCTCCTTAAAGAAAAGATCAGCCAATCTCTTCCTTGACTGGACTCGGTTTGAATGAATGGAACAAAAAAGAAAAATAGATAAAAAATGAATAAAAGAAGCCACATTACCTCCTAAACACCTTAGGGTTCGTCCTCTTAGGGTTTCGCTGTGACGCCCCCAAAACAGGTATACATCACTTATTCTGAGTCACCAAATACATGGTACAGAATACAAATATAACTTAATAATACAACATAATAGTACAACATGAGCTGTGAATTTTAATACAAATATTATCATCTAGATAGTATTCAAACTCAAAATAAGTCCTCAATACATTTATTATCACACTATTTCATAGAATAGTGAGGACTACTAATGCTATCATCTGGACCGTCACTCCGTTCCCCGACTAGTCCCGTCTACGTTCTCATTTCCTAAACAGAACAGTGAAAGAAAGGGTGAGCTCAACTAGCCCAGTAAGAAATATTATGACTAAGATAATGCAGAATAAATTATCATTAGTCTTCAACAATGTTAAACTGATAAAATACAATAGACATCAAGTTTAACTGCAGTAGAATAAGCAATCCATTAAAAGAGTCAAGTAGAGCATGATATCTACTATCTTCTATGTTTTAAAATGTTTTCATCAATTTTTATCGCTGAGACTCAGCTTAATAAATTAACCACATCATCGAATCATCCTTGCACTACGGGCCAAGGATATTCATTAAATCATCAATGGTCATGACTATACCGAATAATCCCTGGTCATAATCATACCAAAAATTGTCCATCAATGCACTACAGGCCAATGACGACTTTTACCACATCATTCGTTACATTACGGTTATGATTATACCGAATAATCCCTAGTCATAATCATACCAAGTCCATCTATGCACGTAAGCCAAAGATGACTTTCATCACAATATAAGCATGAGGATGATGACAATGATATAAGCAATAATCAAACGAAATCAAATTAAACGAAATCAAGGATAAATATTAAAGACTTTAAATTTATCCAAATATTATCAATCACTTAATAAACTCATAATCTAATATTATTAATATTATAATAATATTTTAATCACTTCTTAAACTTATAAACAATTTATTTCAATTGTTTATACTTAACCAAATAATGCATTTTAATCATTCAAAATGTCATACTCATAAGATTTCATCACCAATGATCAAATCCTCATCAAAAATTCAGATATACCCTATATAGGATTCCCAAGCCATAAAATCCTATTTTCCAATTTTGTTACTTCACATAACATATTTAATTTATTTACTCATAACTAGTTCATTTTCATGAAAAATATAAAATCAGTCCCAAAAATATTTCTTTTCTGGGATTTAGCGTAATATAGTCCCATATTGAACATATATTTTTCTAGGAATTTTAAAATTCATTTACTATTTTTCATATGGCCCAAAAGCTCATTTAATATTTAGACATTTATCATAAATTATACTTTTGTCCAAAAATTCAAATTTCTGTGGTATACTCTGTTATATACATGTACTCCCAATAAAAATTTTACCAATTTTAGAGTTAACCACAAGGAGTTATAAGGGTTTATTTTTAAAATAGTCTTTTCCCATAAAATCCATAACTCTTAATCTATACATCCAAAAATCGCCATCTTTGGACACAATATAGGAAACTCATCAAATTATCATTTCAAATTTTTCCAAAATTTGTTGAGGGTTAGAAAAATTACGAAACTGCAAATGGATTTTTCACCCGCCATGCGGTAATCCACATAGACAAATCATTTCTACAATTTAATAAGGAATGAATACAAATGATCATTCACCATGCATGCGGTAATCCACATAGACAGGTTATTCCAACAGAATAATAAAGAATGAAATAACAAAAGAATTCACCATGCATGCGATAGACGCACGCGAAAAGTTATTCCTAAATGAATAATAAAGAATGGAACAAAGTCATGCGTAATTGCAGACGAGATAGGATATTCCAATGAATAATAAAGAATGAAATAACAAATGTAATTCACCGGGCATGCGATAGGCCTAATGCATGTGTTATTCCAAATGTAATAATAAAGAATGGAACAGTCATGCCAGAATCCGCATGAATAGGATATTCAAATGTAATAATAAAGAAGCGGAACTTGTGTCAATGCGTAGAATCCGCAGATGTATGATATTCCAATGTAATAATAAAGAATGGAATAATAGAAGAATTTCACCATGTATATAGTACTTCGCATAGACAGGTTATTCCAACATAATAATAAGGAATGGAATAACAATAGCTCTCTTTATGAATACGAAAGAAATAATACCCCTTACCTTAGAAGAAACTAGATATTGGAATAGTAAGGTAGCAGACTTCTCTTATTCTTTCTCTCTATAATTTCTCTCTATAATAATTGCTCTGAAGCTTAAGTGAATTGGTGAGAAATGAAGGAAGAATGAACTTCTATTTATAGGAAAATATAGTTTCGATAATTGCACGTTTTGGGGGTCAAAATATTACAGTACAATACCTCCAACTTTTCTTTTATTTTTAATTTAGTCCTGCAAGTATTATCAAACTTGCACCACCTCCCCTAATAGTAAATAATGTGAAACAATAGTTATTATCATATGAATCAATAGTTATAATCATGTGAAAATACGAATTACAGTATAGTACCTCCATCTATACCTCTATTTTTAACTTAGTCGTGCAAGTATTATCAATCTTGCACCAACTCCCCTAATAGTACAAGAATGTGATTCAATAGTACACACATGTGAACAAATAGTTATATAATCATGTGAATTAGTAGCAATTAATTGCTCATTTATCCGATTAATTACTCGATTTATCAATATAACCCCTAGACATCAATTATCATCGAAATAGATGTCGATTTCCACTAACACTAATAATCCCAGCACAATGGAACTATCAAATTCATCTTTAATCAACACAAACTTATTCATCATTAATACTATAACTCACAATATTTAATAACCAGGTCGTTCCCAGGAAAGAGAGGGCTTTCCGATAAGGATTTCTCCTTATTGGCGCGCAATTAGATGACCAAACCTCTCCTTGACAGAACTTCTAGACATTGTAAATATTATAATTTAATAATTTAAATAACTTTGTCGTCTCAATTATTGATTTAATAATATAACATATTATACAGATGATACTGTGACAATAATTGAATCAATAATATGAGAGATATTATGCAACAATTATCGTAGCAATAATTGAGTATAACTGAGTGACTTTTCATGTAAGCATCAATAATCAATACTGTGTGCTACAATGCAACCACACGTATTACTGTACTTTTACTACCGAGTAGTTCAACAGTTTTAACGGTAACACTCTCGCCGTTATTTTTATAAAAAGATAATTTTGTCGTTTTCTAACTATTACAATACTTCTGTTGTGGGGTCCACCAATGATTGTGCCGTCGTACGGATATTCCCCGACAAAAAGAATATTCCCCGACCAATCAAATATTATATAACCACTTGCTTACTTTGCAAAATTTGTAAATATTACTCACAACTATAACATTATATCAAATCCACACCATAATATTCAAAAAAATATTTCGAGAAATTTAAATCTTTATTCATAAAATTTGGGGTCTCACAATCTCCCCTCTTTATGAAATTTCGCCCTCGAAATTTACGTACGTACCTGGTATGCCGAATAGCTGAGGATACCTTGACTTCATTTCAGATTCTAACTCTTGAGGTATAACATTTGAGTGTTGAATACGATCCTTCTTATCCAAGATTTTAACACGTATCTCCTCATACGTTAAATCTTCTGCTATCTCGTCTTGTTCTAATTTAATAATGTGGTTCGGGTCATCCACATATTTACGTAACATCGATACGTGAAAAACGTTATGAACACGCGACATACTTGACGGTAAAACGAATCTATAGGCCACAGTTCCTACTCGATCGAGGATTTCAAATGGGCCAATTAAATCGAGGGTTGAGATTTCCTCTCTTCATCGATTCTTGCTTCTAGAATAACTCTCTCTTGAACCTTCTTCTTCACATTCATCAGCTCTGAGTATGTATCTTGAGAGGCTTTAACTTTATCGATTAAAGTCGATTCTACTCGTATATTCGTTATCTTCACGTGGGTCCCTAGAGTCTTTAACTCTAACTTCATCATTTGTAAGTTATACGAAATGGGTTTTTGTGCTAACAACATCGCACTCGTAAATGCATATGATCTTTTACTCAACACATCAGCTACCACGTTCGCTCTTCCACAATGATATTGAGTGGTATAATCGTAATCTTCAATAGCTCGAGCCATCGTCTTTGGCGCATAATATGTTTGTTTTAGTTGAAGAAATATTTAAGGGTTTTAGAAATGGGTTTTGTACCGGGGTCAATACAAAATTTAATTTCACGCTCTAGGGGTAGGCTAAGAAGTCTTCAAGAATACGTCAGGAAATTTATTAACGATAGAAATATCATTCAAAACTGTGACCCTCATCCAAGACTTGGATAGTACGTCACATTGATACCTATCAACTTGCCATCGTTATTCACAACGTCCCCTACAGAAAGTTTGGCTTCGGTGCATTCCACACAAGGAAGTCACCAAATAAAGGCTCGGGGCTCTTTACTTATGGCTTGATATTAAAATGATTGACTTTAGTAGTTTGGTTGCTTGAATTCGCATAACAAGTTGGTTAGGAATATGAAAGCTAACAACCTTACGAAAAGCATGATGAGTAGTTAACCAATCGATTCCTAAGATTACATCAAAGGCAAGTATTTTCAAAGAGATAAGATCGACAGGTAACGTGAAAGTGTCGATTTGAATCAAACAAGATTTATAAACAGTGGAGGTAACGAAGGTTTCTCTTAACGAAGTTTTAATCGATAAGTCAAAGTCCAACTTCTCTAGAGTTAAATTTAAATGTTGAACACAAACAAGAGAGATAAAGTAATGGGTAGAACCGGTATATAATAATGTATAGACTTCGCAAGAATTTATAATTAACTAACCCGTGCTAACTTCGTTTGGGTTACTCGCTTTTTGAGAAATCACTAAAAATGCTCTCCCTGAAACCACCGACTTTGTTTTGTCTGTATCCGCTTTTGGTGCCACCGTCCCAGCTGGACTTGACTTTGGTGCACGAAAAAATCGGGCTAGGTGACCTTCTTTTCCACAATTGTAACATGCTTTTGAATTTGAATTATGTAGTTTTGGTGATATGTCCCTCCTCCGCATTTTGAAGCATACAAGTGGTGGTCATTCTCCTTCCTTGAAAACGGGTGTTGGTGCTGTTGTCTTTCCATCGTTGTTGAACCTTCTCTTCTTGAATTTTCCACTTCTATTATCTTGGCCATGATTACCACCGAAGTGGTTACCATTCTCGGCATGATAATTTCCCCCACGATGGTTATCATTATTTCGATGGCCGTTGCCACCGGTACGATTATTATCGTGTTGTTGCTCGTTACCTTTTGGTTGTGCTGACTCATTATCGTGGTCCAATAACTGAGCCCAATTCACAACATTAGAATTTAAACAAAGTTTGTGAGAAATGAGGTATTGACGTATATCGAGTTTCAAACCTCTTAGAAACATTCGCGTCATTCGCTCCTCATTATCGACCAAATGGGATGCAAACCGGGATAACTCCGCAAATTTAGCCTCGTATTGCGACACGGTCATATTGTTTTGCTCCAACTCGACAAACTCCACCTCCTTCATGTAACGAATACTTTCGGGAAAGTACTTGTCGTTGAACGACTCTTGGAACTTCTCCCAAGACATCTTGAGTGTGTCAGGCTGGCTAAGTTTTACAGATTCCCACCAGTAATCTGCCTCTTCACGCAACATAAAGGTGGCAAAGGGAACCTTTTGCTCCTCAGAGCATCCCAAGATATCAAATATCTTGGTGATCTGCTTTAACCACTTCTCCACTTTTAAGTGGGCTCGGCTTTCCCAAAAACTCACTGGTCCAAGCTCCTCGAATCGCTTAGCAGAATCAATCGTGGGTTGCCATTATTTCCACCTATATTTTTAACAAGAGTCTCTCTTACCTGATGTTGCATGAATTGCATAAAGCCTCTGAACAAACCATCTTTCATCATTTGATCGATGTTGTTATTTACCTGAGGATTATTGTCTTCCTGTTGCACATTATCCTGGGTATTGATTATTGGTGACTCAACGGTCTCATGTGCTTCATTGCTGATCTCAACATTTTCAGATGTCATTTTCAAACACTGTCACAAAACAAGGGTTAATTGACATATCACATATTATCCCTATTATGACGCCCCCAAAATAGGTATACAACACCCATTCTGAGTCGCCAAATACATGGTACAGAAAGAAAACTACAACTTCAATAATACAATTGTCGTGCAAAATACGACAACACATACTGTGAGTTTAAATACAAATATTGTCTTCTAGACAATATCAACACTCAAATAAGTCCTCATTACAATTATTCATACACTATTTTACAGAAATAGTGAGGATCGCTAAAACATCTTTCTAGAACCATCACTCCCATACCCCGACTTGATCCTGCCATGTTTCTCATCTCCTGAGAAGAAAAATGGAACAAAAAGGAAAAGGGTGAGCTCAACTAGCCCAGTAAAGAATATTATGACTAAGATAATATACAACAAATTATCATTAGTCTTCAACAGGGAAAAATCTGATAGAATATAATATACAACAAGTTTTACATCAACAAATGCACCGAAAATAGCAATCCATTAGAAGAGCCACGTAGAGAATGAATTCTACTATCTTCTAAGATTTAAAAGTCCATCATCAATATTTTATCCTTGTAACATCAATCAATATACATCTTTAATCAAATATTCATCTTTGCGCTACAAGCCAAAGATATTCATTTATATCACCAGTCGGTCATGTTCATCTCAACACCTGTTCATCTTTGCACTACGGGCCAAAGATATTCATCAGTTAATCATTCATCTTTGCACTACAGGCCAAAGATATTCAGTAATATCATCATTTAAGACTGAGGATGATGAAAAATATTCTAAAGAAGATGAATCCAGTGAGACAGAAAGACAAATATTAGGGATTCGTATAACAGTTTATCCAAGATCAATAATACTTCATAATAACCAATTGTGAAGCAGAATTCAAAAATAAAGATCAAAACATGAATACAATCAAAGATAGTAACCATAATAGACATCTTGGACAAAAAGGAAAAATTTCATTCTTCGGTGAATAGTGCCGTATTCGTGAATAGTGTCGTATACGTGAATAGTGCCGTATACGTGAATAGTAATCCAGACACAAAAAGTTCCAAATTTGATTAAAAAGTTCAAACCAATATTTCAGCATAATGATATTTAAGAAAATAATATCATTTAAGAAGAAAATAACATCCATAACCTCAAAATAATCGTACTTCTGACTGAATTGCGGATATAGTGCTGACAAAAACTTGCACTGAATAGTAACTCTCAAAGTATCAAAATACTCACAAAAATACACTCGATAATCTAGAGAGAAAGAAAACTTGTTTCTAGTATAATTTTTAATTCTAACCTAAGCGTCTATTTATAGGAAAATGCTTGAACGCCAAAAGAGACTAAAATAATAGAATATTAATATTTCTCATTCTTTCTTCTAGGCACCAACCAATTTTGAATCAAGCATGCCATCTTGGACAAAAAAAATAGCAGCCCATGAGTATTCAACACCAACCAAAAGTGGGTCCCACCCATAATTTAATAAAAATCATTTTATTTTCCAAAATTTCAGTAATTCATAGAAAATAGCCCATTTATCAGAAAAATTCGAATTTTATGTCCATTCCACACGAAATTGAATTCTCTACAACTTTGTAGCTTTGATTTTTTCCAAATTCTAAACAAAAAATATCCGAAATCCACAAACGGGTGATTTTTAATACCTCCACTCTGACAAAATACTGATAAAATACCTCAGCATTAATTCCTTCATTTATAACCTCAAAAGTAAATAAATGCATCATTTATTTCCACATCAAATAAATATTTCCTTATCATATAAATTAATAATTAATTATTCATAAATAATATTACGAGAATCACAATTATGACAACCAGCAGGTTCCCAAGAAAGAGGGGCTTTCAATAAGGATTTCTCTTCTTGGCGCATGATTAGGTGACCAAACCTCTCCTTGATGTAACTTTCTAGACATTGCCAATAATGCTATCTAATAATATTATTCAAATAATATGAATTATTGATCCGATAATGGGAAATACTAATGCAGTTGACAATTATTGAAATAACAATAATATAAAATATCAACGCAAAGAATTATTAAATCCATAAAATAAAATATTGAATAGTAACTCATCGTAATAATTATTGAGTAGTGCCTTCTTACGCATTTAATCAATAATTCAACAATATTGTGCAATACTGCAGTGTATCTTGTACACCACGCCGACATCGTGAATTTAACCACCTGTGTAACCCAACAAAGTGTTAACGGTGAACAATTACGCCGTTATTTATAAAAACTAATACTTTGTCATTTTCTTCATCCGACAATTATCCTGTTATGGGGGCCACGAATGGGTTGTCGGCTGTCCGCATTTAATATTCTCAAACAACAAGAATATTCCACCACCAAACGAATATTCCCTAATAATAATGAATATTTTATAATCACTTGCTTATTTTTCAAAATTTGCACATTTCACCCATAATCAAAGTATTATATCAAATTAACACCTTATTAATTTAGAATAATGAATAGAGAAAATTTAATTTTATTTATAATAAGTTGGGGTCTTACACCTATACTCTGACCGATCAATTAAATATCAAATAAACTTAGGTAGGTCATACTAGCGAAGGAATTCCCCGTCTCTCCACTCCTAGTTCTTGTCTCACATCTTAGCCAGAGATCATATCCCTAAGCTTTGATACCAACTGTGATGCCCCCAAAATAGGTATACATCACCTATTCTGAGTCACCAAATATATGGTACAGAATACAAATACAACTTAATAATATAACATGAGCTGTGAGTTTTAATACAAATATTATCATCTAGAAAATATTCAAACTCAAAATAAATCCTCAAAACATTTATTATCACACTATTTCATAGAATAGTGAGAACTATTAATGCTATCATCTGGACCGTCACTCCGTTCCCCGACTAGTCCCGGCTACGTTCTCATTTCCTGAAGAGAACAGTGAAAGAAAGGGTGAGTTCAACTAGCCCAGTAAGAAATATTATGACTAAGATAATGCAGAATAATTATCATTAGTCTTCAACAATGTTAAACTGATAAAATACAATAGACATCAAGTTTAACTGCAGCGGAATAAGCAATCCATTAGAAGAGTCAAGTAAAGCATGATAGCTACTATCTTCTATGTTTTAAAATGTTTTCATCAATTTTTATCGATGAGACTCAACTTAATAAATAAACCACATCATCGAATCATCTCTGCACTACGGGTCAATGATATTCATTAAATCATCAATGGTCATGACTATACCGAATAATCCCTGGTCATAATCATATAAAAAATTATCCATCAATGCACTACAGGCCAATGAGGACTTTTACCACATCATTCGTTACATTACGGTCATGATTATACCGAATAATCCCTAGTCATAATCATACCAACTCCATCTATGCACGTAAGCCAAAGATGACTTTCATCACAATATAAGCATGAGGATGATGACAATGATATAAGCAATAATCAAATGAAATCAAGGATAAATATTAAAGACTTTAAATTTATCCAAATATTATCAATCACTTAATAAACTCATAATCTAATATTATTAATATTATAATAATATTTTAATCACTTCTTAAACTTATAAATAATTTATTTCAATTATTTACACTTTACCAAATAATACATTTTAATCATTCAAAAATGACATACTCATTCCCCGACGATAATGAATATTTTATAACCACTTGCTTATTTTGAAATATTTGCGTATTTAACCCTTAACTATCCACATTAATCAAATCAACCCTTACTATTTCAAAATAATAAATAAAGGAAATTCCTTTTTATTTAAAAATTTCTGGGTCTTACAACATCCCCTCCTTATGAAATTTCGTCCTCGAAATTGACGACGCATTGGTGTGTTTCAAAAGGTGAGGATACCTCGCTTTCATTTCCGTTTCCAATTCCCAGGTCATTTCCTCTATAGCATGATTCCTCCACAAAACTTTAACTTGTGGTATGACCTTTGCGCGCAGGACATGCTCCTTCCTATCCAAAATCTTGACAGGTACCTCCTCATACGTTAAGTCTTCGGCTATCTCGTCCGGTTCTAACTCTATAACGTGGTTCGGGTCTTTCACATATTTACGAAGTACAGATATGTGAAACACATTATGAACACGAGACATACTCGGAGGTAACGCAAGTCTATAAGCTACATTTCCTACTCGGTCAAGAATTTGAAATGGACCAATAAATCGTGGATTGAGCTTTCCTCTCTTCCCAAATCTTGTAACTCCCTTCCATGGAGCAACTCGCAACAATACATGATCCCCTACACTAAATTCCACGTCCTTTCGATGAAGATCCGCATAACTCTTTTGTCGATCTTGTGCCGTTTGTATACGTTATCGAATCATTTGGATCTTTTCGGTGAGTCATATCGCATCTTAACTCGGGTCCCAACAATGTTGCTTCACCCACCTCATCCCAACATATTGGAGAAACGACATTTTTCGTCCATATAATGCTTGAATGGAGCCACACCTATACTTGCTCGATAACTGTTGTTGTAGGAGAATTCCACCAATGGTAAATACTTATCCCAACTACCCTTGAAGTCTCTAGGACACATGAGTCTTAATAGATCTTCAAGAGTTTGAATAGTCCTCGACGATTGTCCGTCCGTTTGGGGATGGTATGTCTTAATCAATCGTAAATTCGTGCCCATAGCTTTTTGCAAGCTAACCCAAAATCTTGAAGTGAATCTTGGGTCACGATCCGAAACTATGGATACGGGCATGCCATGCAACCTCACAATCTCATTCACGCACATACTAGCAAGACGCTCAAGGAATAAGTCTCCGATCGGCAAGAAATGAGCAGACTTGGTTAATCTATCAACAATAACCCAAATAGCATTGATGCCTTGAGAAACCGTAGGAAGACCCGTGAATCTAAATCCATGGTAATGTGTTCCCACTTCCATTTCGGAATCTCAAGTGGTTGCAACGGACCCTTAGGTACTAGATGCTCCGCCTTTACACGTTGACAAGTTAAACACATGAGATAAACTTTGCAATCTCTCTCTTCATATTGTTCCACCAAAATGTATGTCAAGATCACGATACATTTTAGTACTTCGAGATGGATTGCAAATGGTGTATTGTGTGCCTCCATCATAATCTTGTACTTCAAATCGAGTCGTTAGGAACACAAAGTCTAGAGTGGACTCAATTATTCCTTCTTCATCAATTCTCGCGCAAATAGCTTCTTCTTCTTGTACTTTCTTCTTCATACGCATCTTCTCAAGATTGGGTGGCTCGAGCAACCTTAACTTTTTCTATTAAAGTTGGCTCTATGCGATACTTGACATCATCGCACTCGCTCCTCGCATATGATCTTCTACTCAATGCGTCTACTACCACGTTCGCTTTACCGGGATGGTATTGAATATAGTGTGGTCGTAGTCTTTCAATAGCTCGAGCCAACGTCACGCTGCGATGTTGAGTTCTTTTGAGTGAAGAAATATTTAAGGCTTTTATGGTGCGAATATATCTCCACTTTCTCCCCATATAGATAGTGCCTCCATATCTTTAGCATGAAAACGATCACGCTAACTCTAGATCATTAGTAGGATAATTCCTCTCATACTCTTTAAGTTGTCATGAGGCATAGGCTATGACTTTCCCACGTTGCATGAGAACACATCCTAACCCTTTTCACGAAGCATCGTTGTAGATAACAAATCCATCCGAACCGGATGGTATTGCTAGAACAGTGCCGAAATAAGTCTCCTCTTAAGCTCTTGGAAACTTTTCTCGCATTCTTCGCTCCAAACGAATTTTGTATCCTTCCGAGTTAAATGAGTTAATGGAGTAGCGATTCGAGAAAACCCTTCCACGAATCTCCGATAATAACCAATTAAGCCCAAAAGCTACGTACTTGATCCACCGAACTTGGTTGCTCTCAACTTTCAGATTGCTTCAATCTTCACGGATCAATAGATACTCCATGTTTCAACACCACGCGTGCCCAAGGAATGCTACTTCCTCAAGCCGTAACTCGCATTTCTTCAATTTGGCATATAGTTGGTTTCACGAAGCCTTTGGAGTACCAAACTTCAAATCAGTGCTCATGATCTTCACGGCTTTTGGAATATATGAGGATGTCATCAATAAAGACAACAACGAATTGATCCAAATATTCCTTGAATACTCGGTTCATCATATCCATGAAAGTCAGCAGGAGCATTAGTTAGTCCGAAAGACATGACTAAGAATTCATAATGCCCATACCGAAGTTTTGAAGGCGCGTCTTTGGAATATCCTCGATTCTAATCTTCAAATTGATGATATCCGAGCGAAGATCGATTTTTGAAAAGAATTGTGCCCCTTGCGGTGGTCAAACAAGTCATCAATACGAGGTAGAGGATACCTATTCTTGATGGTGACATGGTTCAATTCGATAGTTAATACAAAGTCGCATACTCGTCTTTCTTCTTTACAAATAAAAGCAGAGCACCCCGAGGAGATGTACTAGGGCTAATGAAACCAATGTCCAACAATTCTCGTAGTTGGACCTTTAACTCGAAGTTCAATAGAGCCATTCGATATGGGGTTTTAGAAATGGGCTTTATACCGGGTTCAAGATCAATAAAGAATTCAACTTCACGTTCGGGGTAGGCAGGGAAGTTCTTCTTGAAATACGTCGGAAAGTCAATAACAACAGAATATTATTCAAATTTGACGTGTCTTTATTCAAATCCATAACATGGGCTAAGAAAGCTTGACATCCGCTTTTTCAATAAACGAATAGCTTTATGATTAGATATGATGTTGATTGATTTTAATGGTTTAGTTGCTTGAATTGCACAACAGGTTGGTTAGGAATATGAAAACTAACAACCTTACGAAAACAATCAATTTTGGCATGATGAGTAGTTAACCAATCAATCCCTAAAATCACATCAAAAGCAAGTATCTTTAAAGAGATAAGGTCAATGTGTAAGGTAATGGTGCCAACTTGAATCAAACAAGATTTATAAACGATGGATGTGATGAAAGTTTCTCCTAACTGAAGTTTCCACAGATAGTCAAAGTCTAATTTCTCCTGAGTCAAGTTTAAACGTTGAGAGCAAGCGGGGAGAGATAAATGAATGGGTAGTAGCGGTATCAAGTAAGGTAAACTTCGCAAGAATTTATAAATAGCTTACCCGTGATCACCTCGTTTGGGTTCTCGCATTATGACCAATCACAACAAATGCTCTTCCGGAATCGTTGACTTTGACTTTTTCGGGGACGTCTTTTGAGTCACCGTCCTCATTGAACTAGGTTTCGCCATCTTGTATAATCTCGAGCGATATGTCCTTCCTTTCCACAATTATAGCATACCTTGAACTGTTGTGGGCGGTTTGGGTGATATGTCTCTCTTTTCCAAGATTTGTAGCATATATGACCGGTGGTCGTTCTCCTCCCTTAGAACCCGATTCTTTAAAAGACCGTCATCTTCATACATGGTCATTGTTAAATCTCCTCTTTTAAAATCTCCTCCCGACTTGCTTCTTCTATTTTCATGGCCATGATTACCACCAGAGTGGTAACCATTTTTGTCCGTCTTTCTTTCTCCTCAAAGTTATCATTATTACATTGATCGCTATCTCGACACGACGATCGGTTGTGGTCCTCAGTTGACCGTACTCGTTATCTCGCCTAATAATTGAGCCTCATTTACAACATCCGAATAAAGAGAAAATTTATGAGAAATGAGATATCGACGATACCGGGTTTCAAACCTCTAAGAAACATCCGCGTCATAACGCTCCTCATTCTCCACCAAATGAGGTGCAAACTCGATAACTCGCAAACTTTGCCTCGATCGAGACACCGCCATGTTGTTTTGTTCCAATCGATGAACTCCACTTCCTTCATATGACGAACACTTTCAAGTAAGTATTTGTCATTAAATAGCTTCAAACGTCTCCCAAGACATTTGAGTCTGCTATTTGGATGGGTACGCTTCCTGAGACTCCACCAATGAGTCCGCCTCGCCACACGGAACATAAAGGTGGCGAATGGAACCTTCTGTTTCTCCGTGCATCCCAAGACATCGAATATCTTGGTAATTTGTTTGACCCATGTTTCCGCCATGATCGGATCCGGCTTTCCTTAAATTCGTGGTCCCAACTCTTTGAATCGTGTTTGTGACAACCCGTGAATTGCTATCATTTCCTCCTCAGATTTGAACACGAGTTTCTCGTCTTTTTTTTGCATTAACCGCAAAAAAACTTCTAAACATCCCCTCGTTCATCATCCGCTCAATGGTGTTGTTCACGGGAGGAACATTGCCACACTGCAGACGTTCTCTCCTCGTTGGTGAGTACAGCATCTCCACGGCCTCATTTCCATTGTTAATATTCTCATCGACATTCTCAAATCCGTCATAAAACAAGGGTTAATTAAGGAAATCAATATATCACATAATATCCCTATATCTCGACCAACTAACAAATAAGCTTAGGTAGGACACACTAGCGAAGGATTTACTCGCCTCCCTCCTAGTTCTATTCCCGATCTCCGCCAGAGATCATATCCTAAGCTCGATACTAATCGCATGACGCCCCCAAAATAGGTATACATCACCTATTCTCGAGTTGTCAAATACATGGTATGTAAACAACTAAAACTTTATTATTACAACAAGAAAGCGTGAGTTTGAATACAAATATTATCTTCTAGACAATATCTATACTCAATTAAATCCTCATCACATTTATTGATACATTATTTTACAAAATGGTGAGGACTACTAAACAATCCTTTCTAAAACCTTCATTCCATACCCACCTGTTTCATTTATATTCTCGCCTCCGAGAAAAATGGAACAAAAAGGAAAAGGGTGAGCTCAACTAGCTTAGTAAAAGAATATTATGACTAAGATAATATACAACAAATTATCGTTAGTCATCAATGAGGAAAAATATAATAGAATACAATAGACAACAAATTTTAAATCAATATTCATGAAATAATAATTCATTAGAAGAGTTAAGTAGAGAATGCAAACTACTATCTTCTATGTATGAATTTAAAAGTTCATCGCTCATCTTTTATCCCCGTAACATCAATCAATATACATCCGAATCAAATATTCATCTTTGCACTATGTGCCAAAGATATTCATCACCGTCATGTTCATTTAAACACTGCTCATCTTTGCACTCTGAGCCAAATATATTAATCGATCGGCCATGTTCATCTCAACACACTGCTCATCTTTTGCACTATGTGCCAAAGATATTCTTCAGAAATCATTCATCTTTGCACCACTGAGCCAAAGATATTCAATAATATCATCATTTAAGACCGGGATGATGAAAAATATTTTTAAAGAAACGAATCCGATTGAAACAAAATGACAAGGATTAAGGATTAAGGATTAGTACTTTGTTTTATCCATGTTCAAAATACCTCAAAATAATCATAGTGGTGTAAAATTCAAGAATGATCAAAAACATGGATACAATCAAAACTAGTATCCGAATAGATATTTTGAATTAATAGAAGAAATTTTATTTTTGGTGAATAAGTCAGATATCGTGAATAGTGCCAGTATCACGTGAATAGTAACTCAGACACCAAAAGATAGAAATTCCAAAAAACATCTTCACGCTTCATGAATAGTACTCGTGAATAAGAACTCATGAATAAGAACTCGTGAATAGTAACTTCGTGAATAAGAACTCATGAATAGTAACCCATGAATAGTAACCCCGACATGAAAAAGTTCTAAATTTGATAAAACTTCAGATCAACATTTCAAAGATAATGATATTCAAGAAATAATATCATTACGAAAAAAAAATAATATCCCTTACCTCGAAAGATCAAGATTACTTCTAGCTAGAATACCGGGTATAGTCTTTGAAGGAACTTGCAGAATCTAGCAATACTCAAAGTATACTCAAAATACTCACAAGAATACGCTCGATAATATAGAGAGAGAAAACTTCAGTTTACGGTGTGATTTTCAATTCTAACCCAAGCACCTATTTATAGGAAAATGCTTTAGAACACCAAAAGCAGAAAATTTAATAAAATAATAATATAATTAAACAAATTCAAGCCCACCTTAGACCAACTGAATTCAGCACATTTGTATCACATGTGGGATTGCAAAAAACGTTTTTCTAAAATAAAACAATTAAAACTTCTAAAAATTAATTATTTCAGAACTTCAGAGCTTCAAAAATTCATAATTAATAGCCCTTTCATCAGAAAATTCGAATCTCGCAAGTTTTTATAGGAAATTCAATTCTCTACAACTTTGCGAGAAGAAAGTTTTCCAAATTCCAAATGTAAATCGGCCGAAATCCACAACCAGGCGATTTTACGTGCTATAATCAAATTTCAATTCAATAAATGGGGTCCACCGAGCATGTTTAACATGTTTTAAACATTTATTGCAACAAAAAATACTCTTCCTCCTCAGATACTCATATATCCCACATTCATTGTAAAAATATCACCGTTAATATATTATTAAAATAATATATTTAAATGAATTATTTTATCGAGGAAAAAGATAAAATTTCAATTTTCAACAATTGTCACTATAAAATTTTCTCCATCTATATCCACATAAAATCAATATTTTTCTCATCATATGAATCAATAATTAATTATTCACAAATAATATTACAGAATCACAATATTGACAACTGTGCAGTTCAGGAGAGAGGGCTTTCAATAAGAATTTCTCCTTCATGGCGCATGATTAGGTGACCAAACCTCTCCTTAGATGTAACTTTCTAGACATTGCCAATAATGTTATCTAATAATATTATTCAGATAATATGAATTATTGCTTCGATAATGAAAAATATCGTGTAATGACAATTATCAAACAACAAAGAATATAAAATATCAACGCAAAGAATTATTGAATCAATAAAATAAAATATTGAATAAGAATTATCGTAACCATTATTGAGTAGTGCCTTCTTACGTAAGAATCAATAATTGGTGCAATAGTGTCAAGTAATCGCTTCAACAACGCGTATTAGTGTGTTTTAACCACCGGGTATTCCAACAAGATTATCTGTGAATAACTACGCCGTTATTTAAAAACAACTTATATTTGTCGTTTTCTTCATCCAATCGCTTTTCAAGTTATGGGGCCCACACACATGGTCGCTACTGGTCGTCGCATACGAATATTCCCTGACAAGATTTAATATTCCACGACCAAACGAATATTCCCTAGCGATAATGAATATTTTATAACCACTTGCTTATTTTGAAATATTTGCGTATTTAACCCTTAACTATCCACATTAATCAAATCAACCCTTACTATTTCAAAATAATAAATAAAGGAAATTCCTTTTATTTAAAAATTTCGGGATCTTACATTTAATACTTAAAACATAAATGTTTGTGTGGTTCTATCTTTGTTTTCTCTCATTAGAGTATCCCACCTTTTCCTATGAGTTGTAATATATATATATATATATATATATATATATATATATTAGTCAATCTTTATTAGTTTAATCAAAAGAAATATATTAAATGTAAGTCCAAGTCAATAAGTGGACACTTATATTTGGTGTGTGGAATCTACACTTGGTTGGATTGCTCTTTTTCTCTAATTATTACATCAAGCAGTGAAATAGTGGTCCTCTTCATTGGCTTACTCTTTTGAACTTGGGCTCTTATATGAGCTGATAAATAGGCTCTTCAACTTTCTCTTTAATTTGGTCTTAAATGGGCTTTACATTAGACTCTTTAACTGGGCATTGGTTTTTTCTATGATAAGGTTTTTTTTACAAATACTACAATTAAATAATGCATTTTTCTTTCTACTCTACTCACCCTCTTCACTTGACCATGAATTCATTTATCTTCCCAACCTTCTTTCTTTCTCAACCTCTGTGTTTTGCCTCTTAGTTTCTTTGGCATTGGTGGAGGTCTCATGATGTCTCAATATGTGAATTTTAAAAAAAATCACCATTTAGCACCTCAAGCGTATGACTGTAAGTCTTAAGGTAAGTCTTTCTTATATCAAGTGAACTACATAGTCTATTGAATTCTAAAAAAAATATTG
The DNA here is from genome assembly GCA_020205615.1 of Panax quinquefolius. Classification (NCBI taxonomy): domain Eukaryota; kingdom Viridiplantae; phylum Streptophyta; class Magnoliopsida; order Apiales; family Araliaceae; genus Panax; species Panax quinquefolius. Next base: position 131,468,280 of record CM035157.1, on the reverse strand, counting down.
AATTGCTGAGACAAGATGACAACATAGAATGCTAGTATGGTCCCACACCTTGCATGCACAAATTTTATCTTTAAGATTCATTGTAAATTCTCTACCTCTTTCTTTAACTTGGAATGACATTTTTCCATCCCAAAGTGGGTCACAATGTGCAGAGGCAAGGATGATTGCATTAAGCTTTGTGGGCCCAAGTGTAAATTAAGGTTCACATAACCTAATTGAATTAAATGCACAATTAGGGTTCCACGACCTCATTAAATGTGCAAATTAGGGTTCACATAACCTAATTGAATGAAGACAAAAAAGTCAAAAATAAATGTGCTAGACCTGGGAGAAGCCTCCACGTGTCCCGAGGTAGAAGGCTCGTGGAGGTTGCTCGTTTTCGGAATTGATTGATGGATTGGATTGGTGGCAAGAAGGACAGAGCGACATGGACATTATTTTAATGACCAAATGATATTTCTACAATTTTTCTGAAGACATGTGCCTGACGTGTGACTATACTTAAGTTTCAGGAAACTCTATAAATACCCCATCCATTCTAGGAAGGGGGGACTTTTTGGTGACTTAAGACTTGGACATTCCCTTTCAAAGCACTTAAGAAGGCTTTTGGAATCCCTGCTACCCTAACACGGTTTTTGGAGTTCTGCTACGTGTCATTAGAGTAATCGCCACCTGTTTTCTCCCCTCTTCAATCAATCAATCATTTCTGTGCTCTTCGTGGATTTCTCTCCTCCTCAGCCAACACGAAACCCTAACTAGCAAGACACGATTTCCTTGCCCACAAGCTTCATCTTAATTCTTGGACGACAAATTAGATCCTCTAACTTAAGCAGAACATCTATTTATTGATGCAATTTAATCATTATTTGATCATGAATTTCTTGAAGCATTAGTAAAACTGGCATGTACCTAGGGAATTTTCATTTAAGAATATACCTAACTTGATAATTAGAATTCTATAGTATAATAATACAATTTAAGTAATAAATATATACCTACCTTTGATAATCCAAGTATTAAAGAATTCAAACATGTTATTCTCAACATTATTAGCCTTTGAATGAGTGGCAAAATATGCTTTAGACCAAAGTTTTGGATCATGCTGGTTGATCTTATCATATGTAGGACCAAAAATTCTCTTAATTTTTTGTATTGCTCTATTGTGTGCTTGATCATGAGTTGCACATGCAGCTTCTCAAAAAACTCTTTTTAGTGCTTGCCTAGAACAATTTCTATGCTTAACATGAGGAAGAAGTTCACCCATGTCATTCTTCAACCTCTACACAACATAAAGGCAATAGTAAAACATATGCAATTAGTAAAACAAAGGCAATTAGTTAAAAAAAAAATTAAAAAATGAAAGTAATTAGCTAAAACAAGTAAAATATACCTTTGTTGATCACTAATTATATCCAATCCATACAACCTTCACCAAGTTTAAGGTAATCATCCAATAAGTCCAAGAACCATTAATCTCTAACTATTACCATTTTCAGTACTTTCTATAATAGCCATGGCCATAAGGAACATTTGATTGTTCCCATCCCTTTTAACCAAAGATAATAATTAATTAATCCCTACATACAACTTTTAAGAAACAACCATCCAATTCAAGAATTGGCCTACAACTCTCTTTCCATGCTTTCTTTAAGCTATCATAACTAACATAAAATCTCTTAAACGAGATCTCATCTTCAGGATTAAGCTTAAAGGTTTTGATGTTCACAATACTATTTTTTTACTTCTCTTGATCTTAGCACCAAAATTGCGGACTCATAAACAATGTTCCTTCATGACAACATGGCTACCTGCCAGTGCTAAATTTCTTACCCTTGTATACACTTAACAAGGGTTACATCTAATATCAATTTGACTTTCATTTTTTCTTGCATATACTTTAACTTCCAATTTAGATTATTCCTTATCCTATTTTCATAAAACTCTGCCAAGAACTTGGTGTTAGTCAACTTGTTTTAAAAATATAAACATAATTACTTGTGTCTAATATTAACTTAATCTACACATTATCAGTCCCTTGAATAAAGTTGGCCTACAATTTTAAAGGGCACCCTTTGCCACACCTCACCTGCACTCTATCCTTGTCATTCACCATGTACCACAACTTCCTCCCATTAACAATTGAATAGTCTCCAATAGCAGTCTTGAATTCATTGAAATTTGTAAATATCATGTAAAGTGAGAACTTTATGTGTTTTCTTTTTATTTTTGGGTTAAAAATATCAGAATGTAAGATTTTTCTTTTTTACAAAAGGACCCATAACCCAGATTCTCATCATCACTACTCTCCAAGAGGGACCTTAAAACATCACTGTCCTCATATTCAATGTGCCGGTCACTAATATCAGAGTCACTAACATTATTTGCCTCACTATTTCTATTAACCTCATCACCCTCAACATCACCAGTTCCTGCATGCCCCTTCATCATCTCGCTCATTCTCAGTTTCATTCCCCTCATCACCCCGACCTGCCCCCTCAACATCACCCTCACCACATGAACTTCCCCTTTAATATCTCCCTCACCACATGAACTTCCCCTTTAATATCTCCCTCACCACATGAACTTCCCCTTTAACATATCCCTCAATACCCTCACTACATCCCCATCAACAATATTAGTTTCACCACCTTCTTCATTTTCAGCTCTAACAATCTCTGATTTGTACTCCCTCCACCTCCTCCTAGTCTCTAATAATTTCTCATCACCGCTTAAGATGTCATTGTCACTTTGTGCATCACTACTATTTGAATCACCAAGCACAATTGATTCATCTGAATATTATCTGTTTTCATATTCATCTTAATTATATTAATCTTCCTTCGAGTATTCTTAGTCTGGTTCTTCTTAGTCCTCTTAGACTTCTTAGTCTTATCATTTGCACTAGTACTCTCCTTATTATTATCTTCTATATTTATTGGGTGGGTGATTGGGTGGGTGAGTGGGTGGGTGGGGGTTATTTATCTCATGTTGTTCATTTATCACAGGTTCTTCAAGTAAATGATCAATATAAAGTGTAGTGACACCAAAAGAGACACACATTTATCACGTCTCTAATACTATCATCATCATGAGCCAATCTAAAACTATTTTCACTAGTCGACCATTATTCTTAAAATAAACCTTACCACTTTCATGATGCGGCCAATGACTTAATTGCAGTCATGCACATGAAATCAACATCAAAACGGATAAACTTCAATCGTATATCCCTTGTACTCATTATTAGATTGATGAACAAATTTTCCCCCATATGAACATGTAGGGCACAAATTTCACTCATTATGTGAAAAAAAATACAATTTTTTTAGCAATAACAGTAGTAGGGAATATAAATTAAAAAAGATCATTAATTTCAACATGCTTCCATATACAGACAATTATGTGCGGGGAATAATGTTTAAATAAGAGAATAAAGACAGGCAAAAATCAACCCAGACAAAAATCAGCCCTATGGACCACATGTCGAATGTATAAAGTGAGAAAATAGTGAGATAAAGACAACATTTTTTTTAATTATTTATCTTTTTCTTTGAGTTATTTTATTGCAGGGTCCCTGTCACTAATTATCAAAAGAAATAATATTATTGGGAGGACCCTTTTGTATATTGCTGCTTTCAATGATTTGGGGGTTGAGATTTATAGTCAAACCGAACAGGTCCTTTCTCTGTTTAATTATCATTTAAAAAAGAGTCCTAATAGCTCAACCAGCACCAAAACACAACTAAAATAATAAAAATATGTTTATTTAATGTAATAGAAAATTTGTAAATATTAATTAAATTTAACAGGACAACCACGATACCATAATATATTATTATATTAAGTACACCACCAAGAAATAATTGAGCATTTTAAATTTTAATATTTGATAAAGTAAGTGCAGTTTTCTCGTGCCATAGACGACAAAAATATACCCTCTATTTTAAAATCAGAGATATAATTTGACTTTTAAAATCAAACGATAACATATTTAATTTTAAAATTAGTACGACTCATAAAAGTTTAGAAGATCATAAATTTTTTAATTAATAGTTTTTTTTTATATATACTACTATACAATTATAATAATTATATCAACTAAAATTAAATAAATACACATCTATTTAAAATTTAATATATTATCGTTTGACCTCAAAAAATGAAATTGTATTTCTAATTTTGTAACGGAGGGTAGTGAAAAACATGAGCTTTTTTCTTTTCCAATTTAATGAGAAATTAATCCAACCACTTTATGATGCATAGCTCCACTTTAAATTTAGAATACTAAAAAAACATAATCAATTTTAGACAGTATTGATTTAAAAAATATATTCTAGATTTCTGCTTAACCGTTATAATTGAATTCATAATGTTTTGAGGCAAAAGAAATATTGTGTAGAAGATGGAAATATATTTCGTTTCAGAAAAGAAAAAAAGAAATATAAAAAAAATTAACAAAATTATCTAGCGTTGGCATTCGAACTACGTAATTTCCTCTTATTCATGTACCAAAAAAACCTAATATCTTTCTATCCTCTCCAACTCGATGCTGCAATTAATTTTTGAGGATTAAGGTTGTGTTTGATAAATTTGGGAATTAAGATCTTAATGATTATGATGTCTTAATAAATTAGATCATCTGAATGGTTATGAGGTCTGAATCTAAAAAATTATTTGATAACTAAAAAGTAAGTTGTTACTTAATGACACTATTTTACCATTTTAAAGGGTAAAATTTTATTTAATAACTTTAAATATTCAATTTAATAAAAATGAGTTCATAATATTGTTGAATATATTTATATAAAAAAAAAATTATCAAAAAAATTTCATTAAGAGGAACCTCTTAATTATTAAGAGATTCATTTTTACATCTTATCGATTAAGAGGCATTCAGAGGTAATAAAAAAATAAACAAACAACATCATACCTCTTAGCAAATAAAAGACAATCCATTAAAAAATAATTAGATGTAAACAAACAACAGCTAAGTCTTCTAAATTAAATACTATGACATCTCATTCAACTACCGAAAATATCGACCTACAAAATATACACTAAAATTTTAATTTATCAAATATAATAGATCTATATCATAGATTTAACTAGAACAAAGGAGCACGTGTGTGCTTTAAATAATAGACCTGACCATCTCAATCAACCTCAATGATCCCTAGAACGTCAATATAATACATATGTATTAATTTATAATTGTACATGCACTATTTTTCAAAAAAAATATATATATCCTAAACTGCATTTAATAGGAATTATTGTTAGACAATAATAACGCAACGAAAAATAATAATAAAAAAAAATTGAAAGAAAACAATTTTCATGACACAAAATTTATACGGTTAATCCAAAATATTTGGGTTAGTCCACGGTCAGTGACTGATACTTTCATTATCTCTTAAAAAATTTGTATATCATATAATTGCAGAATCCTCTCTTTATATCCACTCCAGAACTACTGACCCCCCGCTCCAGGAACGGTTCTAATTACCTTTTAAATAACTCTTCAATTACCTCTAAATTAAAGTTCAGATAAGATTTTATCAATAATAATATCACTTGCATACTAAAGAATACTATTTAGAGAGTATATAAATTTGTTCAAGACCATAAAATCACATGCTTAACGGATTCTAGTTGGGCTAAATACACTTTCGTTACATCAAGTACCATCATATTTATAATTTGACCTCAAAGAATTTGGGCTTATAATTTATTACATAAAGTGCTTAATTGGATACAATGTTGCTCCCAAATTTAGATTCTGTCTAAAATTGGCCAGGATACCTCAATTGTTGGCAAGACAAATAGTATTATATGGTTTGATCGTATTAAAATATAGTTTGACTGAAATTTACTACATAAAGTGTGACGCCCCCAAAATAGATATGCAACACCCATTATGAGTCGCCAAATATATGGTACAGAAACAACTACAACTTTATTAATACAATTGTCGTGCAAAATACGACAACACATAAACTGTGAGTTTAAAAATAAATATTGTATTCTAGACAATATCAACACTCAAATAAGTCCTCATTACAATTATTGATACACTATTTTACAAAATAGTGAGGACTACTAAAACGACATTCTAGACCCTTCATTCCATACCCCGACTAGTAATCGCTACATTCTCACCTCCTGAGAAGAAAAATGGAACAAAAAGGAAAAATGTGAGCTCAACTAGCCCAGTAAAGAATATTATGACTAAGATAACATGGAACAAATTATCGTTAGTCCTCAACAGGGAAAAAAAATCTGATAGAATACAATAGATAACAAGTTTTAAATCAATATTCGCAGCGAAAATAATAATTCATTAGAAGAGTTACGTAGAGAATGAAAACTACTTTCTTCTATGAATTTAAAATTTTTTCATCAATATTTTATCCCTGTAACATCAATCAATAAACATCTTGAATCAAATATTCATCTTTCCACTACAGGCCAAAGATATTCATCAGTTAGTCATTTTCATCTCAACACCTATACATCTTTGCACTACGGGCCAAAGATATTCATAAGAAAATCAACCATCTTTGTACTACGGCCAAAGATATTCAAGAATATCATCATTTAGGGTGAGGATGATGAAAATATTTTAAAAAAAGCGAATCCAAAGTGAAAAACAAAAGAACAAATAATAAGGATTCGTACTTTTAAGCGATCAAGTTCAAAATACTTCATAAATAACCATAGTGAAGTAAAATTCAAGAATGATCAAAACATGGATACAATTAAAGCTAGTATCCATAATAGATATTTTGGATAAAAAACGAAAATTTAATTTTTCTGTGAATAGTGGCGTATTCGTGAATAGTGTTGTATACGTGAATAGTAACCTCGACACTATAAGACAAGAATTTCACAAGAAAAATCTTACCAATATTTCGTCATAATGATATTGAAAGAAATAATATCATTTATAAAAAAAATAACATCCCTTACCTCGAGCATGATTCTTACATTTGGAATATTGGATATAAGGTCAAGAAACTTCAGATCAGTATAAAGAACACTCAAAGTATCAAAATACTCATAAGAATACGCTCGATAATATAGAGAGAGAAATCTTTAGTTTCTGGTGTGATTTTCAATTCTAACCTAAGTACCCTATTTATAGGAATAATTAATTATTCACAAATAATATTACAGAATCACAAAACCGATAAACCGCATAGTTCTAGAAAGAGGGGTTTTTCAATAAGGATTTTCTCATCTTGGCGCGCAATTAGGTGACCAAACCTCTCCTTAGGATGTAACTTTCTAGACATTGCCAATAATGTTATCTAATAATATTATTCAAATAATATGAATTATTAATCGATAATAAAAAATACTATGTAGTGACAATTATTGAAACAACAATAATATAAAATATCAACGCAATTTGTGATGCCCCCAAAATAGGTATACATCACCCATTCGAAAGTTGTCAATACATGGTACGTAAACAAATACAACTTTATTATTACAACATATAAAGCGTGAGTTTAAAATAGATATTGCCATCTGCATAATATCTACACGCAAATAAATCCCCATCATAATTATTGATACATTATTTTTACAAAATGGTGAGGACTACTAAACAACTCTCTCTAGAACCTTCATTCCATACCCGACTAAGTACTCGCTTACATTCTCGCGCCTCCGAGAAGAAAAATAGAACAACAAGGAAAATGGTGAGCTCAACTAGCCCAAAGAAGAATATTATGACTAAGATAATGTACAACAAATTATCGTTAGTCTTCAACAGGAAAAATCTAATAGAATCTGATAGACAACAAGTTTTTAAATCAATATTCGCAATGAAATAATAATTCATTAGAAGAGTTAAGTAGAGAATGTAAACTACTATCTTCTATGTATGAATTTAAAAGTTCATCGCCTATCTTTTATCCCCGTAATATCAATCAATATATATCCGAATCAAATATTCATCTTTGCACTATGTGCCAAAGATATTCATCATTGGTCATGTTCATCTAAACACTGTTCATCTTTTTGCACTACGGGCCAAAGATATTTATCGAAATCATTCATCTTTGCACTACTGAGCCAAAGATATTCAATAATATCATCATTTAAGACCGAGGATGATGAAAAATATTTTAAAAGAATGAATCCCAGTGAAACAAAATGACAAGGATTAAAGATTAAGGATTCGTACTTTGTTTTATCCATGTCCAAAAATACCTCAAAAATAATCATAGTGGTGTAAAATTCAAGAATGATCAAAACATGGATACAATCAAAGCTAGTATCCACAATAGATATTTTGGGATGAAAATGAAAATTTTCATTTTTCGATGAATAGTCTTAGTATTCGTGAATAGATCGTGATACGTGAATAAGGCCAGTATACGTGAATAAGTAACTCGACACCAAAAGTTCCAAATTTGATAAAAACTTCAGATCAATATTTCAGCATAATGATATTGAAGAAATAATATCATTACGAAAAAAATAATATCTCTTACCTCGAAAGATCAGTACTTCTAGCTGAAACACCGGATATAGGCTATAACTTGAACTTGCACCGTATAGCAATACTCAAAATATACTCAAAATACTCACAAGAATACGCTCGATAATATAGAGAGAGAAAACTTCAGTTTCTGGTGTGATTTTCAATTCTAACCTAAGCACCCTATTTATAGGAAAATGCTTAGAACACCAAAGTAGAAAATTTATTAAAATATTAATATATATATATATATATATATATAATCTGCACGCACACCTTTGAATCTGAAATTCAAAGAATTGAACACATGCCTCACACATGCAAAAAACGTTTTTGTAAAAAAATATTTAAAACTTCAAAATTAATTATTTTGGAGCTTCAGAACTTCAATAATTCATAATAAATAGCCCTTTTGTCAGAAAATTTGAGTCTCGCAAGTTTTTTAGGAAATCCAATTCTCTACAACTTTGAAGAAGAAAGTTTTTCCAAATTCCAAACAGAAATTGACCAAAATCCACAAACGGATGATTTTACAGGCTATAATCAAATTTCAGTCAATAAATGGGGTCCACCGACGTGTTTAACATGTTTTAAACATTTATTGCAACAAAAATACTCTTCCTCCTCGTATACTCATATATCCCACATTCGTTGTAAAAATATCACCATTATTATATTATTAAAATAATATATTTAAATGAATTATTTTATCAGAAAAAGATAAAATATTAATTTTCAACAATTGTCACATTAAAAATTTTCTCCATCTATATCCACATAAAATCAATATTTTTCTCATCATATGAATCAATAATTAATTATTCACAAATAATATTACGAGAATCACAATATTGACAACCAAGCAATTCACAGGAAAGGGGCTTTCAATAAGAATTTCTCCTTACTAGCGTAGCAATTAGGTGACCAAACCTCTCCTTAGATGAGAACTTTCTAGACATTGCCAATAATGTTATCTAATAATATTATTAGGATAATATGAATTATTGCTTCGATAATGAAAAATCTTGTGTAATGACAATTATTGAAACAACAGAATATAAAATATCAACGCAAACAATTATTAAATCAATAAAATAAAAAATCGAATAAGTAATTATCGTAACCATTATTGAGTAGTGCCTTCTTACGTAAGAATCAATAATTGGTGCAATAAAGTGTGCTCATCGTGTTTTAACCACCGAGTATTTTAACAAGATTAATTCATGAATAACTACGCCGATTATTTTTAAACAACTTATATTTGTCGTTTTTCTTCATCCAATCGCTTTTCATTATGGGGGCCCATAAAAGATCATGGCTACATCGCATTTAATATTCCCTATGCTGAAGAATATTCCACGACCAAACGAATATTCCCGAACAACAATGAATATTTTATAACCACTTGCTTATTTTGAAATATTTACGTATTTTACCCATAACTATCCACATTAATCAAATCAAACCTTACTATTTCAAAATAATAAATAGAGAAAATTAAATTTCATTAATAATAAGTTGGGGTCTTACAGTAGCAATTATTGAATCAATAAAATAAAATATTGAACAATAATTACTATAACAATTATTGAGTAGTGCCTTCTTACATAAGAATCAATAATTGGTGCAATACTGTGTGCTACTGTGTTTTAACCACCGGGTATTCCAATAGTATTAACGGTAACAACTACGCCGTTTTTTATTAACAACTTATACTTGTCGTTTTCTTCATCCAATTGCTTTCCATTATGGGGCACACACAAGGCTGCGCCGTCGTACGAATATTCCCCGATAGTAGAAATATTCTATGACCAAACGAATATTCTCTGACAACAATGAATATTTTATAACCACTTGCTTATTTGAAATATTTGCACATTTTACCCATAACTAACCACATTAATCAAATGAACCCTTACTATTTCAAAATAATAAATAGGGAAAATTCAATTTCATTAATAATAAGTTGGGGTCTTACAACCTCCCCTCCTTATGAAATTTCGTCCTCGAAATTGACATACGTACTTGGTGTTTTGAAAAGGTGAGGATACCTCTCTTTCATTTTCGTTTCTAACTCCCAGGTCATTTCCTCAATAGCATGGTTCTTCCACAAAACTTTGACTTGTGGTATGACCTTTGTGCGTAGGACATGCTCCTTCCTATCCAAGATCTTGACAGGTACCTCTTCATACGTTAGGTCTTCGGCTATCTCGTCCGGTTCTAATTCAATAACGTGGTTCGGGTCTTTCACATATTTACGTAGCACAAATATGTGAAAAACATTATGAACACGAGACATATTTGGAGGTAACGCGAGTTTATAGGCTACTTTTTCTACTCAGTCAAGAATATGAAATGGACCAATAAATTGTGAATTGAGATTTCCTCTTTTCCCAAATCTTGTAACTCCCTTCCATGGAGCAACACGCAATAATACATGATCCCCAATACTAAATTCCACGTCCTTTCGATGAAGATCCGCATAACTCTTTTGTCGATCTTGTGTCGTTTGTATACGTTGTCGAATCATTTGGATATTTTCTGTAGTCATACGTACCAACTTTGGTCCCAATAATGTTGCTTCACCCACCTCGTCCCAACATACTGGAGAGCGACACTTTCGTCCATACAATGCTTCAAATGGAGCCACACCTATACTTGCCTGATAATTGTTGTTGTAAGAGAATTCCACCAATGATAAATATTTATCCCAACTCCCTTTGAAGTCTAGGACACAGAGTCTTAATAGATCTTCAAGAGTTTGAATAGTCCTCTCTAATTGTCCGTCCGTTTGAGGATGGTATCTTAAAGCCAGATGAATCAGAACTGCGTGCCCATAGCTTTTTGCAAGCTAACCCAAAATCGTGAAGTGAATCTTGGGTCATGATCCGAAACTATGGTGACTGGCATGTCATGCAATCTCACAATCTCATTTACGTACATACGAGCAAGACGTTCAAGGGAATAAGTCTCCCGTATCAGCAAGAAATGAGCAGACTTAGTTAATCTATCAATAATAACCCAAATAACATTTATGCCTTGAGAAACCATGGGAAGACCCGTAACGAAATCCATGGTAATGTGTTTCCACTTCCATTTCAGAATCTCAAGTGGTTGCAATGGACCCTTTGGTACTTGATGCTCCGCTTTTACACGTTGACAAGTTAAACACCTCGAGATAAACTTTGCAATCTCTCTCTTCATATTATTCCACCAAAATGTATGTCGAAGATCACGATATATTTTGGTACTTCCAGGATGGATTGAAAATGGTGTATTGTGTGCCTCCATCATGATCTTGTACTTCAAAACATAATCATTAGGAACACAAAGTCTAGAGTGGACTCGAAGTATTCCTTCTTCATCAATTCTTGCTTCTGGAATAACACCTTCTTGTACTTTCTTCTTCATACGCATCAGCTCTGGGTCTGTGGCTTGAGCAACTTTAACTTTTTCGATTAAATTCGGTTCTATGCGTATACTTGACATCATCGCATGGGTCCCCGGAGTCTTGAATTCTATCTTCATCTTTTGTAAATCACACAAAATAGGCCTTTGTGTTAACAACATCGCACTCGTTCCCGCATATGATCTTCTACTCAACGCGTCAGCTACCACATTCGCTTTTCCAGGATGGTATTGAATGGTGTGGTCATAATCTTTCAACAGCTCGAGCCAATGTCGTTGCCGCATGTTGAGTTCCTTTTGAGTGAAGAAATATTTTAGGCTTTTATGATCTGAATATATCTCCACTTTCTCCCCATATAGATAGTGCCTCCAGATCTTTAGCGCGAAAACGACTGCCGCCAACTCTAGATCATGAGTAGGATAATTCCTCTCATATTCTTTACGTTGTCGTGAGGCATAGGGTATGACTTTTACATGTTGCATGAGAACACATCCTAACCCTTTGCCTGAAGCATCGCTGTAGATAACAAATCCATCCGAACCAGATGGTATTGTCAGAACAGGTGCCGAAATGAGTCTCCTCTTAAGCTCTTGGAAACTCTTCTTGCATTCCTCGCTCCATACGAATTTTATATCTTTCCGAGTTAGCTGAGTTAATGGAGTAGCGATTCGAGAAAATCCTTCCACGAATCTCCGATAATAACCAGCTAAGCCCAGAAAGCTACGTACTTCGGTCACCGACTTCGTTTGCTCCCAACTTTGTATTGCTTCAATCTTCGCCGGGTTAACAGATACTCCATGTTTTGACACCACGTGCCCAAGGAATGCTACTTCCTCATGCCAGAACTCACATTTTTTCAACTTAGCATAAAGCTTATTTTCACGAAGCCTTTGGAGTACCAGCTTCAAATGATGCTCATGATCTTCACGGCTTTTGGAATATATGAAGATGTCATCAATAAAGACAACAACGAACTGATCCAAATATTCCTTGAATACTCGGTTCATCATATCCATGAAAGCCGCAGGAGCATTTGTCAATCAAAAGATATGACTAAGAATTCATAACATAATGCATCCAGTTCAAGGCGGTCTTTGGAATATCTTGATTCTAATCTTCATTTGATGATATCCGTAAGCGAAGATCGATCTTTGAAAAGAATTGTGCTCCTTGCAATCTGGTCAAATAGGTCATCAATGCGAGGTGGCGGATACCTATTCTTGATGGTGATATGGTTCAATTCTCGATAAGTCAATACAAAGTTGCATATACTCCGTCTTTCTTCTTTACAAATAAAACAGAGCACCCGATGAGATGTACTTGGGGACGAATGAAACCGATGTCCAACAACTCCGTAGTTGGACCTTTAACTCTGAAGTTCAATAGGAGCCATTCGATATAGGGTTTTAGAAATGGGCTTTGTACTAGGTTCAAGATCAATAAAGAATTCAACTTCACGTTCTGGGTGTAGACCAGGAAGTTCTTCAGGAAATACGTCAGGAAATTTACTAACAACAGGAATATTATTCAAATTTGACGTATCTTTATTCAAATGCATAACATGGGCTAAGAAAGCTTGACATCCGTTTTTCAATAAACGAATAGCTTTATGACTTGATATGACAAATGATTGATTTTAATGGTTTAGTTGCTTGAATTGCATACAATGGGTTGGTTAGGAATATGAAAACTAACAACCTTACGAAAATAATCAATTTTGGCATGATGAGTAGTTAACCAATCAATCCCTAAAATCACATCAAAAACAAGTATCTTTAAAGAGATAAGGTCAATAGGTAATGTGATGGTGCCAACTTAGATCAAACAGGATTTATAAACAGTGGATGTAATGAAAGTTTCTCCTAATGGAGTCTCCACAGATAAATCAAAGTTTAATTTCTCCGGAGTCAAGTTTAAACGTTGAGCACAAGTAGGAAAGATAAATGAATGGGTAGCACCGGTATATAGTAAGGTATAAACTTCGCAAGAATTTATGATTAGCTTACTCGTGATGACCTCATTTGGGTTCCTCGTATTTTGACCAGTCACGACAAATGCTCTTTCAGGAACCGTTGACTTTGACTTTTCTGGGACAGCCTTTTGAGTCACCATCCCCGCTGGACTTGGTTTCGCTACAGTACAATCTCGAGCGATATGTCCTTCCTTTCCACAATTATAACATACCTTGAACTGTTGTGGGCAGTTTGGGCTGATATGTCCCTCTTTTCCACATTTATAGCATACGACCGGTGGTCATTCTCCTCCCTTAGAACCAGTTGCTGCTGGTGCTGACATCTTCACATTGTCATTGTTGAACCTCCTCTTTTTAAAATCTCCTCCCGACTCGCTTCTTCTATTTTCATGGCCATGATTACCACCAGAGTGGTTACCGCTTTTGTCCATATTTTTCTTTCTTCGCTGGTTATCGTTGTTCTGATGACTGCTGTCACCAGTATGATCCTAGTTGTGGTCCCTCGGTTGAACGTACTCGTTATCTCGCTCTAATAACTGAGTCCTGTTGACAACATCTTAATAGAGAGAAAATTTATGAGAAATGAGATATTGACGTATGCCAGGTTTCAAACCTCTCAGAAACATCCGCGTCATACGTTCCTCATTCTCCACCAAATGAGGTGCAAACCTGGATAACTCTGCAAACTTCGCCTCGTACTGGGACACCGTCATGTTATTTTGTTCTAGTCTAATAAACTCCACTTCCTTCATATGACGAATACTTTAAGGAAAGTACTTGTCATTGAATAGTTTTTGAAACGTCTCCCAAGATATGCTGAGTGCGGCTTGATGGGTACGCTTCACAGACTCCCACCAGTAATCTGCCACATTACGGAACATAAAGTTGGCGAATGGAACCTTCTATTCCTCCGTGCATCCCAAGACATCAAATATCTTGGTAATTTGCTTGACCCACATCTCTGCCTTAATCGGATCCGGCTTTTCCCAGAATTCTGGTGGTCCCAACTCTTTAAACTTCTTGGTTGTGACAAACCGTGCGTTGCTATCATTTCCACCTGTATTTTGTACACGAGTCTCTCCTTTGTCTGATTTTGCATGAACTACAAAAAGCTTCTAAACATCCCGCTCGTTCATAAATGCGCTTAATGGTGTTGTTTATGGGAGGAACATTGCTTACTTCTTTGACGTTTCCCATCATTGGTGAGTAAAGGTGTCTCCACGATCTCACTTACTCCACTGTTAACATTCTCAGTTGCCATTCTCAAATACTGCCATAAAATAAGGGTTAATTAAAGAAATTAACATATCACATAATATCCCTATATTTTGACCAACCAACAAATAAGCTTAGGTAGGACACACTAGCGAAGGATTTAATCGTCTCTCCCCTCCTAGTTCTATTCCCCGATCTCCGCCAGAGATCATATCCCTAAGCTCTGATACCAACTGTGGCGCCCCCAAAATAGGTATACAACACCCATTCTGAGTTGCCAAATACATGGTACAGAAACAACTACAACTTTATTAATACAATTGTCGTACAAAATACGACAACACATAAACTGTGAGTTTAAAAATAAATATTATCTTCTAGACAATATCAACACTCAAATAAGTCCTCATTACAATTATTGATACACTATTTTACAAAATAGTGAGGACTACTAAAATGATATTCTAGAACCTTCATGCCATACCCCGACTAGTACTCGCTACATTCTCGCCTCCTGAGAAGAAAAATGGAACAAAAAGGAAAAGGGTGAGCTCAACTAGCCCAGTAAAGAATATTATGACTAAGATAACATAGAACAAATTATCGTTAGTCCTCAACAGGGAAAGAAAAATCTGATAGAATACAATAGACACCAATTTTTAAATCAATATTCGCAGCGGAAATAATAATTCATTAGAAGAGTTACGTAGAGAATGAAACCTACTTTCTTCTATGAATTTAAAAGTTTTTCATCAATATTTTGTCCCTGTAACATCAATCAATAAATATCTTGAATCAAATATTCATCTTTGCACTACAGGCCAAAGATATTCATCAGTTGGTCATGTTCATCTCAACACCTGTACATCTTTGCACTACGGGCCAAAGGTATTCATAAGAAAATCAACCATCTTTGCAGTACAGGCCAAAGATATTCAGTAATATCATTATTTAGGACTGAGGATGATGAAAAATATTTTAAAGAAAACGAATCCAGTGAAACAAAAGAACAAATAATAAGGATTCATACTTTAAACAGTCCAAGTTCAAAAATACTTCATAAATAACCATAGTGAAGTAAAATTCAAGAATGGTCAAAATATGGATACAATCAAAGCTAGTATCCATAATAGATATTTTGGAGAAAAAAAACGAAAATTTAATTTTTCTGTGAATAGTGCCGTATTCGTGAATAGTGTCGTATACGTGAATAGTGTCGTATAAGTGAATAGTAACCCCGACACTAAAAGACAAGAATTTCACAAGAAAAATCTTACCAATATTTCGGCATAATGATATTGAAAGAAATAATATCATTTATAAAAAAAATAACATCCCTTACCTCGAATGAATAAAGATTTACATTTGGAATCTTTGGATATAGTCTTTGAAGGAACTTCATATCAGATATAGCAACACTCAAAGTATCAAAATACTCATAAGAATACGCTCGATAATATAGAGAGAGAAATCTATAGTTTCTGGTGTGATTTTCAATTCTAACCTAAGCACCCTATTTATAGAAAAATACTTAGAACACCAAAGTAGAAAATTTAATAAAATAATAATATATTTATATAAATTTCCTACGCCCACTTTTACCAACTGAATTCAGCACTTTGCACATGTTAGTGAGGCCCACAAAATGAAAAAAAAACATTTTTAATTTATTAAAAAAAATATTTAAAACTTCAAAAATCAATTATTCCGGAACTTCAATAATTCATAAGAAATAGCCCTTTTATCAGTAAAATTTGAAACTTATGACCATTGCATAGGAAATTCAATTCTCTACAACTTTGTAGTTTTAAGTTTTTTCAAATTCCAAGCAGAAGTTGATCGAAATCCACAAACGGGCAATTTTACAGGCTATAATCAAATTTCAGTCAAGAAATGGGGTCCACAAACATGCAAAAACATGTTTTAAATATTTTTAGTAACAAAAATACTCTTCCTCCTCATATATTCATATATCCCACATTCATTGTAAAGATATCACCATTATTATATTATTATAATATAATAATATATTTAAATGAATTATTTTATTAGAAAAAGATAAAATATTTATTTTCAACAATTGTCACATTAAAAATTTTCTCCATCTATATCCATATAAAATGAATATTTTCCTCATCATATAAATGAATAATTAATTATTCACAAATAATATTACAGAATCACAATACTGACAACCAGACAGTTCCCAAGAAAGAGGGGGCTTTTCAATAAGGATTTCTCCTTACTAGCGCGCAATTAGGTGACCAAACCTCTCCTTAGACAGAACTTTCTAGACATTGCCAATAATACTATCTAATAATATTATTCAAATAATATGAATTATTAATCTGATAATGAAAAATACTATGTAGTGACAATTATTGAAACAAGAATAATATAAAATATCAATGCAGCAATTATTGAATCTATAAAATAAAATATTGAACAATAATTACTATAACAATTATTGAGTAGTGCCTTCTTACGTAAGAATCAATAATTGGTGCAATATCGTGCTTCTTGTGTTTTAACCCTTCGGGTATTCCAACGAAGATAATTGGTAATAACTACTCGTAGATTTTTTGTAAACAACTTATACTTGTCGTTTTTTTTCATCCAATCGCTTTCCGTTATGGGGCCCACACAAGGCTGCGCCGTCGTAAGAATATTCCCCGATAGTAGAAATATTTCACGACCAAATGAATATTCCCCGACAACAATGAATATTTTATAACCACTTGCTTATTTGAAATATTTGCGTATTTTACCCATAACTAACCACATTAATCAAATCAACCCTTACTATTTCAAAATAATAAATAGGGAAAATTCAATTTCATTAATAATAAGTTAGGGTCTTACATAAAGTGCCTAATTGCAATAAATATAGCCCCAAATTCAAATTTTGGCCAAAATTGGCCAAAATACCTCAATTGCTGACAAGATAAATAGTATTATACAGTTTGAATATATTAAAATACAATTTAACTTTTTTAAAAAAATTAAGAAATTATTTCTATAATAACTAATTTAAAGACTTAATAATGTAAGAATAAATTAAAAAAATCTCATTATTTCTTCCCTAAACTCCTCCATCACTATCATCATAATCAACACTTCTAACACCATTACCATCATTAGCTCTTCCATCATCATCACCATCATCAATCAAGCACCATTTTCTTTCCTAAACTCCAATCTTATCTCAAACTTCACAATCACAAGTAAAATTTAAACATATATTTAAAATTTAAACAAATAAATTTCAAATTTCAGCAATCTTTCTCCATCATCAATTAGTCTACCAATTAATTAAGATTTGGATTTGCTCATTATCACCGCATTTTTGATGACAATCTTTTGCCGAGTTTTCCCCCCAATACACCACAATGGTACCAATTGTCATGATTTGAAGCAACTTAGTTGGTCGATTGTTTTTTCCCCCAACTTCATGTTGCGAGGTTGTTTTGCGCCTAGAGGGAAGAAGTTATTGAAGTGAAAAATATTTAGAAGTATTTTAATTTGGGACTAATTGTACTTAGAATATTTTAATTTGGAGTTAATTGTATTTAGAAGTATTTTAATTTTTTAATGAAGTCGATATTAATATGGTCAAATCGTATTTTAAAAGTCAATATGAATACTTTGGGGGCCGAATTATGAATTTGATGGTACTTAGCGTAACAGAAGTGTATTTAGCCTTATATTAAATACTTAAGACCCGATCGGATTCTTGAACGGGTCGGATATTCCAGTCAATTTTTGTGACGCCCCCAAAATAGGTATATATCACCCATCTTGAGTCGCCAAATACATGGTATAAAATTTAAATACAACTTAATAATACAACTGTCGTGTGACATACGACAAAACATAAACTGAGAGTTTTTAAACGAAAATTGTCTTCTAGACAGTATTCAACTCAAAAGGAGTCCTCAATACATTTATTATCACATTATTTCATAGAATAGTGAGGACTACTAATGCTATCATCTGGACCATCACTCCATTCCCCGACTAGTCCCGGCTACGTTCTCATTTCCTGAAGAGAACAATGAAAGCAAAAGGGTGAGCTCGACTAGCCTTGTAAGAAATATTATGACTAAGATAATGCAGAATAAATTATCCTTAGCCTTCAACAGTATAACAACTGATAGAATATAATAGACAGCAAGTTTTATGTGAGACCCCAAATTTTATGAATAAAGATTTAAATTTCTCAAAATATTTTTTTTCAAATTATGGTGTGGATTTGATATAATGTTATAGTTGTGGGTAATATTTATAAATTTTGCAAAGTATGCAAGTTGTTATATAATATTCGATTGGTCGGGGAATATTCGTTTTAACAGGGAATATTCGTACGACGACACAATCATTGGTGGACCCCACAACAGAATTATTGTTAGATTGAGAAAATGACAAAAAATATTTTTATGAAAATAACGGCGGAAGTTTTACCGTTAAAAATGTTGAACTGCTCGGTAGTAAAAGTACAGTATTACGCGTGGTTGCATAGTAGCACACGGTATTGATTATTGATGCTTACGTGAGAAGTCACTCAGTTTTGTTCAATTATTGCTTCAGTAATTGTTGCATAGTATCTCACGTTATTTGATTCAATTATTGTTGATATTTTATATATTATTAAATCAATAATTGAGATGACAAAGTTATTAATATTATTATTTGCAATATTAACGATGTCTAAAAGTTACGCAAGGAGGTTTGGTCACTTAATTCAAGGCTACTGATAGGGAGAAATTCTTATTGGAAAGCTCCTTCTTCCGGAGGAACGACACGGTCGATTAATATTGTGAATTATAATAATGATGATAAATGTTGTTAAATATATTGAGGTGTCTTTTTATGAAGTCACGGAAGTTTATATATATATACATAAAAATTTTGTTTTATTAGTATTATTAATGTAATAAAATGTAAAAGCTTTTAATATAAAATAGAATACTTTTATAAAGTTATTTGTTTTATTAGACTATAAATAAAATATATTATATTTTATTATGCATAGTGTTTTGCATAGTAAAATCTTTTTATATAAAACAGAATACTTTTATAAAGTTATTTGTTTTATTAGACAATAATTAGAATATATTATATTTTATTATGCAAATAACCTGGTTCCATTATTTATTATTCTGTTGGAAATAACTTGTCTATGCGATCTATCGCATGCATGGTGAATTCTTCTGTTATTCTATTCTTTATTATTCTGTTGGAATAACATGTCTATGTGGATTACCATATGTATGGTGAATGATCCTTTGTATTCATTCCTTGTTAAATTGTGGAAATGATCCGTATACGTGGATTACCGCATGGCGTGTTGCCTCTTTTTCAGTTCTGATAAAAGAGCTCTAACTCATGCAAGCATACATGTGTCAACAAGTAATACAGAGTAAGTAGAGTATCGATCCCACAGAGAAAGTTCTTAAATTTAAATTATCATGCATCAATTAACTCACCGTATTTATATGCTTAGACTAATGACTAAAAGTGTTGAATTAAACTAATTATGAATAACAACTAAAAATAAGAATACAAATAGAATAAATAGAATCTGGAATTAATGGGACCCTAACTTCATTTAATATTTCATCTAATCGCCACTATCATGCAAGAAGTGTTCACATATCACAGGGAAATAGCCAAGAGCACAAATAGAGTTATAACCATTTTTCAATGCACTATAACCTACTTACACAGCATCTACAGATGTTAGACTCCATGTAATCACCAATACAACTAAAATCACTATATGTCTATGTGAAATTGCAATTATATTGATTTTAAACACAAGCCCTTATTCTAGCTCATACGGTGAAACAGTATATGTCTATCTGGTTCACAAAATACGCAAGCCATATACAACAACCCCATATTCGCATGTTATCATGATTACAATCCATACTTGCATGTTCATTGTCAATTCCATACAAATACTGAGACGAATGGTGATCAAACATTCATACATGTAAAACAATCATGATAAATATCCCATATGATATGCAAAACAACCCTAGCATTTAAGCGTGCAACCACACTACATATTAAAATCCGTTAGAATCCCATAACGGAGTTTAGTTCATGACTGAACCAAAAGCTATTATGGGATCAACGCTAAACATGATCAATAAGCAACAATTAAAATAAGAAAGATAGAACGATCAAACCCAATCGCTGAATAAAAACCAATGATAAACGCTTAAATCCTTATAGAAATCCAGTAGATAATAATGAAAATCCATAATGACAGAGAATCCCAAGAAGAATTGGAGAAGAAGAAGTTTTTGCTTCGTTCTACGTTGGAATCTCTCCCAAGGTGTAAACCCTAGTTACTATGATGAAAATACGCTCAAAATTATCAAGTGTACCTCTGACACCCATTAGAATCATTTTTAAAAATAATTACCCATCATTTAATTAAAATTAAAATAAAACAAAATCACAAAGATCAAGATCGCCTTGTGGCAATAAGACTCTCAAGATATATCACTCGCGCGGGTGCGAGACTTGCAGAAAGTTTGCCCTGTCGGTATGGGCCTCGCGCAAGCGGTAGCGTCTCTCTGACTTGTTCCGCTTTCGTGGTAGCAAGAACTTGCGATGGGTCATCATTGTCTAGCCCAAGGGTACTCGTATGCGCACGCTGACTCCCTGCTTATTCTCGCTTGCTGCGGCGTGCGGCTTGCACTCTGCAGGAGTTACGGTTCGGTTTTTGCTTCGTAAATGTCTGCTTTGCTTGCTATTTGTTCTTTCATGCTTGATCCTCTTGCTCCATGTTTGGTCTCCATGCTTCATCGTACCTCCATGCCATGCACATCCTCGTTTGTGCCTCGCCTTCACGCATCTATTAGCCACGTGCCTTCTAATTAATACCACCGAAATTAAGCCGATTCCTGCACTTATTCACCAAAAGGAGTTTTAAGTAAATGCAATGCAAAATAACGTGAAATGTAACTAAAACACAATAAAATGTACTTGAGATGGGCACAATTCGCATGAATTGGTATTCAATAAGTAGGTAAAAATACCACTTATCATGGCGGACGAAAATCCATTTGCAGTTTTATATATTCTCTTATACTCAGTTGGTTAAAGCTTTGACTTCTATACTTCATGAAATTAGTGGAATATCCTTAATATTTGCGCTTCATCCAGTATCTTTTCATGGAAATATTCTTCCGAGCATTCTTGAATTTTACTCCACAAAGAAGTATCATGTTGACAATTTAGACGTTATTGGTTCCTGGATAAATTAATTCTTGAACTTGTTTTTATTGAATTCTTATATCATTGTCATTATCCTCATGTTTATATTATGTTGAAAGTCATTTGTGGCCTGTAGTGCATAGATGTACTTGGTATGATTATGATCAGGGATTAATCGGTATATTCATGACCGTAATGTTGCAAATGATGTGGTAAAAGTCCTCATTGGCCCGTAGTGCATTGATGGACAGTTGTTGGCATGATCATGACCATTGATGAATACACGAATATCCTTGGCCCATAGTGCATGGATAATTTGTGGTTGTGATACTTAATGAATATTCTTGGGTAGTAGTCTTGAGGGATGATGTGGATTATTTTTTAAGCGAGTCTCGATGATAAAATGATGAAAACCCTTTTAAAACATAGAAGATAGTAGATTTTATTCTCTACTTGGCTCTTTTAATGGATTGCTTGTTCCGCTGTAGTTAAACTTGATGTTTGTTATATTGTATCAGTTTAACACTATTGAAGGCTAAGGATAATTTATTCTGCATTATCTTAGTCATAATATTTCTTACTGGGCTAGTTGAGCTCACCCTTTTGCTTTCATTATTCTCTTCAGGAAATGAGAACGTAGCAGGGACTAGTCGGGGATCGGAGTGACGGTCCAGATGATAGCATTAGTAGTCCTCACTATTCTATGAAATAGTGTGATAATAAATGTTTTGAGGACTTATTTTGAGTTTGAATATTGTCTAGAAGACAATATTTGTATTAAAACTCACAGCTCATGTTGTATATTTAAGGTTGTATTTGTATTCTGTACCATGTATTTTGCGACTCAGAATAGGTGATGTATACCTATTTTGGGGGCGTCACATTTTAGATCAACAACTACAGCGAAATTAGCAATCCATTAGAAGAGTCAAGTAGAATCTATTATCTTCTATGATTTAATAGATTTATCATCAATTTTATCGCTGAGACTCAGCTTAATAAATAATCCACATCATCGAATCATCCCTGCACTACGGGCCAAGGATATTTTTTAGTATTACGACCACGAATTATCCTTGCACTACGGGCAAAAGATAATCTTATTTTCATCAACGGTCATAATCATGCCATAAAACAATTCATCTTTGCACCCTTAGCCGAAAAGAATCCATGACCATAATCATACCAAAAATAGTCCATCAATGCACTACGGGCCAATGAAAACTTTTATCACATCATTTATAACATTACGGTCATGATTATACCGAATAATCTCTGGTCATAATCATACCAAGTCCATCTATGCACTATGGGCCAAAGATGACTTTCATAACAATATAAGCATGAGGATGATGACAATGACATAATAATTCAATAAAACAAGTTCAAGGATAAATTTTAAAGATTCATAATTTAATTTATCTAGAATTCAATAACGTTCAAATTGTCAACATGATACTGCTTTGTGGAGTAAAATTCAAGAATAATATTATACCAAAAATGATTTGGACCAAAAATGAATTAATTTTTATCATGAATAGTACCCCGGGTGAATAGTACTCGAGTGAATAGTACCCCATAAATAGTACTTCGTGAATAGTAACCCGTGAATAGTACTCCAGCATGAATAAGTTAAACTTTATCGAGAATGCTCAGAATATTATTTCCATGAAAAGATACTGGATGAAGCACAAATATCAAGGATATTCTGCTAATTTCATGGAATATAGAAGCCAAAACTTTAACCAAATGAGTATAGAATGAAGATCAAAACATGGATACAATCAATGATAGTAAGCATAATAGACATTTGGGACGAAAAAGAGAAAATTTTATTTTTCGGTGAATAGTGTCGTATTTATGAATAGTGTCGTATACGTGAATAGTAACCCCGACACAAAAAGGTAGAAATTCCATAATAAAATTCATATCAATATTTTGTCATTATGATATTGAAGAAAATAATATCATTTTACGAAAAAATATAACACCCCTTACCTCAAAATAACAGTAGTTCTGATCGGAATATCGGATGTAAAGCCGAAGAAAACTTGCACTGAATAGCAACTCTCAAAGTATCTAAATACTCACAAAAATACGCTCGATAATATAGAGAGAAAGAAAACTTGTTTCTAGTGTGATTTTCAATTCTAACCTAAGCGCCTATTTATAGGAAAATGCTAGAACGCCATAGGAGACTAAATAATAAAATAATATTATTATTATTTCTACGCATGCATGCTTTGAATAAAAATTCAACCACCACAAGTGGGGCCCTCCAAAAATCAGCCATCTTTCCCAACAACCAAAAGTGGGGCCCACCCATAATTTAAATAAAAATATTTTAATTTCTGAAACTTCAATAATTCATAATAAATAGTCCTTTTATCAGAAAAATACAAATTTTATGTCCATTCCACACGAAATCAAATTCTCTACAACTTTGCAGAAGAAAGTTTTTCCAAATTCCAAACAGAAAATATCCGAAATTCACAAACGGACGATTTTCAATACCTCTTAAAATACCTAACAAATCATACGTTAATTTTTAACGGTTCCAAATTTGTGGACATATACTCAACTTATATATGTATAACATATCCAAAAATCACAACGATCCAACGGTCGAATTAAAATTATAACTCACGCAATAGAAATTTAAGAACACCGATTTGAGTTTTTAATACCTCCAATCCAAACAAAATATTGATAAAATACCTCAATATTAATTCCTTCAATTATAACCACATAAAATAAATATTTTCCTATCTATCATTTATGTCCACATAAAATAAATATTTCCTTATCATATAAATCAATAATTAATTATTCATAAATAATATTACAGAATCACAATAATGACAATCAGGCCGTCACCAGGAAAGAGGGGCTTTCCGATAAGAATTTCTCCTTACTGGTGCGCAATTAGGTGACCAAACCCTTTCTTGACAGAACTTTCTAGACATTGCCAATAATGCTATCTAATAATATTATTCAAATAATATGAATTATTGATTTGATAATGGAAAATACTGTGCAGTGACAATTATTGAAATAACAATAATATAAAATATCAACACAACAATTATTGAATCAATAAAATAAAATATTGAACAGTAATTACTGTAACAATTATTGAGTAAAACTGAGTGACTTTTTGTAAGACCCCAAATTATTAATAAATAAAATTTATTTTCCTCTATTTATTATTTTGAAATAGTAAGGGTTGATTTGATTAATGTGGATAGTTATGGGTAAAATACGCAAATATTTCGAATAAGCAAGTGGTTATAAAATATTCATTATTGTCGTGGAATATTCGTTTGGTCGTGGAATATTTGTTACGTCAGGGAATATTAAATGACGGTAGCAGATCTTTTTGTGGGCTCCATAACTTGAAAGCGATTGGATGAAGAAAGCGACAAATATAAGTTGTTTATAAATAACGGCGTAGTTGTTACCATTAATATCTTGTTGGAATACGGTGGTTAAAAACACACTAATATCGCGTTGTGAACAAGAAGGTAGCAGCGGTATTGCACCAATTCTTGATTCTTACGTAAGAAGGCACCTTACTCAATAATTGTTACGATAATTATTGTTCAAAGATTTTATTTTATTGATTCAATAATTCTTTGCATTGATATTTTATATTATTGTTGTTTCAATAAATTGTCATTACACAATATTTTCCATTATCAGACAATAATTCATATTATCCGAATAATATTATTGGATAACATTATTAGCAATGTCTATAAAGTTCTGTCTAAGGAGAGGTTTGGTCACCTATAAATAGGGTGCTTAGGTTAGAATTGAAAATCACACCAGAAACTGAAGTTTTCTCTCTCTATATTATCGAGCGTATTCTTGTGAGTATTTTGATTATACTTTGAGTATTTCTATACGGTACAAGTTCAAGTCATAGCCTATATCCGGTGTTTCAACTAGAAATCTTGTCTTTCGAGGTAAGGGATGTTATTTTATTCGAAAATGATATTATTTCTTCAATATCATTATCTTAGAAATATTGGTTGGAAATTTTTATCAAATTTGGAACTTTTTCATGGCGGAGTTACTATTCATGAGTTACTATTCACGAGTTACTATTCACGAGTACTATTCACATTAAGCATGATGATATTTTTTGTGAAATTTCTATCTTTTGGTGTCTGAGTTACTCTTCACGTATAACGACCATTATTCACGTATACGCCTTTATTCACGAATCATCGACTTTATTCACGGAAAAATTAAATTTTCCTTTTGTCCAAAATATCTATTATGGATACTAGCTTTGATTGTATCCATGTTTTGATCATTCTTGAATTTTACTCCTCGATTACTTATGAAGTA
The DNA here is from genome assembly GCA_020205615.1 of Panax quinquefolius. Taxonomy (NCBI): domain Eukaryota; kingdom Viridiplantae; phylum Streptophyta; class Magnoliopsida; order Apiales; family Araliaceae; genus Panax; species Panax quinquefolius. Next base: position 131,441,607 of record CM035157.1, on the reverse strand, counting down.
TTTTTGAACTTGGATTGTTTAAAATACGAATCCTTAATATTGTTCTTTTGTTTCTTTGGATTCGTTACCTTTAAAATATTTTTCATCATCCTCAGTCCTAAATGATGATATTACTGAATATCTTTGGCCTGTAGTGCAAAGATGAACAGGTGTTGAGATGAATATGACTGACTGATTAATATCTTTGGCCCGTAGTGCAAAGATGAACATGATCAACTGATGAATATCTTTGGCCTGTAGTGCAAAGTGTTAGGTTTGTAATATTCAAGAACGCAATCAAATTGCAAAAATAAGCGGAAACGTGTAAAAATCAGAGTTTGAAATTTTACAAACCATATACCCGGATCACCCTTTATGCAAAATTATTAATTAAACGAAAAAGATAACGAATAAGAATCATACCCTTGAAGATCGAGCTTCCTCAGGTACAAGTTCACCTCCAATCCTTTTCGCGTTCAACTTGAATCCACCGGGTTTGGTTCCTTCCTTTGATCAACGTTAGCCACCCATGTGTTTGGCTTCTAGAGGTGATCCACCAAGGAAGAAGAAGGATTCAAGAAGATGGGTGGTTGGCTAAACCCTAGTTTTTCTATCTCTATAGAAAATGAAAACACTTTCTAACCATTCGAAATATCACGTAGTCTTGATATCCGATATAAGACTCCTCTTATAAAGATATCAAGTAACCCTATTAAAATAAGGTATTATTTAATTAAACCCTTTTAATTAAAGGCTCTCTAATCTTATTAGGGATAATTAATTAAACTCCTTTAACTAATTTTCCTTCCTAATCCAATTAGGAATAAATGAGAGTACTTATATTAAATTAATTCCTAAACTCTTTTAGAAATTAAAATAATAATAATTGTAATAATATTAATAAGACTCCTCTTATTAATTTATATTTAATATTTTTAAAATATTAAATAATAAATATTAAGCTATTTAATTTATTCTATCACCATAGATTAAATTAAATATACATAACTTATATTATTACGATTATGCCATTAACTTCTTAAATAATTATTCTTCCTTTTATGGTGTGACCCTTTAGGTTCTCTATATTAAACCGGTTGTGAATAAATCAATTAGAACAATTTTAATCTTATTTAAATAAATAAATTAAACAATTAATTTATTTAAATAAATAATATTTATTCTACAATAGGGATAAGCCTCCCTAGCGATCAACGACTTTCTGAGATAATATAGATTTCAACATTAATCATAAAAGAACCTTTGAGTAAATAGTTAAACTGCATAATTCAATCCTTCCACCATACATGATGTGTGACGCATTTCCCAAAAATTAGGTATCGTACATTACCCATCTTGGGTCGCCACTTACATGGTACATAAATTCAAATACAACTTTATTAACCTAACTTATTTAACCGTGGTATAATATCGACATAAAGCGTGAGTTTGAATACAAATATTGTCTACTAGATATTATACAAACTCAAAAGGAGTCCTCATTACAACTATTATCACACTATTTCACGAGAATAGTGAGGACTACTAATGCTATCCTCCGGACCATTACTTCGCTCCCGACTCGTCGTCCGCCTATGTTCTCATTTCACGAGAGAACAATGAAAGAAAAGGTGAGCTCAACTAGCCCAAAGAAGAAATATTATGACTAAGATAATGCGAGAATAAATTATCATTAGCCTTCAACAATGTTTAAACCGATAAAATACAATAGACAACCGGTTTAAGCTGCGGTGAATTAGCAATCCATTAAAAGAGTCAAGTAGAGAATAAAGTCTACTATCTTTTAGGTTTTAAAAAGGTTTTCATCAATTTTTATCACCGAGACTCGATTTTAATAAATAAACCACCACATCTAATCATCCCGCATCTACACGGCCAAGGATTTTCATCAAATTATCAATGGTCATGACTATACCGAATCACCCCCGGTCATAATCATACCAAAAACTATCCATTCTTGCATTACAGTGCCACCGAGGACTTTTGTCACATCATTTATATCAAGTCATGATTATACCGAATGATCCTCTGGTCATAATCATACTAAGTTCATCTATGCACGTAAGCCAAAGATAACATAATATAACATGAGGATGATGACAATGACATAATAATTCAATAAAACAAGTTCAAGAATTATTTAATCCATGAATTATTAACGCCCAAATTGTCAACACGACATCTTTTTCCAGAGAGTAAAATTCAAGAATGATCGGAAGAATATTTCCATGAAAGATCTTTGGATGAAACGCAAATATCAAGGATATTCTACTAATTTCATGGAGTATAAGTCAAAGTTTTAACCAATTTGGGTATAATAAAGAATGGAATAACAAAAGAAATCACCATGCATGCGGTGCCGCATGATAGGCGAGGTTATTCCACAGAATAATAATAACGGAACCGGTCGGTGAAATTCACATCGACGGGATGTTCCAAACAGAATAATAAAGATGGAACCGGATCCGGTGTAAAACACACAGATAGGATATTCCACGAGAATGATAAAGAGGCGGAACTGTGTCCGGTGTAAACACACAGCAGGATGTTCAAACAGAATAATAAAAAAGCGGAACTGAGTCCGGTGTAAAAACACATGCATGTGATGTTCCAATGTAATAATAGAAGAATGTCACCAAGTATAGGGTAAACCAGCGTATACAAAAGTTATTCCAATGAATAATAAGCAATGGAATAACATAAGGATTTCACCAAGTATAGGGTATGCGCCACAGATACGAGGTTATGTATAGGGTATGCCACTTTTACGAGTTATTCCAATGAGAATAATAATGAATGGAATAATGAAGTTCTCTTCTAGAAGAAAGAATAACACCACTACCTAGTAAAAGAACCTGAATATAGAAGTAGTGAAAAGAATACTCTTCTTCTTTCTATAATTTTCTCTATAGCTTCTCTCTATAATTTCTCTCTCAGAGTTTCAATGAATTCGTAAAGAAAATAATGAAGGAATGAGCTTTATTTATAGGAAAATGGAATGCATAGTAACTAATCCATCCATGAGCGGTCCAGATTGATTTACTTTAATCTGACGGTCCATATTTAAAGAAAAATCTTTTAAATAAAATATAATATATTCTATTTATATAAAAACATTTTACTATGCAAACACTATGCAAAACACTACGCAAAAACACTATGCAACACTATGCATAATAAAAATATAATATATTCTAATTATAGAATAACTTTAATAAAGTATTCTATTTTATATAAAAGATGTTTCATTTTATTACGTTAATAATACGAATAAAACAAAAACGTCATTATCATTATAATAATTCATATTATTAATCGATAATAATGGAATCAAACCGAGTGACTTCTCACATAAGCATCAATAATCAATACTGGTAATATTTCTTATGCAACCACACGACATCGTATTTTTACTACCGAGTAGTTCAACAAGAACCACGGTAAAACTTCGCCGTTATTTCAATAAAATATTTTTGTCGTTTTCTCAATCCGACAATAATTACATTATAGGGTCCACCAATGATTGAGTAGTTGTCACGAATATTCCTCGCTAAACCGAATATTCCCAGGCCAATCGAATATAATATAACCACTTGCATACTTTGCAAAATTTATAAATACTACCCACAACTATAATATTATCTTAAATTCACACCATAATATTAAAAAATTATTTCAACAAAATTTAAATCTTTATTGATAAAATCTGGGGTCTCACAATCTCCCCTCCTTATGGAATTTCGCCCTCAAAATTAGGGTACGTACCTGGTATGATAAAGAGATGAGGATACCTTGAATACCTTTATCGTTTAAAAATATTAAATTCATCTTTGAAATCTGCCAAAGCTATTCATTAACAATTCATCTTTGCACTTACAAAGCTAAAGATATACAATTTGTAAAACCAATAATCTTTGAGACGCGACTTAATAGTATCACGACCACGAATTATCCATGCACCATGGCCAAGGATATTCGTGTTTTCAATCTGATCATGATTATACCGAATAATCCGTGGTCATAATCATACCAAGTCTATCAATGCACTACTACCAAAGATGACTTTTACCACATCCATGAATTAATATTTCATTCTTTGAGACTCATTTCAATAATTAATCCATATCATCAAATCATCCCTACACTACTGGGCCAAGGATATTCATTAAGATCACGACCACGAATTATCCATGCACTACTACCAAAGATAATCGTGTATTCATTAGTATCACGACCACAAATTATCCATGCACTACTACCAAAGATAATTGTGTATTCATTAGTATCTACGACCACAAATTATCCATGCACTACTACCAAAGATAATTGTGTATTCATTAGTATCACAACCACAAATTATCCATTGCACTACTACCTACCAAAGATAATTGTGTATTCATTAGATATCACGACCACAAATTATCCATGCACTACTACCAAAGATAATTGTGTATTCAATTACTGGTTATGATTATACCGAACAATCCTCGGTCATAATCATACCAAGTCCATCTATGCACTACAAAGCTGAGGCCACGAGATGACTTTCAACATAATATAAGCGTGAGGATAATGATATAAAGAATCAATCAAATGAGATAAAGGATAAATATTAAACATTTATAATATAATTTATCCAGGATTCAAGAATATCCCCATGTTATCAATCACTTAATAATCTCATAATCTAATATCATTAATATTATAACAATATTTTAATCACTTCTTAAATTTATAAACAATTTATCTTAATTGTTTTACGCTTTTACCATATAATGCATTTAATCATTCAAAAATGCCATACTCATAAGATATCATCACCAATTATCAAATCTCTCAAAAATATGCATATACTCTATATAGGATTCTTTAGCCATAAAATCCTATTTTCAACTTTGTTACTTCACATAACATATTTAACTCATATGTTCATAACTAAACTATTTTCATGAAAAATACCAAATCAGTCCCAAAAATATTTCTTTTCTGGGATTTAGCATAATATAATCCCATAATGAAAATATATTTTTCCCGGAATTTTTAAAATTCATTTACTATTTTTCAAAAATCAATTTCTAATTAATTCCTTAAGAAATTAACTACCTCAAGTTTAACTCCAAAAATTCCCAAATCTTGGCAGCACCTTACACATGTTAACGTGAGCCTCTAGTTTAAATTTCATGGTCATCGGAGTTATAGAACTCCGGTTATAGCGTTTTTCGTCGGAAAAACCTAAATATTGAAATAGTCATAACTTGCTCATTTTAAGTCAGAATGAGCTCATTTTTGGACAGGAGGTACTTTATACCATATACTTTCATGTCCCAAAAACCCAGAATTTTTCTCATAATTTAAGTGGCCGAAACAGTCCCTTAAAGTTTCTGGGCAGTAGCATTTTCGAAATTTACAGCTTTGGCCTCCTTTGCTAAAATCAGTCCACACAAAAATCTACAACACCTTTTCCAGTAATTCCACTTGGATTAGTTAGGTAACTCATAGATCTATCTCTAGGACTTGACCACATTCAAAAATTCAAAATATAATAAGAGATATGGTCAATTGAATTTCATGTTACGTTTTTCACCAAAATTTGATTTTCAACTCTTTGTGATTTCTAAGAAACTTTCATGTTTTCACATACTAACCAACATAACTCATCATAAAACTTACTAATACTTCATATACCCATGATTTTCATCAGTCCTATGCTTTTATTATGACTTTCATCATAAACCACGTAAACTGTTCATTTTAGTTGAAGAATTATTTGAGGGTTTAAGAAATGGGTTTTTATCTTTGGGGTCAATACTGAAATTCGATTTCACGCTCTAAGTAGGCTAAGAAGTCTTCAAGAATACGCCAGAAATTTATTAATAATAGAAATATCATTCAAAAGCATGACTCTTATCCAAGACTTGGATAGTACGTCACATTGATACCAACTGTGACTTCTATCCCTTAACCTAGATAGCATCTCACAATGATACCTATAAACTTGCCATCTTCATTCACGATGTCGCCTACAGAAAGTCTGGCTTCGGTGCATTCCACACAAGGAAGTCGACAACGAAAGGTTCGGGGCTCTTTACTTATGGCTTGATATCACAGTGATTAACTTTAGGATTTGGTTACTTTGAATTCGTATAACAGGTTGGTTAGGAATATGAAAGCTAACAACCTTACAAAAAGAATAATGAGTAGTTAATCAATCGTTTTCAAAAATTAACTCAAAGGTAAGTATTTTCAAAGAGATAAGATCGACAGGTAACGTGAAAGTGTTTATTTGAAACAACAAGATTAATAAACAGTTGAGGTAACGAAGGTTCCTACTAACGAAGTTTCAACCAATAAGTCAAAGTTTAACTTCTTTGGAATCAAATTTAAACGTTGAACACAACTAGGTGAAATAAAAGAGTGGGTAGAACTTGTATTGAATAAAGTATAGACTTCGCATTAATTTATAATTAACTTTACGTAATAATAACCGTTCGGGTTTCTCACGAGAAAAAACGCTCTTCTTAAAAACGCCTCGCTTAAATTATCGAGTTTGACTTTACTATAGGGTACATTCCACCCTTAAGTGCTTCTTCACATTCACGATCCATGATTTGAATCATTATTCTCTCCGATCCATATCGAATTCGGGTTGACCGCTATCTATGCAGGATAATCATTCAATTCGATGTTGGGTTCTCCTATTATTTTGTCCAAAAAGCAAAGTCCATTTCATCTATTTTGGCTTTATTGGATCGGACGCCTCTTTTCTACACTATCAACGCTTTTGTGCCTTTTTACCCATGCATCGCCTATTTCTCCTTCGAATTCAATTGTTTCTTCTTTTAGGCGATCTTTGATTTTTAAATTCTCGATTCCAACTTTAATATCTTACACCACCCAAAGCGTGATTTTGTTCGAGCATCACATATCGGGTAACCCAATTTTGAATTGTTGTATCCCTTTGTTCCATTTAATCGTTTGCCGTTCTTCAACCTGTTCTTCTAGCTCACGAACACGATTTTGTAATTCTAAATTTTGATCATAAATTTCTTCTAACCAATTCTCATCGTGGTTCTCTTCTTCCTCACTCTCATTGAATTACCTCTGCGCAACTAGCTCAAGGGTGCAACAATTAGTTCTTCATTCACTACGTGGATATCTCTAATTTGTTCCTCGTCTCGATTGAATTGCATTAACTCGATTAGTGATTAAAGGTGTCACAACGGTCACATTCACTCCATTGTGAATATTTTCAAATTTTTGCCATTTTCAAACACCGCCACAACATAAGGGTTAATTAATATATCAAATATTATCCCTATACTCGACCGACCAATTAAATACCAAACAAATAAACTTAGGTAGGTCATACTAGCGAAGGAATTTCCCGTCTCTCCTCCTAGTTCTTATCTCGCATCTCAGCTGTCGGGATCATATCCTAAGCTCGATACCAACCGTGACGCCCCCAAAATTAGGTATATCGTCACCCATCTTGGGTCGCCACTTACATGGTACATAAATTCAAATACAACTTACTAACCTAAGCGTAGGTACAATACGACATAAAGCGTGAGTTTGAATACAAATATTGTCTACTAGATATTATACAAACTCAAAAGGAGTCCTCATTACAACTATTATCACACTATTTCACGAATAGTGAGGACTACTAATGCTATCCTCTCGGACCATTACTTCGTTCCCGAGGCTCGTCCCGGCCTATGTTCTCATTTCACGAAGAGAACAATGAAAGAAAGGGTGAGCTCAACTAGCCCAAGAAGAAATATTATGACTAAGATAATGCAGAATAAATTATCATTAGCCTTCAAAAGTGTTAAAGCGATAAAATACAATAGACAACCCGTTTAATCTGCGAGTGGAATTAGCAATCCATTAAAAGAGTCAAGTAGAGAATAAAGTCTACTATCTTTTAGGTTTTAAAAGGTTTTCATCAATTTTTTTATCTACGAGACTCACTTTAATAAATAAACCACCACATCTAATCATCCCTCGTACCACGGCCAAGGATTTTCATCAAATTATCAATGGTCACGACTATACCGAATCACCCCCGGTCATAATCATACCAAAAACTATCCATCATCGCATTCACGTGCCACCGAGGACTTTTGTCACATCATTTATATCAAGTCGTGATTATACCGAATGATCCTCGGTCATAATCATACTAAGTTCATCTATGCACGTAAGCCAAAAGATAACATAATATAACATGAGGATGATGACAATGACATAATAATTCAATAAAACAAGTTCAAGAATTATTTAATCCATGAATTATTAACGTCCAAATTGTCAACATGATCTTTGTTTACGTAGAGTAAAATTCAAGAATGATCGGAAGAATATTTCCATGAAAAGATCTTTGGATGAAACGCAAATATCAAGGATATTCTACTAATTTCATGGAGTATAGAAGTCAAAGTTTTAACCAACTGGGTATAATAAAGAATGGAATAACAAAAGAAATCACCATGCATGCGGTGCTTGCGACAGACAAAAGTTATTCCAATGTAATAATAATAACGGAACAAAGTCGGTGAAATTCACATCGACGAGGATGTTCCAACAGAATAATAAAGATGGAACCGGATCCGAGGTGTAAAACACACAGATAGGATATTCCAGCGAGAATGATAAAGACGGAACAGTGTCGGTGTAAAACACATGAGCAGGATGTTCCAACGAGAATAATAAAAGCGGAACCAGTAGGTGTAAAAAACACATGACAGGATGTTCCAATGAATAATAGAAGAATGTCACCAAGTATAGAATAAAACAGCATGATACAAAGTTATTCCAATGTAATAATAAGCAATGGAATAACATAAGGATTTCACCAAGTATAGGGTATGCCAGCGTGATACAAGGTTATGTATAGGGTATGCCACTTTTACAAAAGTTATTCCAATGTAATAATAATGAATGGAATAATGAAGTTCTCTTCTGAAGAAAGAATAACACCCTTACCGTAAAAGAACCTGAATATAGAAGTAGTGAAGTAGCGAATACTCTTCTTCTTTCTATAATTTTCTCTCTATAGCTTTCTCTATAATTTTTCTCTCAGAGTTTCAATGAATTAGTAAGAAAATAATGAAGGAATGAGCTTTCTATTTATAGGAAAATGGAATGCATAAGTAATTAATCCATGAGCGGTCCAGATTGATTTACTTTAATCTGACGGTGTCCATATTTAAAGAAAAATCTTTTAAATAAAATATAATATATTCTATTTATATAAAAACATTTTACTATGCAAAACACTATGCAATACTATGCAAAATACTACGCAAAACACTATGCAACACTATGCATAATAAAATATAATATATTCTAATTATAGAATAACTTTAATAAAGTATTCTATTTTATATAAAAGATGTTTTCGCTTTTATTACGTTAATAATACTTAATAAAACAAAACGTCATTATCATTATAATAATTCATATTATTAATCGATAATAATGGAATCAAACTGAGTGACTTCTCACATAAGCATCAATAATCAATCAATAGGTGTTACTACTATGCAACCACGTATTCATCGTATTTTTTACTACTGGAAAGTAGTTCAACAAGAACTACGGTAAAACTTCCGCCGTTATTTCAATAAAATATTTTTTGTCGTTTTCTCAATCCAAATAATAATTACATTATGGGGTCCACCAATGATTGAGTAGTTATATTTAATATTCCCTCGCTAAACCGAATATTCCCCAACCAATCGAATATAATATAACCACTTGCATACTTTGCAAAATTTATAAATACTACCCACAACTATAATATTATCTTAAATTCACACCATAATATTAAAAAATTATTTCAACAAAATTTAAATCTTTATTGATAAAATCTGGGGTCTCACACAATGTCCCAATTAAATATAAGACATGGAATTAATGTCAAGTCTTATTTTATTTAATTATATGTATTTTGATCCTTAAATGCACAACACCAAATAATGCAAATTAGAAACTCCTTTCTAATTTCATTCTGCCTTGGCCAAGGACTACTGGGTTGTCATTTATTTAATCACATAGGACATTTCTCTTCTTTTAATAGAAGTGGTAGATTCTTTATTGATCATACATTATCTCCATGTACAACTTATTATACCCAAGCATACCCTTTGATATACCCTAAGGGTCTTAAGGAATAAGTCAAAGTATAACTCAACATACACAAGATACTATGATGATCTCAAGTCCAAGGATTACTTGTACTACTATCACTACAGAATTCCTATTGATGAGCAAGTAAAACTCCATTAGGTATTCCTTAGCGAGCCACGTTCAAATGAACTTATTCTCTAATAAGCACCTACACATACTTACTTTAGTGTCTCCACACAAATGATCGTGAGATCAATCATCCTCATCCAATGAGCAAGCAACGTATGTACCAATCTATCCGGATTCACTAATCCCCAATTTAGTAATCCAATGATTGGGAACTATTTTAGTTTTAAGCTTTCTAAGAATTTATATGTCATTAGAATGATCATCATCATTATTCTAAAAGCATTGCTTAAAACTATGGGTTTATCACATATTATAAAACAGCATCATGTAGATAATTAAAAGCCTTTAATAAATTAATACTTTTTATTAATAAATGAATAAGATTATTACAAAGTATATGCTTTATCATCAAACATGATTGGCTTGTGTGCATACTACTTTCAATCTCCCATTTGCACTAAATCCAATCGTCATGGTATCTCATACTCTTCTTCTAATAGTGACGATTATCCTGCTGTTGGATAAGCTTTAGTTAATGGATATGTAATGTTGTTCATGAGAGTCCACTATCTCTATAGTGATTTTCCATCTTTCAATGATTCTAATAATCAAATGAAAGTGCCACAACACATGTTTAGATCCAAGATGAGACTTAGGAACTATTCCTAGTTCTGTAATAAACTTTTAATCCAAACAATCAACTTGCAGCTTCATTTATAGCTATATACTTTGTCTTTATCACTAAACCAAGAACTCTTTGCTATTTGGAACCTTTTCAATTCATTTTGCACCAATTGTTCAAGGTAACCCTTTACCTTAAAGTGGATTTTTCGTCGTCTTGGTCTTTTCTCGAAAAACTTGAGTCATTAAGCCCTCTAGTTTTAATTTAGACCCACCATGAATATGATCACATCCTTAGTGCCTTGGGTTAAGCACTTTAAGATATTTTCATTGACTCATAGTGAACTTCTCCATAATATGACCGATCAACATCGTGTCTCGTACATTTCATTGCATACATGATTGTCACTCATGCGACCTCTCTTTCGAGAGTGCGTGGGGACTATTAAGAGATACACTCCATAGCTCATCGACATGAGACATCTCTTGAGTTTGCCATGCTAAACGACTTTAGCATCAAATGAATATCGTTCCTTGGGTTAAGTCGAGCATCCTTTTAAATCTATCTATATAGATTTATATCCCCAATTAAGATACTCTTCCAAATCATTCATGGAGGAATGTTTAGACAACTTTATCTTTCTTGATTGTAGCATTGGTATGTCATTCCTTATCCGTAGTATATCAACATATAGTACTAGGAATGTCACGATGCTCTAATCGACCCTTTTGTACACATTAGGTTCATTCTTATTTTTGATAAAATCAAACTCTTTTGATTGTCTCATCAAAACGAATGTTCCATATTTGAGAAACTTGCTTCAATCCATTTCTCCGAAAGTGTCTACAACACTTACCTCATCGATGTAATGGATCATCATCTTCATGATGTGTACCTCATCATCATCATCTATGATGAATCCATACCTCCAGGTATCTTCTTGAGTATTATTCCGAATTACGATTCGATTTGTGGTATAATACAGTCTTTCTACAGGAGTTCCTCTTATTTGATTTATAGTGTTTTGTGGTTCTTGAACTCTTCAAGATCTATTATCCTCCCATTAGCCCCTTCAATGATAAACACCTTTATCTTAGAAAGGCGCGTGTTTCGCAATAAACACCTTTTTTGCTAAGTAGGATTATAGAACATATACCCTAAACTTACTTTAGGATGTCCCACAAATCGACACTTATAAAATCTTGTCCCAAGCTTATCCTTTGAAACCTTTTCACATAAGTTGGACAACCCCTTATCTTAACATACTTAAGATTAGGAATCCTCCCTGTCCATAACTTTTATGGAGTCTTGGGGCGGATTTTGAGGTTACCATTTTCGTAGATATATGACCATTTCTAGGACATGATCCTGAGGGATATTGGAATGTCGGTCAGAAATCATTATGGACCGCACCATGTCCCAACAAGGTACGATTTTTCATTCGGATACATCAATCAATTATTGCGTATCGGGATGTGTCCATTACTGAGAAAACCATTTGAGATGATCTAGAAACTTATTGCACAAGTATTTATTCCTTGATCTAATCAAAGAATCTTAATACATTGCCAATTTGTTTCACTTCTGAATTCTTTGAACCTTTCAAATAATTCACACTTGTATTTTAGCAAATACACACATTCAACTCTTTGAATGATCATCTCCTTTTCTTATACTAATTTGTTCAATATGCAAAATTATTTTCATGTAAGTCAAGTATACTAAATCTATTAAGTAATATTCTAGTTCTACACAAAACATTATTATTATAAATAGAACAACAATTGTTCTTAAATATAATACCAAAGATTTTATTGTCCAACAATAAAATAGAAATAATGTTTCCAACTAGAATTGGAATACAATACCAACTTATTGATTTAATAGATTTGCTCAGTAAGCATTCTGCTAAACTACAAGTTTCTATGGTTAATGCAAAGCAACCTTTGTTTCATTTTTTCACACATATGATTACTTATCTTTGTTTAGCTTTCTATACGCTTGGTCCCTTCATAAATCTATATTTATGATAACCAAAGTCGGTATCCAATACCCAAGTAGAACCTTGACTTAAAGAAAATTTATTTTAAATCATGAACAAAATTTGTATTATAATCAAACTTCACTAAGCTTCTTTGGTTAGCCTCTGCAAGATGCTTCTCGCAGCTTTTCTTTCCAATTGTCAAAGCTTATAGCGGTGGAAGCAAACTCCTTTGCTATCCAAGACGTCAGTTTTGTTCTTATTATCCTTTGTTTACGCCTTTTCATTTACCTTCTTTGAATCTTTCTTCTTTCGGAAGATCCTTTGGCCCCTACCAAGAAGTCTCGGTCTTTCTTGGTTTGAAAGTGACTCTCAACATTTTTCAATATGTTAAGCAAATCGGTGAGGTCGATATCTAGCTTGTTCATATGAAAAATTCACAACAAATTGTGAAAGGAGTCCGGAGTGAGTGCAAGATCAAATCTTGGCTCAACTCTCCATCCATGATAAAACCGTTGTCTAATTGATCAATCAAATTGATTATGTTAAGAACTTTTTATCATCTTTATAGTGTCATTGGCCATTCTAGATCGGAAGAGCTCCTTAGATATCTCGATATCTATCGGGCCCCTACTTTCCTCACCATCAACTACTTGATGTGCAGTGAATATATAGTAGAGCATCCATAGTTTCATCTCGATCTTCAAGCTCGTTACTCATGGATGCGAGCATGATGCATCGAGCCAACTGTCCATCATCTTGCCACTTTCTAAAAGTAGCAATCTCTTCCTCAGAGGCATTATGCGCAACCATTGCAGGAGGATAGGCGATAAGGACATAAGATAGCTTTTTCATTTATGAGAACTATTCTCAAATTCCTTAACCAATCCGTTTAATTATGGTTTGATTAATTTAGCATCTAATATGCTTGCAGATGATAGTAATTTTAGACATTGTAAAATTTCAGTAAATGAATTTGTAATTAACAATATTTTAACATACATTCTTTTATTAATTACCAAAATAAATTAGGTCTTGTTTTAAATTGGTATCTCCCACTATTTTCTTCAAACTATATTACCCTCACTTATATAGTTCAAAGCAAAATCTAATTAAAGATTTGCTAGTGAGAATAAGAATCCCATTTCAAATGTATATAGCCTTATGGTGACACAACAAACTATATATAAATAAATAGGTAGACAACTTTTGTCAATTACATCAACTATGCAACTCCTTTTCTTTTTGCCTCTTAGATTATTTTGATCAAGTGGTGGCACATCAGAATCAAAATTATCCAAGTTAAGTCCAAACCTAGCACTCCATATATTCAAAAAAAAAAATATCATCCTTGTGGTGACACAACAAAACAATATTGTTCAATTTTCTTTATAAGCATCAAATGTGATAAATTAACATCTTAAATACTTAATACTTGCCTTGTGGTGACACAACAAACTCATATTAAATATTTAATACTCTATTAATTTTATCATGCTAGAAGGCGACGTTCGATATTCCAAATATCTTTGAACGCTTAGGACTTAATATATAAAAAAATGAGGGGTTTGTTATTAATTTGTCTCATCTTTGTTTATACGCATGCATTATATATATATAAAATACGCAATATATTAATGAACATGCGAAGCATGTTTGCATAATATATAATATATATAGTATAAGCATGCACATATAGAATACTATATTCTACCTGGATTGATTATGGACTTTTATTCTAGTTTGGTTCACTAGAGCCACCAAGTGAACCAAAAGGTCAAACTTAGGGGTGCAAGAATTAATATTTAAATATAACTATTACATTTAAATTCGGGCTCCATTACAAACGGGTCTTGAAGCGCTCCTTGCCCCTTGATCTCTAATTCTTCAAAATTAATTCTAAATATTCCTATTACAAAACTATTTTAAAATAAATAGAAACCTTGATCGTGATCGAGGAGAAGTACATAGGAGGAGATAGAATTTACATTAAGAAAAATTAGAGAAGGCGAGGTCTGCAGAATTCCCATTTAATAAAACTCATACATTCATACATCCAACTAAAATAAAATTCAATCACGTTGGTCGATAGTCCATAATCAATCCCATTTATTATCATACACATCACCATATGCATTAATAAATAAAATTCATCTCATGAATAATAAACATTCAATATATATATTGATATCATTTAATGGGCAAATTTAGTTAGTATAAAATCTAATTTTGAATCAAAATAAACTCCTTTATTTTAATCCAAATTTAAATTAAAATAAAACTATTTTATTTTAATTTATCCAATTTTGAATAAAATAAACTATTTTATTTTAATCAAAATCTTTAATAAAAATAAACTCCTTTATTTTAATTAATTATGAAATCCAATTCAAGAAAAAATCTTTAATTAAAAAACTCCTTTATTTAAAAGAAAAAAAACGGATTTTCTTTTCTATTCACAAATAAACTCCTTTATTTTTGAATAATATGAAATCTTATTTCATATCTAAATAAACTCCTTTATTTAAGGAAAACCAGATTCTTTTCTTATTCACAAATAAACTCTTTTATTTTGAATAATATGAAATCTTATTTCATATATAAATAAACTCCTTTATTTAAGTAAACATGGAATTCAATTTCAACTCCAATTAGTTATCATGGAATCCAATTCCAACTCTAATTAGTTAGCATGAAATTCAATTTTAAAATTAAAATAAACTTTTTATTTTAAGATTAAAATAAACTTTTTATTTTAAGATTAAAATAAATTTTATTTTAATAATAAAATTATTAAGAATATATATTATATATACATATATATATATATTACGGTAATATATATAATATAATATAAAAAATACGTGAATTACATGAATCTTTAAAAGGCATGCGAATCCGTATGTAATATAATATATATGATAATAGATTGCTAACTTAGATATCCCGGGCCATGTTTTTTGTTTTAATCACCAGGGTCATCTTAACATCTAATATATATATATGATAACTTATATGATTATTATCATATAACAAGATTATATATAATACCATATAACTATTATATATACATGTAATGCTAATCTTGAACCACGTTCCTTTTTAATGTGTTTCCTTTAAAAAAGAAATATTTTTTTTTTTTTATAAATTTTATCTAATAAAATTATGTCCAATTAAATTGTTCTAAACACATATCAATATACATATTAAATTTGAACAATTAATAATTCGCATAAAGGTTTGGCTCTGATGCCACTGCTTAGGTTTGTAATATTCAAGAACGCAATCAAATTGCAAAAATAAGCGGAAACGTGTAAAAATCGAGTTTAAAATTTTACAAACCATATACCCGGATCACCCTTTATGCAAAATTATTAATTAAACGAAAAAGATAACGAATAAAATCATACCCTTGAAGATCGAGCTTCCTCGTGTACAAGTTCACCTCAATCCTTTTTCGCGTTCAACTTGAATCCACCGGGTTTGGTTCCTTCATTTGATCAACGTTAGCCACCCATGTGTTTGCCTCTCAGAGGTGATCCACCAAGGAAGAAGAAGGATTCAAGAAGATGGGTGGTTGGCTAAACCCTAGTTTTTCTATCTCTATAGAAAAAGGCGTCTCTCTCAACCATTGGAAATATCACGTAGTCTTGATATCCGATATAAGACTCTCTTATATAAAGATATCAAGTAACCTATTAAAATAAGGTATTATTTAATTAAACCCTTTTAATTAAAGGGCTCCCTAATCTTATTAGGGATAATTAATTAAACTCCTTTAACTAATTTTTCTTCCTAATCCAATTAGGAATAAATGAAATACTTATATTAAATTAATTCCTAAACTCTTTTAGAAATTAAAATAATAATAATAATTGTAATAATATTAATAAGACTCCTCTTATTAATTTATATTTAATATTTTTAAAATATTAAATAATAAATATTAAGCTATTTAATTTATTCTATCACCATAGATTAAATTAAATATACATAACATATTATTACGATTATGCCATTAACTTCTTAAATAATTATTCTTCCTTTTATGGTGTGACCCTTTAGGTTCTCTATATTAAACCGGTTGTGAATAAATCAATTAGAACAGTTTTAATCTTATTTAAATAAATAAATTAAATAATTTATTTATTTAAATAAATAATATTTATTCTACAATAGGGATAAGCCTCCCTAGCGATCAACGACTTTCCAGATAATATAGATTTCAACATTAATCATAAAAGAACCTTTGAGTAAATAGTTACCGTACAATTCAATCCTTCCACCATACAATGTCCCAATTAAATATAAGACATGGAATTCTTATCAAGTCTTATTTTATTTAATTATATGTATTTCGATCCTTAAATGCACAACACCAAATAATGCAAATTAGAAACTCCTTTCTAATTTCATTTCGCCTTTGCTAAGGACTCTTGAGTTGTCATTTATCGAATCACATAGGACATTTCTCTTCTTTTAATAGAAGTGGTAGATTCTTTATTGATCATACATTATCTCCATGTACAACTTATTATACCCAAGCATACCCTTTGATATACCCTAAGGGTCTTAAGGAATAAGTCAAAGTATAACTCATCATACACAAGATACTATGATGATCTCAAGTCCAAGGATTACTTGTCTACTACTATCACTACAGAATTTCTATTGATGACGGCAAGTAAAACTCCATTAGGTATTCCTTAGCGAGCCACGTTCAAATTGAACTTATTCTCTAATAAGCACCTACATACTTGCTTTAGTGTCTCCACACAAATGATCATGAGATCAATCATCCTCATCCAATGAAGCAAGTTAACGTATGTACCAATCTATCCTGGATTCACTAATCCCCAATTTAGTAATCCAATGATTGGGAACTATTTTAGTTTTAAGCTTTCTAAGAATTTAGATCTCATTAGAATGATCATCATCATTATTCTAAAAGCATTGCTTAAAACTATGGGTTTATCACATATTATAAAACAGCATCATGTAGATAATTAAAAGCCTTTAATAAATTAATACTTTTTATTAACAAATGAATAAGATTGTTACAAAGTATATGCTTTATCATTAAACATGATTGGCTTGTGTGCATACTACTTTCATAAAGATGAATATTTGATTCCAGATATATATTGATTGATGTTGCAGGGATAAAATATCGACGATGAACTTTTAAATTCATATATAGAAGATAGTAGTTTGCATTCTCTACTTAACTCTTCTAATGAATTGTTGTTTCATTGCGGTTGTTGATTTAAAAGCGGTTGTCTATTGTATTCTATTAGATTTTTTTTCTGTTGAAGACTAACGATAATTTGTTGTATATTATCTTAGTCATAATATTCTTTTCTTGGGCTAGTTGATCTCACCCTTTTCCTTGTTGTTCCATTTTTTCTTCTCGGGAGGCGAGAATGTAAAGCAGTACTAGTCGGGGTATGAAATGAAGGTTCTAGAGAGAGATGTTTAGTAGTCCTCACCATTTTTGTAAAATAATGTATCAATAATTATGATGGCGATTTATTTGCGTGTGGATATTGTCTAGATGGCAATATCTATATTTAAACTCACAGTTTATATGTTGTAATAATAAAGTTGTAGTTATTTCTATACCATGTATTTGGCGACTCCGAATGGGTTGGATGGAATGGACCTATTTTGGGGGCGTCACAGTTGGTATCAGAGCTTAGGGATATGATCTCTGGCGGAGATCGGGGAATAGAACTAGGAGGGGAGAGACGAGTAAATCCTTTGCTAGTGTGTCCTACCTAAGCTTATTTGTTAGTTGGTTAGTATATAGGGATATTATGTGATATATTGATTTCCTTAATTAACCCTTGTTTTATGACGATGATTTGAGAATGTCGTTCGAGAATATTGATGGAGTAAATGAGATCGTGGAGATACTGTCTTTTACCAACGAGGAGAACGTGCAACAGTGGCAATGTACCTCCTGTGAACAACACCCACCGAAAGCGAGATGATGAACGAGGGGATGTTTAGAAGCTTTTTGCAGTTCATACAAAATCAGACGAGGAGACTCGTGTTCAAAATACTGAGGAGGAAATGATAGCAATTCACGGTGGTCACAAACCCAAGCGATTCAAAGAGTTGGGGTTACGAGTAATGCTGGGAAAGCCGGATTCGATTAAGTGAGGCGTGGGTTAAACAAATTACCAAGATATTTGATGTCTTGGGATGCGGAGGAACGAAAGTTCCATTCGCTACTTTTATGTTCCAGTAATGAGGCGATTCTTGGTGGGAATCGTGAAGCGTACCCATCCGGTACCGCTTTTTCAAAGATGTCATGGGAGATGTTTGAGAAAGTTCAATGACAAGTACTTCCCGAAAGTATTAAATATATGAAGGAAGTGGAGTTTATTAGACCGGAGCGTAATAACATGATGGTGTCCCAAAGATGAGGCGAAGTTCGCGGAGTTATCCGAGTTCAGCACCTCATTTGGTGGAGAATGAGGAACGTATGACGCGGATGTTTCGAGAGGTTTGAAACCCAGATACGCCAAAGATCTCATTCTCATAAATTTTTCTCTATTCAGATGTTGTCAGCAGGCTCGGTTGTTAGAGCGAGATAACGAAACGTTCAACCGAGGGACTATAACGAGGATCATATGAAGATAGCGATCATCGAATAACGATAACCCGGTGGAGAAAGAAGAATACGGACAAAAGCGGTAACCACTCCGGTGGTAATCGTGGCCATGAAAATAGAAGAAGTGAGTCAAGAGGAGATTTTAAAAAGAGGAGATTCAACAACGACCATGTGAAGACGTCACACCAAAGAAGAATGGTTCCAAGGGAGGAGAAAGACCACCAATCGTATGTTACAAATGCGGGAAAGAGGGACATATCAGCCCAAATTGCCCACAACAGTTTAAGGTATACTATAATTGTGGAAAAGAAGGACATATCGCTTCGAGATCAGTTATGCAGATATCGAAACCCGATCAAGCGGGAATGGTGACTCAAAAGGATGTCCCAGAAAGGTCAAAGTCAACGGTTCTCGAAGAGGCGTTTGTCATGGCCGGTCAAAATGCGAGAACCCGAACGGTTAGTACGGGTTAGTTAATTATAAATTCTTGCGAAGTTTATACCTTACTAGATATCTGGGTTCTACCCATTCTTTTATCTCTCTTGCTTGTGCTCAACGTTTGAGCTTGACTACGGAGAAATTAGACTTTGACCTATTTATGGAGACTCCGTTAGGAGAAACTTTCATTACATCCGTTGTTTAGAAATCTTGCTTGATTCAGGTTGGCACTATCACATTACCTGTTAACCTTATTTCTATAGAGATATTTGCTTTTGATGTGATTTTAAGGTTAACTACTCATCATGCCGAAATTGATTACTTTCGTAAGGTTGTTAGTTATCATATTCTTAAGCAACCTGTTATTTGAATTCAAGCAATCAAACCATTGTAATCAAACATTTTCATATCAAGCCATGAAGTCATTCGTTTATTACAGATGTCAAGTTTTCTTAGTCCATGTTATGGATTTGAATAAAGACACGTCGATTTGAATAATATTCTGTTGTTGTTATTAATTTTTCTGACGTATTTCTGAAGAATTTCTTGGCTTACTCCCAAAGCACGATATTAAATTTTGTATCGACTTTGAACCCAAATTACAAAACTCATTTCTAAAATCTCATATCGAATGGCTCCTATTGAACTTCGAGGAGTTAAAATTCAACTATAGAATTTGGTACTGAGCCTTTATCTGGTGACTTCCTTTGTGGAATGCAGAAGCGGCCGACTCTCGATAGGGGACACCATATTCGATGCGATAGTAAAGCGATAGGTGTCATTGTAACGTCTTATCCAAGGTTGGGATATGAGTCACGATTGAGAACAACCTAAGTCGGTAATCGAAATACGTAGCTTTTAAAGGCTTAGTTGGTTATTATCGGAGATTCGTTGAAGGATATTCTCGAATCGCTATTCCATTAACGCAAATTGACTCGTAGATATACAAAATTTGAATGGAGCAAGGAATGTGGGAAGAGCTTCAAGAACTCAAGAGGAGACTCATTTCAAAGACATGTTCGACCATGCCATCCTCGAAAAGCGAACGTGGTAGGCGGCGTGTTGAGTAGAAGATCGATATAAGTACTGAGTACGATATTGTCAAAGACTAATTTCAGATAATTTACAAATAATAGAGATGGAGATGAAAACTCTAGGTACCCACGTGATGATATCGAGTATAATCGACTTTAATCGATAAAGTTAAAAGTCATTCAAGCTACACACCGGAGCTAATGAGTTTGAAGAAGGAGGTGCAAGAAGTTGTTATTTCAAAAGTGAGAATCGGTGAGGTGAGGAAAGCTCAAACCTTCGATTTATTAATCCATTTGAAATTCTCGATCGAATAGGAAGCGTGGCCTATAGACTCGCTTTTGCCTTAAGTAATGGCGTGTTCATAATAGCGTTTTTCACGATCGATGTTACGTAAATATATGGACGACCGAACCACGTCATTGAAGTTAGAACCGAACGAGATAGCCAAGACTTAACATACGAGGAAGTACACTGTCAAGATCTTGGATAGGAAAGAACATGTCCTATGTATGAGGTTATACCACAAGTTAAAGTTTTGTGGAGAAACCATGCTATTGAGGAAATGACACGGAAGTTGGAAGCGGAAATGAAAGCGTAGGTATTCTCATCTTTTGAAACACCAGTAGATACGACGTCAATTTCGAGGACGAAATTTCATAAGGATGGGAGGTTGTAAGACCCCAAATTATTAATAAATGAAATTTATTTTCCTCTATTTATTATTTTGAAATAGTAAGGTTGATTTGATTAATGTGGATAGTTATGGGTAAAATACACAAATATTTCGAATAAGCAAGTGGTTATAAAATATTCATTATTGTTTGGGAATATTAGTTTGGTCGTGGAATATTCGTCTTTGTCGAGGAATATTCGATGACGACTGTGATCTTTTGTGGGCCCCATAACTGAAAGCGATTGGATGAAGAAAACAACAAATATAAGTTGTTTAAAAATAACGCGCGTAGTTTTTTACCGTTAATGTGAGACCCAGATTTTATCAATAAAGATTTAAATTTGGTGAAATAATTTTTAATATTATGGTGTGAATTTGAGATAATATTATAGTTGTGGGTAGTATTTATAAATTTTGCAAAGTATGCAAGTGGTTATATTATATTCGATTGGTGGGGAATATTCGGTTTAGCGGGGAATATTCGCATAACTACTCAATCATTGGTGGACCCTATAATGTAATTATCATCGGATTGAGAAAACGACAAAAATATTTTATTGAAATAACGGCGGAAGTTTTACTGGTAGTTCTTGTTGAACTACTTCGGTAGTAAAAGTACGAGATGTACGTGTGGTTGCATAAGTAATACCAGTATTGATTATTGATGCTTATGTGAGAAGTCACTCGGTTTGATTCCATTATTGTCGATTAATAATATGAATTATTATAGTGATAATGACGTTTTGTTTTATTCGTATTATTAACGTAATAAAAGCGAAACATCTTTTATATAAAATAGAATACTTTATTAAAGTTATTCTATAAATAGAATATATTATATTTTATTATGCATAGTGTTGCATAGTGTTTTTATAGTGTTTTGCATAGTATTGCATAGTGTTTGCATAGTAAAATGTTTTATATAAATAGAATATATTATATTTTATTTAAAAGATTTTTCTTTAAATATGGACCGTCAGATTAAAGTAAATCAACTGGACCGTTCATGGATTAGTTCTTATGCATTCCATTTTCCTATAAATAGAAGCTCATTCTTCATTATTTTCTACTTAATTCATTGAAACTCAGAGAGAGAAATTATAGAGAAGTTTATAGAGAGAAAATTATAGAAAGAAGAGAGATTACGCTTTACTTCACTACTACTATATTAGGTCTTTTTACGGTGAGGGTGTTATTCTTTCTTCTTGAAGAGAACTTACGTTATTCCATTCATTATTATTCATTGGAATAACTTTTGTAAAAAGTTGCATACTCTATACATAAACTGTGTCATGTGGCATACCCTATACTTGGTGAAATCCTTATGTTATTCCATTGCTTATTATTCCATTGGAATAACCTATACTTGGTGACATTCTTCTATTATTACATTGGAACATCACGCTGCATGTGTTTTACAGGACACGGTTCCGTTTTTTATTATTCTCATTGGAACATCCACATTCATGTGTTTTACACCGGACTGGTTAAAATCTTTATCATTTCATTGGAATATCCTATCCGTGTGTTTTTACGGATCCGGTTCCATCTTTATTATTACGTTGGAACATCCACGCCGTGTGTAATTTCACGACTTTGGTTCCGATTATTATTATTCTCGTTGGAATAACTGCCTATCAAGTAACCGCATGCACGATGATTTCTTTTGTTATTCCATTCTTTATTATACCCAGTTGGTTAAAACTTTGACTTCTATACTCCATGAAATTAGTAGAATATCCTTGATATTTGCGTTTCATCCAAAGATATCTTTTCATGGAAATATTCTTACGATCATTCTTGAATTTTACTCTACGTAAACAAAGATATCATGTTGACAATTTGGGACGTTAATAATTCATGGATTAAATAATTCTTGAACTTGTTTTATTGAATTATTATGTCATTGTCATCATCCTCATGTTATATTATGTTATCTTTGGCTTACGTGCATAGATGAACTTAGTATGATTATGACCGAGGATCATTCGGTATAATCATGACTTGATATAAATGATGTGACAAAAGTCCTCAAAGTATTCGTAATGCGTTGATGGATAGTTTTTGGTATGATTATGACCGGGGTGATTCTAAGTATAGTCATGACCATTGATAATTTGATGAAAATCCTTGATCGTGGTGCTGAGGATGATTAGATGTGGTGGTTTATTTATTGTCGAGTCTCAAATGATAAAAATTGATGAAAACCTTTTAAAACCTAAAAGATAGTAGACTTTATTCTCTACTTGACTCTTTTAATAGATTGTTTATTCATTGCAGCGATTAAACTGGTTGTCTATTGTATTTTATCGGTTTAACATTGTTGAAGACTATTGATAATTTATTACGCATTATCTTAGTCATAATATTTCTTCTTTGGGCTAGTTGAGCTCACCCTTTCTTTCACCGTTCTCTTGTGAAATGAGAATATATTGGGACAAGTCGGGAAAAGCAGTGATGGTCCGAAGATAGCATTAGTAGTCCTCACTATTCGGTGAAATAGTGTGATAATAATTGTAATGAGGACTTTTTGTTTGAGTTTGTATAATATCTAGTAGACGATATTTGTATTTAAACTCACAGTTTATGTCGTATTATACAAGACAGTTATGTTAATAAGTTGTATTTAAATTTGCATACTATGTAAGTGGCGACCCAAGATGGGTGATGTATACCTAATTTTGGGGGGCGTCACGATTATCTTGTTAAAATACTCGATTGGTTAAAACACAAGAAGACACGGTATTGCACCAATTATTGATTCTTACGTGAAGACATTACTCAATAATTATTACGAAGTAATTCTTATTCGAAGATTTTATTTTATTGATTCAATAATTCTTGCATTGATATTTTATATTATTGTTGTTTCAATAAATTGTCATTACACGTATTTTCCATTATCTGAGACAATAATTCATATTATCTGAATAATATTATTGGATAACATTATTGGCAATGTCTAGAAAGTTACATCTAAGGAGAGGTTTGGTCACCTAATAATTGCGCGCCAAGAAGAAGAGATCCTTATTGGAAAGCCCCTCTTTCCTCACAGGAGCGGCACAGTTGCAAGATCGTGATTTTGTAATATTATTTGTGAATAATTAATTATTGATTTATATGATGAGGAAAATATTGATTTTATGTGGATATAGATGAAGAAAATTTTTAAAGTGACAATTGTTGAAAATTAAAATTTTATCTTTTTACGATAAAATAATTCATTTAAATATATTATTATTTTTAATAATATATTAACAGTGATATTTTATAATGAATGTGCGATATGTGAGTATATGAGGAGGAAGAGTATTTTGTGGCATTAAATGATTAACACATGTTTTGTGTGTCAGTAGACCCCATTTCTTGACTGAAATTTGATTATAGCTTGTAAAATTGCCCGTTTGTGGATTTCGGTCAATTTCTGTTTGGAATTTAGAAAAACTTCCTTCTGTAAAGTTGTAGATAATGGAATTTCCTATGAAAAGTCGCGAGTTTCGAATTTTTCTGATAAAAGAGCTAATTATTATGAATTATTGAAGTTCCAAAGCTCCGAAACAATTTTTTTTTGGAAGTTTAAAATATTTAAAATAGGAAGATGTAGAAAAATAAATAAATAATATTAATTAATTAAATTTTCTACTTTGGTGTTCTAAGCATTTTCCTATAAATAGGGTGCTTACGTTAGAATCGAAAATCACACCAGAAACTGAAGTTTTCTCTCTCTATATTATCGAGCGTATTCTTGTGAGTATTTTGATTATACTTTGAGTATTGCTATACGGTATAAGTTCAAGTCATAGCCTATATCCGGTGTTTCAACTAGAAGTACTGTCTTTCGAGGTAAGGGATGTTATTTTATTCGAAAATGATATTATTTCTTCAATATCATTATCTTGAAATATTGGTTGGAAATTTTATCAAATTTGGAACTTTTCATGACGGGTTACTTATTCATGAGTTACTATTCACGAAAGTACTATTCACGAAGCATGATGATGTTTTTGTGAAATTTCTATCTTTTGGTGTCTGAGTTACTATTCACGATACGACACTTTATTCACGATATCTGACACTATTCACTTATCACGACACTATTCACGAAAAATTAAATTTTCCTTTTCGTCTAAAATATCTATTATGGATACTAGCATTGATTGTATCCATGTTTTGATCATTCTTTAATTTTACTCCACTCGATTACTTATGAAGTATTTTGAACTTGGATTGTTTAAAATACTTAATCCTTAATATTTATTCTTTTGTTTCTTTGGATTCGTTACCTTTAAAATATTTTTCATCATCCTCGGTCCTAAATGATGATATTCTTGAATATCTTTATTTTGTAGTGCAAAAGATGAACATGTGTTGAGATGAATATGACTGGTGATTAATATCTTTGGCCCGTAGTACAAAAAGATGAGCAGTGTTTAGATGAACATGATCAACTGATGAATATCTTTGGCCTGTAGTGCAAAGATGAATATTTGATTCCAGATATATATTGATTGATGTTATAGGGATAAAATATCGATGATGAACTTTTAAATTCATATATAGAAGATAGTAGTTTGCATTCTCTACTTAACTCTTCTAATGAATTGTTGTTTTCGCTGCAGTTGTTGATTTAAAACTGGTTGTCTATTGTATTATATTAGATTTTTTTCCTGTTGAAGACTAACGATAATTTGTTGTATATTATCTTAGTCATAATATTCTTTACTGGGCTAGTTGAGCTCACCCTTTTCCTTGTTGTTCCATTTTTCTTCTCGGGAGGCGAGAATGTAAATGAAAGTCTTAGTGGGGTATGAAATGAAGGTTCTAGAGAGAGATGTTTAGTAGTCCTCACCATTTTTGTAAAATAATGTATCAATAATTATGATGACGATTTATTTGCGTGTGGATATTGTCTAGATGGCAATATCTATATTTAAACTCACGATTTATATGTTGTAATAATAAAGTTGTAGTTATTTCTATACCATGTATTTGGCGCATCAAGAATGGGTTGGATGGAATGGACCTATTTTGGGGGGCGCCACACTTCTCACGTAAGCACGCAATAAACAATACCGGTGCTACTATGCAACCACACGACATCGACTTTTCTACTAGGGTAGTTCAACGAGTTAACGGTAAAACTTCCGCCGTTATTTTCATAAAAAGATATTTTTGTCGCTTTTTCATCTCGTTAAATAATAATTACATTGTGGGATCCACTAATGATCAGGTCGTCGCATACGGATATTCCCCAAACAAAAAGAATATTCCCCCACCAATCGAATATTTTAGAACCACTTGCTTACTTTTCAAAATTTATAAATATTACCCACAACTATAACATTATCTCAAATCCACACCATAACATAAAAAAAATATTTTGAGAAAATTAAATATTTATTCATAAAATTTGGGGTCTCACAATTTTGACTGGATTTTGAAATTGGGGTTGACATTGTATAAAGTTAGACATTTTATATAATAAATTATAAACCCAAATTCTTTAATGGGCGGAATTATAAATATGACGATACTTGATGTAACCGAAGTGTATTTACACCGAGTCTAAAGGAATAATACTGTCGTTCACTTATTTATTTAAAAATAGACGGTTCAAATAATATTATCTAAATAAAAATTGTTAGAATATAGGATCACACACACGCACACAAACGATAAAGAATTAAGAATAACACAAGAGATTTACGTGGTTCCCCAATTTGGGTACTCCACATGCGGCTTGTTGTTTATTATGATTCCTTGGTTCCTTAGGGCTTTACAATAGATAGTATTTATAACTACTAATCCTATTCCAACTCTACTTCACATTATGTCTCAATTACCCATAATGTCCCTCTAATAAACAACCTATCTTGACTGCAGGTAGGCTGTTTCCCAGCGCCTTCAGTCAACTCGATGAAATTTAGTCATTAGGCGCTCATTGCCATTTCTCCGCTAGTCTTTTTTCATCGAGCTTATATTATGAGTCACAAGTTTTCAACAAAAATGATATTATCATATCAGTGAGTGTCTTCTAAAGTATTAAATGTTGCTAAAATAATTACAAAAATATCACTAAATATATTTACTCTTACACCATTATTTTTTACCCTTGCGTCTTAAAAAATGATCAAGCTAATTACAAAAAAGTAAAATAAAATAGATCAATATATAATCAATTCACAAAAAGTTGATGAAATGATAAAACTGTTTTTTAAGATTAAAAAATTCCATAAAGTTTGTCAGTCATTCGAATATGTAAGTCAACTAATCAAGAAAGTGCATATCTGGTTGGTTCTTATTTTTAGCATCATCATGTAACATAATAACACAAATTATGTAGTAGGTGGTAACTAATTTATAAACCTGAATAATTCTAACTCTGGTAAGTAAATATATTTCTGATCTATTTTTCCATTGATTGTATTACGAGATATTTATAGAAAGACTAACCTATTCTAGGATAACTTAATTTAAATAACTTAATAATCAGGTGGGATTGACAAATCTAACTAAAATGGTCAGAGAATCCTCACTAGCATTAAATATAGATAAATAATAATCTAGAAAATTGATAAAAATCATGAAATTAATAAAAAGTAGGCACACAAACAGCGAGCATAAATTAAATAATTATGAGTTGAGATCATCTTAATGATCCGCATGTTCTCTCCTATGTATATATAAATTCACACACCATGCATAAATGATATACCCTCCCCATTACACTGAACAAAATATCTCATCAGAAACCCTAAAAATGTGTGAAGAAATAATCTCAGATTCTGAACTCACATCCCTTCTTCAATCCATAGAACACCATCTTTTCGACGATTCTGAATTTCGCGATGTTTTTCCAGCAATGAGCAACAATTTAAACCAAGAATGGATCTGCTTAAGTAATTTTCTTATTAAGGAAAATAGCTTAGAGCAAATATTTAATGTGGAATACTCATCTGACGAATCTAAAGGTAGGCAGGAAATCAGTGAGGGAAAAGGAAAGGAAAATAATGTAGTGTGGCCTCATTATCGAGGTGTAAGGCGGCGGCCTTGGGGAAAGTTTGTGGCGGAAATAAGGGACCCGGCTAGGAAAGGAGCTAGAGTGTGGCTTGGGACATTTGAAACGCCGGAGGATGCAGCTCTGGCGTATGATCGAGCCGCGTTTAAAATACGTGGCTCGGCTGCTATACTTAATTATCCTCACTTAATTGGTTCTGACGTACCAGGACCGATTAAGGTTGGTGCCAGGAAAAGATCTTCATTGTCAACACCCTCATCCTCCTCGTCCTTTGGCAATGGCTCTTTTTCTAAAAGGAAAAGAAATGACACTGACGATTAGGAAGCCAAGTTTGAGTGAGGTTTATTAATCTTTTGGCCACGATTATATATGTTAGAGGATAAAGATGGCAAAGATTGTATATATGGTGAATTCCTAGCAACAAAGAAAATGCTTTGGCAATAGAGTACTATATTATAGTTTTTTTGTCCTTTATTTTTTGGTATTCTATGAGTAATGTTAGGTAATTAGACAAAAATGATCTAAGAGATGGAAATGTTATGTCTGCTAACCGACACGTTTACAGATATACAAAGAAGTCTAGCTCTGACAAAATTTTTATCGAGAATTAAAAATCATTATGTTGAAAATAAGCTAATTTCGACAAAAATTTGATTTACCTCAATTAATCCTATGTTTTGCAGCTTTGGCACCATAAAATATAATAAATTGGACTAATTTCAGAAGGAACTGATTAATCTCGACGGAACTATTTGTGATGAAATTTTCTGACTATTCTGTTAGGAATAATTCTATTAGAAATAACATTTTTTCTTGAAGCGAGGAAAACTAGATATCAGAAACAAAATCATGTCATCTCGTTTAAAATTTTCTTAATTTCAATGATAATTCTAAACATAGAAGAGATAAATATTAAAGCCTAATAATATATCCAAATATTCTAAAAAGAAAAGAAGAAAAAGAACTACAATATAACTCAAACAAGCAACCATACACCATAAATTAAAGGGGAATACCCTATTTCAATCTTAAAATTAATTTTGGCTTAACATGACCTAATTCATCAAAAGAAATCATACAATCTATAAGACCCCAACTTTTATGAATAAAGATGAATTTTCTATAAATATCATTTTTGAATATTAAGGAGTGAATTTGATATAATATTATAGTTGTGGGTAATATTTATAAATTTTGCAAACTAAACAAGTGGTTATAAAATATTCGATTGGTCGGGGAATATTCGTTTTAACGTGAATATTCGTACGATGGCACAATCATTGCTGGACCTCACAACGGAAGTATTGTCGGAGTTAGAAAACGACAGAAATATCTTTTTATAAAAATAACGGCGGAAGTTTTATCGCTAAACTGTTGAAATACCCGGTGATAAAAGTACAGTAATACGCGTGATTGCATAGTAGCACACGGTATTGATTATTGATGCTTACGTGAGAAGTCACTCAGTTTTATTCTATTATTGCTACAGTAATTGTTGTATAGTATCTCACGTTATTTGATTCAATTATTGTCACAATATTTTATATTATTAAATCAATAATTGAGATGACAAGTTATTTATATTATTATCTGCATAATTAACAATGTCTAAAAAGTTCTGTCGAATATCCTTGGCTCGTAGTGCATGGATAATTTGTGGTCGTGATACTAATGAATATCCTTGGCCGTAGTGCATAGATGATTCGATGATGTGGATTATTTATTAAGCTGAGTCTCATCGATAAAATTAATGATAAACTTTTTAAATCATAGAAGATAGTAGATATCATGCTCTACTTGATTCTTCTAATGGATTGCTTGTTCCGTTGCAGTTAAACTTGATGTTTATCAGTTTAACACTGTTGAAGGCTAACGATAATTTATTCTGCATTATCTTAGTCATAATATTTCTTACTGGGCTAGTTGAGCTCACCCTTTGCTTTTATTGTTCTGTTCAAGAAATGAGAATATAGCTGGGACTAGTCGGGGAACTGAGTGACGGTCCAGATGTTTGCATTAGTAGTCCTCAGTATTCTGTAAAATAGTGTGGTAATAAATGTATTGAGGACTTATTTTGAGTTTGAATACTGTCTAGAAGATAATATTTGTATTAAAACTCACAGCTCATGTTGTATATTTAAGTTTATATTTGTATTCTGTACCATGTATTTGGCGACTCAGAATGGGTGATGTATACCTATTTTAGGGGCGTCACACAATCAAACCCTCAAAAAATATTAGTAATTAAAGTACGACAATTTCTTTGCAATATTCCTTTTTGTTCGATGATTATGTAAATATTTAAATTATATGATCTAATTTTTATGCTACATTTGGAATGGAGGAATAAAATTTGTGAAAGAATAGAATAAAGAAGAGAATGAAATAATGACTAAAATATATGATTCATTCCATTCCTGATTAGAATGAGTCATTACATTCCCTCCACCAATGAACAAAATTCACAAATTGGACAGAAATGAGAATAGTTAATTCCATTCTAATGGAACAATAAAAATATTTTTTTTTATTTTATGGAAATAAGTCATTCCACTCCTACCTTGATTCCTCCAACACAAACGTAACATTAGATTAATCACGCAAATGAAGAGCCAACAAAATATGGTTAAATTGTAACAATCTAACACAAACATGATTTGAAGGTTTAAACGTACCAACAAGAACGTACGCCAGATAAACCCTTGAATCCACAAGTAAGATAATTAACTCACAAAGAGAATGAAGATAATAATATTAATTGATGGAAACATAATTGTTCACAAGCCCTAATAAGCATATTTATGGTGATAAACAACTCCCCAACATCAATTAAAAATAGAAAAATTAAAATAACAAAAAATAAAAAAAGATAATTAAAGTTTGGCCAAGCTTGTCGAAAGTTTCGATTTAATATATTATTAGCCCGTAACTCTTCTTAAATAATTATAGGTATATTTACACTTTCTAGTATATTTTTAAAAAAAATTACAAAAAAAGTACATCCAAAAAATATTTACAGAATTTATACATTTTTAATATTTTATTTACAAAATTAGTGTTCCTTTTCATTACTCTCCCCGCAACTCTGCTGCAATTGAGAAGAACACGATCCCAGCTTCCATTTTTCCTTCCCCAACTGGATCTCTCTTATCCATGCAACACAAATGTCTCTCACCTCACCTCTGTTGTAACTCCTTTTATCCCAATTCAAATCCCACAAGCTCAGCTCTCCATTCCTCCATGGCTCCTCACCAACGTCCCTCATCCTTGCGAACTCCTCCTCCAAAACCCCCCAACTGGTGCTCACTTTTCTTCCTCCAATTCAAGCCATGAAATCCCTTCAAGGCGGAGTTGGTCGTGCATCTCGTCTACTGTAGTCATGTCGACGTTGCCACTGCCGCTGTCCGTTCTGTCACAATGCAGTTGATAGCCAAACCTTCATACAAAGGTAACCAATTCAGTTTTATTGGGTTAACAATTAATTATAAAAAAGTTAAGAACAATTTTCAAGTGTTATCTGGATTTGTTTTCTTCAACATGTGCAACCATGAACAATTTTATTGTGTTCTGCAATTGTCGCTACCGGTACATTTTTTTTCCATAGTGCAGTTGGTAGCCAAACCTTCATACAAAGGTAACCAAATCAGTTTTATTGGGTTACCAATTAATTATAAAAAAGTTAAGAACAGTTTCCAAGTGTTACCTGGATTTATTTTCTTCAACATGTGCAATCATAAACAGTTTTATTGGGTTCTGCAATAGTCGTCGCTGGTACATTTTTTTTTCGTAGTGCAGTTGGTAGCCAAACATTCATACAAATGTAACTAATTCAGTTTTATTGGATTACCAATCGGCGAAAGGCAACGACGAAGAAGATAAAGAGACGTGTGGTTGTGTAGTAGTGAGATCGAAGGTAAAAAATGAGAGGAGGATTGGGAATCGAAGAAGAAAATGAAAGAAAATAAGAATATTATGAGTAGAATGAAGAGAGAGAAAGTGAAGGAGTACTTTCTCTCTCTAAAGAGTTCACTTTCTCTCTCTAAAGAGATTGTCCACTGAAATCGCCATTATCATTGTTGTTGGTGCTCTGTAAATTATAGAGAGAGAAACAAAGATATAAGAGAATGGTAAAGAATTAGTAGTAGTAGTAGTAGTAGTAGTAGTAGGTGATGATGGTATGTGAAGTCATTGTTGTTGGTGCTCTGTAAATTGTAGAGAGAGAAACAGAGGTAAAAGAGAGTGATAGAGAATTAGTAATAGTAGTAGTAGTAGGTGATGATGATATGTGATTTCGTTCAGTCAATTATAGTGAAAGGATCGAAAAAAATTTGAAATATTATTATTGTGTTATATTATTTTTGTAATTATTTTATAAATGCACTAATCTTATAATTACTTTCTAATTATTGTATAGTAGTGTAAAGAACTCAAAATTATACTACTTTAAATTTATATCGACCCGAACTCATCCACACATCTAATCCTCTTTTGAATTGATCTATTCCACTGCATCATTGTAACACTATTTCCAACAATAATATTTTATTATTTGTTTTTTTTCTTTCTTTGAGTAATATAATTGTTGGGTCCGCTGTTATTCACTATCAAAAGAAAATAAATATTATAGTGAGGTCCCTGTTATATACTGTTTGGGGGTTCAGATTTGTAGTCATACCAAACAGGTCATTTCTCAGTTTTTTAAATGAGATTTGTAGTCATACCAAACAGGTCCTTTCTCTGTGTTTTTATATCATTTAAAAGAGAATTTTTATGTTTTTTTGAAGGCAGTTAAGTCTTGTAGATTAAATACTATGATATCTCATTCAACTACCAAAAATATCTACAAAATATATCAAATACTCACTAAAATTTTAATTTATCAAATATAAAAGATCCGAATCATAGAATTAACTAAACAAAGGAGCACATGACAAATGCGTGTGCTTTAAATAATAAGACCTGAGAATCTCAATTAACCTACCTCAGTGATCCCTAGAATGCCAATATAATATACATGTATTTATTTAGAATTGTACACTATTTTACACTCCAAAAAAGATCTAAAAATGCCTTTAATACTATTTAGAGAATATATAAATCTGTTCAAGACAATAAAATCACATGGTTAACTATTGAGAGTATATCATGCTATGTTAGAATCGTAACTTCGTAAAGTTAAAATTGTTGTAGAAGATGTGACACGGGTGATCCCTGTCTTTAAGGTTTTTATCGCCCCCACCACGATCGATTTGCTATGGGTTACAGACGATATACTTCCAGGATATATGTCAAGTATCAAAACTGAACAAATTTGTGATAACAATTCACATTTATTCCACACGAACACTTCTTTATAGTAATTATTATTTGTAAGAAGAATAGCTAAAAGAATGAGAGATTTTCATGGTGCAAAATTATTATGTCTAAAATGTATATATATAAGACTTCTCCCAATATACATATATGTAGTATATCTATATCTACACATACATAGATACATACATATATCTATAATAGTTTCACCATTAAACTATTATTTATTTCTATTTTAATTATACTTATTACTACTAATGATGTAACTACTAATGATGTAACTTACATATTAGTAATAAAATTATAATTAAATAGAATTTCAAAAGTCTCCCAAGAATATATCTTGTTCCAAAATAAAATAAGACTATACACTTGTACTTATAAAGTGACAAGTAGTCTTTTTTATTAAATGAGAGAAAAAATAATAGTTTTATCAAACAAATTTGCACCTTATTATGCCTCACTATAGGCACAAATCAAATGAAGTTCTCTCTTATTTTTCACAATTAGGGAAACAAATTACACCTTTATATTTACTTAAATTATGTCAACTAATGAGTTTTATTCAAGCCCAAACTTGACAATAATTAAATCTCCAAAATATAGAATAAGGTGCAATTTCTAACAATGACTTGTTTGGAAAAAATATATTTCTCATCCAAACAACTTTCTATCAAACAACTCCAAGGCATGTGTCCATGAAAGAATGTGTGACGAACATTGAACATTCCCTTAATGTAAACAACTCAAAGTCACATCGAAGTTGACGATGTCCGTAGATTGAACCTCTACTCCTATATGATATGATCGGAATTGTCACACACACACACACACACACAAAATCCTCCTACCACGGTGAGTATTCTTAATTGCTTTGCGCTAATATGGCCATGCATAATACCCTGTTTCATGAACCTCTAAGAGAGTAAAGCACAACCCTCTATAAGAAGTGGCTCCACTTCTAGTTCATATAGGCAAAGTGTTTCACCTGTGTTTCTGTTGCTAAGAACATATCGACTTTGTTAAAAGTATAACTCAGCCTCGGTCGTGCAACAGACGTACTATCTTAAACTACATATGGAATCACATCGATAGTAACACAGTCAGCAACTGTGACTCTTTTTTCCTATTGAACCTATAAACTAGGGGTGACCTAGGAATAGGTTGGGTTCCCATCACCCCTGACTCAAAGTGGTTTAAGTTCCATATATCAAATAGTTAAACTTACTAAGCTCTCGTCAAAGTCTTAGTAAAAAGATAAGTCAAGTTGTCACTTGGCTTCCTCATAGACAAAAATTATGATACATTCTTATATCAATTGTCTAACAAAATTGTCTATGACCAACATGTCAAGACTTACCTTTAAAGGTAATCTCATATACTCTTTTCAAAAATAATTTCATTATCACAACATAATGAACAAAATAATTTTGGAAGTGGCCACAATTTGATGTTTCAACAACAAATTTCAATTCCAATTATTTTCTACATCATATAAAACAATAGTATTACTTGAAGTAAATTACCTTCACAAAGAGTTACCTTCACAAAGAGTAATAATATATCCACCTACTTGTGGAAATATAAGAATATATTTACCTACTTGTGAATATTTTCTTACTTAATTAATCAAGATCATAACCAACTATGAAAGATTAATAACATTAGATCCATATTGCGAAATGGGAAATAATCATTAGTTTCTTACTCATCTATGAAACAATACTCAAGATTGGGTAAAAATTCATCTACTTGTAAATTTATAATTTCTCTCACTAAAATATAAGTGACATTTATGTGATCTATTAAAACATTTAGAAATCTAACAAAAACCAATTTTAAATTATTAGTATACTAAGTTTAAAACTGTAGGTAATATCTGATCTCGTGCATTGCATATCAAACATGAGGCTCCTGCTACTAGCACATGTGTACTTCAGATTTAAAATAGCTATATCAAAATTAACTTTCAGTATACCACCGCTATTAAAGAATTATTAAATTCTTCAATCTCAAGGTTTATCAAACTTAGTTCAGTATTGCGTCTCAATACAATTAAATTGGTTTAGTTGAAATTCTCACTATGTTTTTACAAGATAATAAGATAACATATATTTTACAAGTCTTTCAACATAAAGACAAAAATAGATATTTCTTAAACTCGTTAAAGTTAACAATACTATGTAAAATGATCAACATATCATTAATATACACAAAAACTATCACATTATAGTTTATAAAGTTATATTATTAGTGTAAACATATAAATAATTCTATATTCGATAGAATCTCAAGGTAAATATACACATATTATCACCTAATATGTATCCACTTTAATATTTATAACTTAGTTTCAATCTCACTATTGAACTAAATCACTATAAATATTTTGAATCATATTTAGGCTAATAAAATATGTATTTTATTCACCAAATTATTATATTAATTTCCTTCACCAAATTAATATTGTTCCTTCTAGGTTGAACTTATAACTTTCTAGGACCTTAGAGAATTAATTAAGTAAAGTAAGTTCACATTTCAATATTATTAAAAAATTTGTGTTTTAAAGACTTTCATTTCATAAGACTACACAATCAAATTGAATTTTGCAACATGAAATCCATAAGCTGTACTATTTCTTACACAAATAAAATTATAATCCAAATAGTTCAAAGGCCAAATTTAGTCCATAAATAAAAATCTTAAAGAATCACCCCCATACTTTTAAATAATTGAAATCTCATTGAATAATTTTACTTCACAATATTATGCATCTACTACTAAAATAAATTTTAGTTTTAGATTAATTAAAATTTTATGAGACAATGTTCCTATAAATATTACTTCCACATAAGAATATTAAGGAACACTTCTCGTAACAAAAATAAATTCTTATATATTTTATGTATTAGTTATTCATATAAAGATTGCTTCAACATAAGAATCTTTTAGAATACCCTCACATAAGAAAACAAGCTCTTATTTTCCGAATGACATAAAATCTCAAATCCAAAAATTATTTAAGATGAGAACTTAAAATTATACATGTACATTTTTCAAGTATACCAACACGTAACACTTGATTTCTATGTAAATAGTATAAAATTTATTATATACAAATTATAGCACAACAACTAATCATATTGCACAAATTTATTTGTATATAAAATATAAAAATATATATTTACTTTCTAAGAAATTAATTTATCACAAAAAAAATTAATTTATATAGAAAGAAAATAAAATTTAATTTACATACATGAATTAGTATATCCTCAAGTGTTTTCTTGTCCCAAGTTTGGATAGAAAATATCATAAACAATATATCTTTTTGACATGTACAAATATAGAATTCAAGACAATCCTCATAATAATATGAAATATTGAACTTCACAATATTTATAAAAATTCAAAAATAAAATGTTTATCTCAATTAGAATATACAAATTCATATGATCACATTAAAATTTACTACTTCTTGACAAGAAGTACACATAAAAATAAATCAATATATATCAATTATGATTATCCCAAAAACAATAAAAAAATCATTTCTAAGTGTTTTTCAACTTCAAAATCATATTGTATACAAGATTTACTCAACTAAATCTACTTCTACAATATCTTGTCTAACTATTAGTTGATAATTAATTTATTATCCACAAACAAAGTAATTTATCTCAAATTCATGCATACAAATACCAAGTAATATTACACAATAAATATTATCTCAAACTTTATATGCATAATTTTGTTCAAGAAGAACATAAATTTATTTTATTTTAAAATAAATTAATTTACAACTAATTTGTTATACATAGAGACAAGTAAACTTCTCAAATTTTACTACAATTTTTTCATAATAAATTAATCTCAATTAGTGTATGAGAAAAATAATTTTCTCAAATTTCATACATATATATATACAAATTGAATATTTGATCTACTCATAAAATATTATAAACAAAATATATATGCACAAAATTAAATTTATTCCATCATGAACAAAAATTTAATTACTTTTCTTATCCCACAAAACTAATTAATTAATTTATTACAACAAAATGAAGGTAAAATAATATTCAAACATATAATATCATCTACACATGATATAATACATAAAACATATACTTTCAAGTATATACACATACAAAATGACACAATTATCATTTATAAAAATAAAAGCTAATGTTAAAAAACACACCTTTTGGAATTAAATCGAACACCACAATCTCTTTAGAAAATTTTTTAGGCATCAACATTTGGTGTTTTTCATGATGACTCTTCATCTTCTCCACATCAATTTACAAACTTGTAAATTATAAGTCTTTTTCACTTTTATTTTTCTCCACAATCTATCTTCTAACAAGAATTATCAATAAAAATAATTAACTTAATATCTCAATATATTACTAATTATCATAAAATTTCATTGATAAAATAGATACAAAAAAAATAACACTTATCTTTGAAAATCATGTTGTCTTCCATCTCACCAAAATCATAACTCCAACAAATAAAATAAAGACCTTAAGATTATTAGAACTGTAGCTTCGTAAAGTCAAGATTGTTGTAGAAGACGTGACATGGGTGATCTCTGTCCTTAAGGTCTTTATCGCCCCCACCACGATCGATTTGCTATGGGTTGCGGATGATATACCTCCAGGATATATGTCAAGCATAAAAACTGAATAAATTTGTGATAGCAATTCATATTTGTTCCAAACGAACACTTCTTTGTAATAGTTATTTATTTGTAAGAAGAATAACTAAAAGAATGAGAGATTTTCATGGTGCAAAATTATTATGTCTAAATGTATATATATATATATATATATATATATATATATAAAAGACTTCTCTCAATATACATATATGTAGTATAACTATCTCTACACATATAGATACATACATATATCTATAATAGTTTCACCATTAAACTATTATTTATTTCTATTTTAATTATATATACTTATTACTACTAATTATGATGTAATGTTTACATATTAGTAATAAAATTATAATTAAATAGAATTTCAAAAATAGAAGAATATCTCTTTTTCCAAAATAAAATAAGACTATACACTTGTACTTATAAAGTGACAAGTAGTCTTTTTTATTAAATGAGAGAAGAAATAATAGTTTTATCAAATAAATTTGCACCTTATTTAATGCCTCACTATAGGCACAAACTCTTATTTTTCACAATTAGGGAAACAAATTATACCTTTATATTTACTTAAATTATGTCAACTAATGGGTTTTATTCAAGCCAAACTTGACAATAATTAAATTTCTAAAATATAGAATAAGGTGCAATTTCTAACATGCTTTAATTGCCATTTTTTTCTTCTACTTCCTTTTTTCCCCTTTCAATAAGAACTTCGCTGCATCTATAAAAAACTAGTACAAGTATTGTAATATATTCAAAAAGTAATACTCCCTCGGTCTCAGGATAAAAGTCCTGGTGAATTTTTCATGCATATTAATAAGAGGAACAAAATAACTAAATTGCCCATAATAATATGTCATTAATCATTTCCAATGTAGGTGAGCGAGTGACTTTCTAACTTTTTAATTCAAAATATTTTCAACACATAAATAAGTATACTTATTGAATATGGAGAGAGAATTAGAATAAGAAAAATATGAGATATTTAATGATAAGGGTGTAATAGGAAAAATTATGTAAAAATTTGGTTATTAAAGAAAAATAGACATTTAACATGGGACCACCCAAAATAGTAATAATGACTTTTATCCTAAAACGGAGGGAGTATATAAATAAAACAACATATTGAACCCCACTTTTTCCGTGTAGATCACTTTTGCCATTCACCTATTTATTATTTAAAAAAAGACTGGTTCAAATGATTTTGTCAAAGTAAAAATAATGTTGTCAGATTAACAAGTTTGTTTAAAGTATTAAGTATGGTTAAAATTATTATAAAAATGTCGTATATATATATATATATATATATATATATATATATATATATATATATATGAAAAGAATCAAGGGCTTACCCTTGATCTTACATACCTTGCATCCCCCTTTAGCGACGCATCAGCGATTTGACGGTTTCAATTCGTCGCTAAAAGCTAAGATATTGGTTCTCTAATATAGCGATGGGTGAGCCGTCATTTGGGTCCATCGCTAAAAGGGGTGATCATAGTATGTAAAATAAAGGGGTGAACCCTATATATATATATATATATATATATATATATATATATATATTTGATCTTGCACAATTATTTTTACTCTTTTACCCCTTCCATTCTATAATAATTGACTTTTAAGAAGAAAAAAATGTTCTAATTTATTTGTCATTTACAATTTTTAGGAGAATAAATTATTTGTTTATATCAACTCTAACTTCTCTCATTGTCCTAAGAAATCATCTTTTCTTTTGTATTAGTATTTTTTAACTTCCCATAAATGGGTAGTAATGAAATTTTACATAAATTTTAATTATTAAATGATAGTATTAAATAATTTTTTTAATCTATGCGCATGAAGTTAAAAAGACTATTATTATAGAATGGAGGGAGTAACATAAATTAGTTAAAAAGACGGTTCAAATGATTTTATCAAAGCAAAAATAATGTTGTCAGATTAACAAGTTTGTTGAAAGTATTAAGTATGTTTAAAATTATTATAAAAATGTCATATATATATATATATATATAGGAAAAGAATCAAGGTCTTACCCCTTGATTTTACATACCCCCTTTAACGACGTACCAGACGACGGTTCGGTCCGTCGTTATATGTTGTCCGTCGCTAAAAACTAAGATGACGGTTATCTGATATAGCGATGGATTGAACCGTCGCCCGGTGCGTCGCTAAAAGGGATGAGTATAGTATGTAAAATAAGGGGGTGAATCCTATATATATTTGATCTTGCACAATTATTTTTACTCTTTTACCCCTTCCATTCTATAATAATCGACTTTTAAGAAGAAAAAAATGTTCTAATTTATTTGTCATTTACAACTTTTTAGGAGAATAAATTATTTACTTATATTACCTCTAACTTCTCTCATTGTCCTAAGAAATTCTCTTTTGTTTTGTATTAGTATTTTTTAACTTCCCATAAATGGG
This sequence comes from Panax quinquefolius, assembly GCA_020205615.1. Classification (NCBI taxonomy): domain Eukaryota; kingdom Viridiplantae; phylum Streptophyta; class Magnoliopsida; order Apiales; family Araliaceae; genus Panax; species Panax quinquefolius. The sequence goes on along the minus strand of CM035157.1, from coordinate 131,400,537 downwards.
TAGTAATAAAATTTTACATAAATTTTAATTATTAAATGATAGTATTAAATGATTTTTTTAATCTATGCGCATGAAGTTAAAAAGACTATTATTATAGAATGGAGGGAGTAACATAAATTAGTTAATACTCCATCTGTCCCTATTTAAATGACGTTTTAGAGCTTCTACTATATCCAAAAATATATGACGTTTTAGAAATTTTAGGATAATTAGTCATTTTTTCTAAACTACCCTTATTAATTGTGTACTAGACTCTCTCTTTATCCAACCTCTTAATTACTCCAACCTTATCCATTTTTCACTCCCTACTTTCTCTCTCTCATTTTTTCTCTCTAATAGAGAGAGAAGACTCTAATGCTCAGATTCGACTCGACTCGAAAAAATTGAGCTCGAATTTGATAAGGAATTTCTAATTTTGCACCAAATTCGACTCGGATCATTACTCGGACCTACTCGGCTCGTAAGTACTCGACTTGTTTACAAAACGAGTTACTCACGAGCCTTCAAATCGAGTTTCGAATATGAACCATTTCGCTTAATATTGAACCACTACATACTAAATTGATTATTGAACTAATGTTTATATATAAAAGTCTTTTACTTTTATTTATGTAAAGGAATTACAAAGAATGTAATACGAATTGACAATCAATTCAATGATTTATTCAAGTACAAGCTTACACAATTTAATACTACACTTTATAAATTATAATAATTGATACAAATATCACATATTTAGCTTATTAGTATGGATCAGACCAGTATTCGAATATGATCCATCGAGCAGGTATTGAGTATGGTTCGAGAAAAAAAATAAAATACTCGAACCCTAATCTAAGCGAATACTGGTATACTCGAATTCGACTCGTGTATCATTAAATAGAAAACGAGTATGGATCATATTCGACTCGAATCAACTTCGAATTCGAGTTTTGGATCATATTTTAGAACCGATCTCGAGTCGAGTATCAAGCTACTCTGCTCGGCTAACACCCCTACTCTCTATTTCACATCCTACTTTTTTCTCTTCTCTTTTTTCTATCTATTTCACTGTTTCATCTCTCTACTTCATCAATTTCAATGGTAATTTCATCTCTTCCTATTCTAAAATTAATTATGGACTTTATTTTTTGTTTTCTCAAAAAAAATCGCCTTCATATATATAGGTACATAGTAAAATTTCAATCTCTTCATAGAATTTTAGTTATGTCACTATGAATGACCTTCAAAACATAGTACTGCAATGACTTTCAAAACGTAAGAAATGTGAGTTTTAAAAAGGTGAAAAATCAAGTTAGTTTATGGAGAGAGAGAGAGAGAGAATGTATGTTTCTAGGTGAAATAAATGAGTTTTTTCCTTAAAAAATATAGATAAACGTGTTGTAGAGAGTAATTTTTTTTTTAAATAATCACATGCTAGGGGAATTTTAGACAAATAAAATATTTACAATTATTTTCTTAATAAGTGTGCAAAGACTTCTAATATCATTTAAATAAGAACGGAGGGAATAAGTGTTAACTAATTTATAAATCTGAATAATTCTAACTCTGGTAAGCAAGTACTATCTTTATGATATATTTATTGAGAGAAAATACTACTACAAAATACATTAATTAAATACGTGCGATTAACCTTGTTAACATCAAGATTCGTCCACGCGATTCAATCAACAAAGCGCGTCAAATCCTGTATAGAAATGAAGTCCACCAAAAGCTTGACGACTTGGGCCGCCGAGGAATAGCTTCAGTGTGAGAATAAGTACAGGCTGAATAAGGTTTAATAATGGAGGCTTAATGCTCTAATGCTGTAAAATAATATTAATGTATGTATGTATCTTAGAATCAGGGTATAGCCTTATATTTATAGTGATCACACCTCCTCCAAAGAGTCCTTCCCCGAGTAGAATTAGGGTTCCTCATTAGGTATAATTTCTTGATATGATTGAATAGATTCTCCTTAAAGAAAGAAAGTTGAACCATATCCTAACACTTTTCTTAGGAGTCATAAATTGAAGGCAATTAGGAATCCTTGATTCCTTAAAATTTTCAACTGCCAAAAAAAGTTTCTACGTAGGTTAAAATAACTCCACGCAGACTTTGACCCACCATGTAATGTTGGGCCCAAATAATTATGCCCCAACATTCCCCCCCCCCCCCCTAGTTTTTGGTTAAATGGAACATTTAAGGGAAAAGTATTCCAAATAAAATCCAATAATTAACAATGAATGCTGCCAAGCCCAACCCCCTCAGAAAACTACCCATCGTGTAAAATAGGGGCCCATCAACTCCTCCCCACGTTGTCAATCATCACATCCCATTAATTAGCTGCTCCTTAAGAAGTGCGTGAAACTAAAAAGACAACCCATTCTAAAACCCTTTCCTCCAAACCAAACAAAACTACTTTCCCAATTTCAAATTCTCAAAAACTCCTTCCTCCCCCCTGTAAGCTCTGTTTTCCGGCAAGAACAACGCCAACTTTCCACCAATGGCTTCGTCCAAGACTTCGATTACTTCCACCCCCAGTTCCGATGAGCTAATCAGAGCCATCCCCCTTTCTACTAACACTACCCTTCCGGTAAACGTTGCCACCTCACTTACTAACAACCCAAAGACCACCACCAAGGTCATTACCACCGACTCAAACACAGTGTCCACCACTATTACCACCAGCTTTGCCCTCCACACCCCTTCTTCATCCAAAATAGGTATCGATTTCCAAAAAATGATGCACGAATATTCCAACGAATTAAAATTTCCCCATGCCAACACCCCATCTCAAATCATCAAAGCAGATCTCACCACAATTCAGAAACACTATCATATCCCTGATACCCATTAACTGAAAGCTCCCTCCATCGACGACCGAATGTATCACCGACCTGATGGTTGGACTACCATGCCCCTTACCCATCTAGAGAAAGGGGTTCGGTTACCTCTGCATGCCTTTATTATTACTCTACTAGGGTTTATTGGCATCAGCTTCGCCCAACTGGTGCCAAACTCTTATATCAACAATGTCGCCTTCCTCGCCTTCTTCCATGAAGCATGCGTTCCTCCCACCATTAATTTCTTCCTCGCCTTATTCCAAATGAATAAATCCTGAGAAATCGACTTCAAAACTTTGGGCAGACAACCACCAAAACCAACCCAAAAAATCAAGAAGCTTTCCATAATGAATTCCCCTTCAAGCAACAAAAGATGGTACAAGAACTGGTTCTTCATCAAAGGACCAGAGACCTACAAGATTCCAGATTGGGCTTCCTACGGCTGCCCTAATGTCAACATTAGAGAATCCCCCCCCCCCCACTAAGTCCTTGAATTAGTGAAACATATCGAGAAACTGGCGATAAAGGAATGTGATTTCAATCTCCTCACCAAACCCGCTTGGCTCTTCGAGCATAAACGTAAGTTTCGAAGTTCTTGTTTTCCTCTTTAATAGAATCATATATTTTAAATGTCAATTACCAAACTGACCCACTCTTTGCATACAATATCCTTAATTAAGACAACATCTGCCGAAAGAAAAGAACTCAAAGAATTCATTGTTGGATAAACCTCCCAAAAATCCAATATTTCACTAATAACTGAAACAACTCTATTGGAAGTCATATCCGAAGAGCCATCCTCCTCCCGAACCAAAACAAAATCCAAGGCTAAGGTACTGAATCCCAAAACAATCCCAACTCCCTCTTTAAAGAAAGCATCTTGGATATGCCAAAATCTAAAAGGCTAAAAATCCTTCGGGTTAAGAAAAGGCATACCAAGATTATTCCTCTAACTTCTGAAGCACTCAAAGTCCCCACTTCCGAACACCTTACTTCCCATACAGAAAACATCCATTCCACTGAAGTCACCCCCACCAATACATCCGAACCAACTCAAAATCAAAGCCAAAAATGAAAAGAGTCTGTAGACTCCTCCTTTGAACCACCACCCAAATAAGCTAACTCCGAAAAGTCTCTCGAACAATCTTCTTAATGCGTTCTTTCTTCTCATAAAAAATCTTCTCAGGGTCGAACCCAAGAAACTGGATCTTCCCCAACCCTTTGGCTGGACGCCACAAAAGAATATCCCCTTGAACTTTTTGAGCATTTCATTCTTCCCGCCGATGAGCCTCACTTTAACGACATATCCATCACTGAACTCGTCTTCTCCGAAATAAAGCATCAAGGAAGAGTAAGACCTTCTGAACTCCATCACATATATCCTCTATTCCATTTGTTTATCTCTTTACCCAACAATATTGTTTATAGGTCGCCGCCATCTCTGGATGCCTCATCCGTCGATGGAAAGAAATAGAAGAAGAAGAAGAAAAAGCCACCCAAAGGGAAGACGAATTACTGAATACTGACCTTACAAAAGATAAAAAGTCTTCATTGCAACACAGAATTCTACTACGAAGGGCTCCAAGCCGATATCGCCAAGTTAAAGGAAGAATCCACAGAAGTGGAAGCCCACCAAAGGACATACCTCAAGAACTTTGAGATAGTTTAGAGGGAAAATTAAGAGTTGCAGCAAAATAACCAAAACCTCCAACGCCAGATCCGGGACTTGGCCAAAAAAGAGGAGAAGAACTTCCAAACTTGTGTACGTCTCCTTGGAGAAAGAATTCAAAGAATACAAAGCGCTGTGACCTCGTTTAACCGAAGAGCTCCGTCTTCAGATCTGACAAGACGAAGGGTATGAAACTGCCCGAAGCAAAGATAAATAAAAGGTCACTGCTGCCAAACTAGACGTCTCTATCCTCGACTCTTCTGAAGATGAAGCTGAGGATGAAGCCGAAGACGACCAACCATGTAAGACCCCAATTTATTATAAATAAAATTGAATTTCTTTATTTATTATTTTGAAATAGTAATGGTTGATTTGATTAATGTGGTTAGTTATGGGTAAAATGCGCAAATATTTTAAATAAGCAAGTGGTTATAAAATATTCATTGTTATCGGGGAATATTCATTTGGTCGTGGAATATTCTTACTGTCGAAAAATATTCGTATGACGGCGCAGCCTTGTGTGGGCCCCATAAGGGAAAGCGATTGGATGAAGAAAATGACAAGTATAAGTTTTTATAAATAACGACGTAGTTGTTATCGTTAACACTGTTGGAATACCCAGTGATTTAAACACAGTAGCACGCGATATTGCACTAATTATTGATTCTTATGTAAGAAGGCACTACTCAATAATTGTTACACTAATTACTGTTCAATATTTTATTTTATTGATTCAATAATTGCTACGTTGATATTTTATATTATTATTGTTTCAATAATTGTCAAGTCTACGATATTTTCCATTATCGATCAATAATTCATATTATTTGAATAATATTATTAGATAGCATTATTGGCAATGTCTAGAAAGTTACATCTAAGGAGAGGTTTGGTCAATTAATTGCTTGCCATGAAGGAGAAATCCTTATTGAAATCCCCCTCTTTCACAGGAGCGGCACGGTTGTCGATATTGTGATTCATAATATTATTTGTGAATAATTAATTATTGATTTATATGATAAAAAATATTCATTTTATGTGGATATAGATGGAGAAAATTTTAATGTGACAATTGTTGAAAATTGATATTTTATCTTTTTCGATAAAATAATTCATTTAAATATATTATTATATTATAATAATATAATAATGATGATATTTTATAATGAATGTGTGATATATGAATAAATGAGGAGGAAGAGTATTTTTGTTATAAAAAATGTTTAAAACATGTTAAACATGTTCGTGGGCCCCATTTATTGACTAAAATTTAATTATAGCTCGTAAAATTGTCCGTATGTGAATTTCGGTCAAGTTCTGCTTGAAATTTGGAAAAACTAAAACTGACAAAGTTGTAGAAAATTGAATTTCCTATGGAATGGATAAAAGATTTGAATTTTTCTGATAAAAGGTCTATTTTTTATATATTATTGAAGTTCTTAATAATTGATTTTTGAAGTTTTAAATATTTTTTTAAAGAAAAACATTTTTTTCATTTTGGTGGTCCCCACATGAGTGGTAAACACACTGAATTAAGAAGTCTAAGTGGGCGTAGGAAAATTTTAATATATATTAATATTTTATTAAATTTTTTGCTTTGATGTTCTAAGCAATTTCGTATAAATAGGGTGCTTAGGTTAGAATTGAAAATCACACCAAAATCTGAAGTTTTCCCTCTCTATATTATCGAGCGTATTCTTGTGAGTATTTTGATACTTTGAGTGTTGCTATACGGTGCAAGTTCCCTTCAGCGTTATATCTGATATTCCAGCCAGAAGTACTATTCTTTTGAGGTAAGGAATGTTATTTTTTTAAAAGATATTATTTCTTCTAATATCATTATGCCAAAATATTGATATGAATTTTATTCTAGAATTTCTACCTTTTTGTGTCGGGGTTACTATTCACGTATACGATACTATTTATTTATACGGCACTATTCACGAATACGACACTATTCACAAAAAAAATTCTCTTCTTTGTCCCAGATGTCTATTTTTGTTACTATCTTTGATTGTATCCATGTTTTGATTATTATTCTTGAATTTTGCTTCACAATAGTATATTATGGGGTATTTTTGAATATGGATAAACCAAAGTACAAATCTCTAATATTTGTTCTTTTGTCTTACCGGATTCGTTTTCTTCAAAATATTTTTCATCATCCTCAGTCCTAAATGATGATATAACTGAATGTCTTTGGCCTGTAGTGTAAAGATGAATGATTTTCTGATGAATATCTTTGGCCCGTAGTGCAAAGATGAGCAGTGTTGAGATGAACATGATTGGTGATGAATATCTTTGGACTGTAGTGCAAAGATGAATATTTGATTCAAGATGTATATTAATTGATGTAACAGGGATAAAATATTGATGATAAGCTTTTAAATTCATAGAAGAAAGTAGATTTCATTCTCTACGTAACTCTTCAAATGAATTGTTATTTTCGCTGCGAATATTGATCTGAAACTTGTTGTTTATTATATTCTATCAGATTTTTCCCTGTTGAGGATTAGCGATAATTTGTTCTATATTATCTTAGTCATAATATTCTTTAGTGGGCTTGTTGAGCTCACACTTTTCCTTTTTGTTCTATTTTTCTTCTCAGGAGGCGAGAATGTAGCGAGTACTACTCGGGGTATGGAATGATGGTTCTAGAAAGTTATTTTAGTAGTCCTCACTATTTTTATAAAATGAAGTATCAATAATTTTAATGAGGACCTATTTGAGTGTGGATATTGTCTAGATGACAATATTTGTATTTAAACTCACAGTTTATGTGTTGTCGTATTTTGCACAATAATTGTATTAATAAAGTTGTAGTTGTTTCTGTACCATGTATTTGGCGACTCAGAATGGATGTTGTATACCTATTTTGGGGGCGTCACAGTTGGTATCAGAGCTTAGAGATATGGTCCCTGGCGGAGATCGGGGAATAGAACAAGGAGGTGAGAGACGAGTAAATCATTCGCTAATATGTCCTACCTAAGCTTATTTGTTGGTTGGTTAGAGTATAGGGTTATTATGTTGTATGTCAATTTCTTTAATGAACCCTTGTTTTGTGACAGTATTTATAAATGACAGTTGAAAATATTAACGATGGAGTGAATGAGATCGTGGAAACACCTTTAGTCAACAATTAAGAGAACGTGCAACAGGATGGCAATGTTCCTCCTGTAAACAACACCACTGATCAGACGATGAATGACGGGATGTGTGACGCCCCCAAAATAGGTATACATCACCCATTCTGAGTTGTCAATACATGGTACAGAAACAACTACAACTTTATTATTACAACAGTAAAACTGTGAGTTTGAATACAAATATTATCTTCTAGACAATATCCATACTCAAATAAATCCTCATCACATTTATTGATACATTATTTTACAAAAATGGCGAGGACTACTAAACAACTTTCTCTAAAACCTTCATTCCATACCCGATTCTGCATCATTATATTCTCGCCTCTTGAGAAAAATGGAACAAAAAAGGAAAAGGGTGAGCTCAACTAGCTCAAGAAAGAATATTATGACTAAGATAATATACAACAAATTATCGTTAGTCTTCAACGAGGAAAAATCTAATAGAATACAATGAGACAACAAATTTTAAATCAATATTCGCAATGGAAATAATAATTCATTAGAAGAGTTAAGTAGAGAATGCAAACTACTATCTTCTATGTATGAATTTAAAAGTTCATCGCTCATCTTTTATCCCCGTAACATCAATCAATATACATCCGGAATCAAATATTCATCTTTGCACTACGTGCCAAAGATATTCATCATTGGTCATGTTCATTTAAACACTGTTCATCTTCAGACTACTGGGCCAAAGATATTCTTCAGAAATCATTCATCTTTGCACTACGCTGTGCCAAAGATATTCTTAAGAAATCATTCATCTTTGCACTACAGGCCAAAGATATTCCATAATATCATCATTTAAGACTGAGGATGATGAAATTTTTTTTTTTTTAAAGAAACGAATCCAGTGAAACAAAATGACAAGGATTAAGGATTAAGGATTCAGTACTTGATTTTATCCACGCCCAAAAATACCTCAAAAATAATCATAGTGGTGTAAAATTCAAGAATGATCAAAACATGGATACAATCGAGTTAGTATCCGAATAGATGTTTTTGATTTAAAAGAAGAAATTTTATTTTTCTATGAATAAGTACCAGTATCGTGAATAGTGTCAGATATCGTGAATAGTGCCAGTATCGTGAATAGTAACTCGACACCAAAAGATAGAAATTCCATAAAAAAACATCTTCACGCTTCATGAATAGTACTCATGAATAGTAACTCGTGAATAGTAACTCATGAATAGTAACTCGTGAATAGTAACTCATGAATAGTAAACCATGAATAGTAACCCGACATAAAAAAGTTCTAAATTTGATAAAACTTCAGATCAATATTTCAAAGATAATGATATTGAAGAAATAATATCATTACGAAAAAAATAATATCCCTTACCTCGAAAAGATCAAGATTTAAGCTAATAATCAAGGGTATAGTCTTTGAAGGAACTTGCATCAAATCTAGCAATACTCAAAGTATACTCAAAATACTCACAAGAATACGCTCGATAATATAGAGAGAAAATTTTAGTTTCGGTGTGATTTTCAATTCTAACCCAAGACCCTATTTATAGGAAAATCTTTAGAACACCAAAGCAGAAAATTTAATAAAATAATAATATAATTAAACAAATTCAAGCCCACCTTAGACCAACTGAATTCAGCACATTTGTATCACATGTGGGATTGCAAAAACGTTTTTCTTAAATAAAACAATTAAAACTTCCAAAATTAATTATTTGTAACTTGAGAGCTTCAAAAATTCATAATTAATAGCCCTTTCATCAGAAAATTCAAATCTCATGAGTTTTTATAGGAAATTCAATTCTATACAACTTTGCAGAAGAAAGTTTTTCCAAATTCCAAAAGAAATCGGCCGAAATCCACAAACCAAGCGATTTTTAAAGTTATAATCAAATTTCATCAATAAATGGGGTCCATGAGCATGTTTAACATGTTTTAAACATTTATTGCAACAAAAATACTCTTCCTCCTCGTATACTCATATATCCCACATTCGTTGTAAAAATATCACCGTTAATATATTATTAAAATAATATATTTAAATGAATTATTTTATCGAAAAAAGATAAAATATTAATTTTCAACAATTGTCATTTTAAAAATTTTCTCCATCTATATCCACATAAAATCAATATTTTCCTCATCATATAAATCAATAATTAATTATTCACAAATAATATTTACGTAATCACAATATTGACAACCGTGCGCTCTCAGAAAGAGGGGCTTTCCAATAAGAATTTCTTCATTGCGGCCTTGCAATTAGGTGACCAAACCTCTCCTTAGACGTAACTTTCTAGACATTGCCAATAATGTTATCTAATAATATTATTCAGATAATATGAATTATTGCTTCGATAATGAAAAAATCGTGTAATGACAATTATTGAAATAACAAAGAATATAAAATATCAACGCAAAGAATTATTAACTCAATAAAATACGGAACAGTAATTACTGTAACCATTATTGAGTAGTGCCTTCTTACGTAAGAATCAATAATTGGTGCAATACCGTGTGCTACTGCTCAACAACGCGTATTAGTGTGTTTTAACCACCGAGTATTCCAACAAGATTAGCTCAGAATAACAACTACTAGTTATATTTAAAACAACTTATATTTGTCGTTTTCTTCATCCAATCGCTTTCACGTTATGGGGGCCACACATGGTCGCATACTGTCGCATTTAATATTCCCGACGAAGCATTGAATATTCCACGACCAAACGAATATTCCCCGACGATAATGAATATTTTATAACCACTTGCTTATTTTGAAATATTTGCGTATTAAACCCTTAACTATCCACATTAATCAAATCAACCCTTACTATTTCAAAATAATAAATAAAGGAAATTCCTTTTTATTTAAAAATTTCGGTCTTACAACCTCCCTCCTTATGAAATTTCGTCCTCGAAATCGACGACGATGCACTGTGTGTTTGAAAAGGTGAGGATACCTCTCTTTCATTTCCGTTTCCAATTCCCGTGTCATTTCCTCTATATAGCATGATTCCTCCACAAAACTTTAACTTGTGGTATGACCTTTCTTAGCGTAGGACATGCTCCTTCCTATCCAAGATCTTGACAGTACCTCCTCATACGTTAAGTCTTGACTATCTCGTCCGGTTCTAACTCAATAACGTGGTTGGTCTTTCACATATTTCTGAAGTATGAGATATGTGAAACACATTATGAACACGAGACATACTCGGAGGTAACGCAAGTCTATAGGCTACATTTCTACTACTCGGTCAAGAATTTGAAATGGACCAATAAATCGTGGATTGAGCTTTCCTCTCTTCCCAAATCTTGTAACTCCCTTCCATGGAGCAACTCGCAACAATACATGATCCCTACATTAAATTCCACGTCCCTTTCGATGAAGATCCGCATAACTCTTTTGTCGATCTTGTGCCGCTTTGTATATCGTTGTCGAATCATTTGGATCTTTTCGGTAGTCATACGTATTTAACTTCGGGTCCCAACAATGTTGCTTCACCCACCTCATCCCAACATATTGGAGAACGACATTTTCGTCCATATAATGCTTCAAATGGAGCCACACCTATACTTGCACGATAAGCTGTTGTTGTAGGAGAATTCCACCAATGGTAAATACTTATCCCAACTACCCTTGAAGTCTAGGACACGAGTCTTAATAGATCTTCAAGAGTTTGAATAGTCTCTCTCGATTGTCCGTCTGTTTGGGGATGGTATGTCGAACTAAATCAAATCTGTGCCCATAGCTTTTTGCAAGCTAACCCAAAATCTTGAAGTGAATCTTGGGTCACGATCCGAAACTATGGATACTGAGGCATGCCATGCAACCTCACAATCTCATTCATGTACATACTAAGCAAGTCGTTCAAGGAATAAGTCTCCCAGATCGGCAAGAAACGAAAGCAGAACTTGGTTAATCTATCAACAATAACCCAAATAGCATTGATGCCTTGAGAAACCGTAGGAAGACCCGTAGAACGAAATCCATAGTAATGTGTTCCCATTTCCATTCCGGAATCTCAAGTGGTTGTAACGGACCCTTAGGTACAAGATGCTCCGCCTTTACGTTGGCAAGTTAAACACATTGAGGTAAACTTTGCAATCTCTCTCTTCATATTGTTCCACCAAAATGTATGTCGAAGATCACGATACATTTTAGTACTTCCAGGATGGATTGCAAATGGTGTATTGTGTGCCTCCATCATAATCTTGTACTTCAAATCAAAGTCGTTAGGAACACAAAGTCTAGAGTGGACTCAAGTATTCCTTCTTCATCAATTCTCGCTTAGGAATAGCTCCTTCTTCACTTTTTCTTCATACGCATCGCCTCCCGGATTCGGTGGCTTGAGCAACCTTAACTTTTTCTATTAAAGTTGGCTCTGTACGCGTATACTAGACATCATCGCACTTTTCGTTCCCCATATGATCTTCTACTCAATGCGCCGCCTACTACGCGTCGCTTTACCGGGATGGTATTGAATAGTGTGTGGTCGTAGTCTTTCAATAGCTCGAGCCAACGTCATTTGCCGCATGTTGAGTTCTTTTGAGTGAAGAAATATTTAAGGCTTTTATGGTGCGAATATATCTCCACTTTCTCCCCATATAGATAGTGCCTCCATATTTTTAAAGCGAAACGATTGCCGCTAATTCTAGATCATGAGTAGGATAATCCTCTCATACTCTTTAAGTTGTCGCATGAGGCATAGGTTGTGACCTTCCCACGTTGCATGAGAACACATCCTAACCCTTTGCACCGAAGCATCAACAGAGATAACAAATCCATCCGAACCAGATGGTATTGTTAGAACAGGTGCCGAAATAAGTCTCCTCTTAAGCTCTTGGAAACTCTTCTCGCATTCTTCACTCCAAACGAATTTTGTATCCTTCCGAGTTAGCTGGGTTAATGAAGTAGCGATTCGAGAAAACCCTTCCACGAATCTCCGATAATAACCAGCTAAGCCCAAAAAACTACGTACTTCAGTCACCGACTTCGGTTGCTCCCAACTTTGTATTGCTTCAATCTTCGCCGGATCAACAGATACTCCATGTTTCGACACCACGTGCCCAAGGAATGCTACTTCCTCAAGCCAGAACTCGCATTTCTTTAATTTGGCATATAGTTGGTTTTCACGAAGCCTTTGGAGTACCAGCTTCAAATGGTGCTCATGATCTTCACGGCTTTTGGAATATATGAGGATGTCATCAATAAAGACAACAACGAATTGATCCAAATATTCCTTGAATACTCGGTTCATCATATCCATGAAAGCCGCAGGAGCATTAGTCAATCCGAAAGACATGACTAAGAATTCATAATGCCCGCATCGAAGTTCTAAAAGGCGTCTTTAGAATATCCTCGATTCTAATCTCAAATTGATGATATCCGAAGCGAAGATCGATTTTGAAAAGAATTGTGCCCCTTGCAATCGGTCAAACAAGTCATCAATACGAGGTAGAGGATACCTATTCTTGATGGTGACATGGTTCAATTCCGATAATCAATACAAAGTCGCATACTCCGTCTTTCTTCTTTACAAATAAAACAGAGCACCCCAAGGAGATGTACTAGGGCAGATGAAACCGATGTCCAACAATTCTCGTAGTTGGACCTTTAACTCTGAAGTTCAATAGGAGCCATTCGATATGGGGTTTTAGAAATGGGCTTTGTACCGAGTTCAAGATCAATAAAGAATTCAACTTCACGTTCGGGGTAGGCCAGGAAAGTTCTTGGGAAATACGTCGGGAAAGTCAATAACAACAGAATATTATTCAAATTTGACGTGTCTTTATTCAAATCCATAACATGGGCTAAGAAAGCTTGACATCCGCTTTTTAATAAGCGAATAGCTTTATGATTAGATATGGCAAATGATCAATTTTAATGGTTTAGTTGCTTGAATTCGCATAACACGGGTTGGTTAGGAATATGAAAACTAACAACCTTACGAAAACAATCAATTTTGGCATGATGAGTAGTTAACCAATCAATCCCTAAAATCACATCAAAAGCAAGTATCTTTAAAGAGATAAAGGTCGGGTAAGGTAATGGTGCCAACTTGAATCAAACAAGATTTATAAGCAGTGGATGTGATGAAAGATTCTCTAACGGAGTTTCCACGAGATAGGTCAAAGTCTAATTTCTCCGAGTCAAGTTTAAACGTTGAGCACATGCGGGAGAGATAAATGAATGGGTAGCACCAGTATCAAGTAAGGTATAAACTTCGCAAGAATTTATAAATAGCTTACCCGTGATCACCTCGTTTGGGTTCCTCGATTATGACCAAATACAACAAACGCTCTTCCAGTAATCGTTGACTTTGACTTTTTCGGGACGATCTTTTTGAGTCACCGTCCCTCATTGAACTAGGTTTTATTCATTGTACAATCTCGGCGATATGTCCTTCCTTTCCACAATTATAGCATACCTTGAACTTGTTGTGGGCGGTTTGGTGATATGTCCCTCTTTCCGCATTTGTAGCATATATGGGTGGTCGTTCTCCTCCCTTAGAACCGATTCTCGCCAAGACCGCTCATCTTCACATGGTCATTGTTAAATCTCTCTTTTAAAATCTCTCCCGACTCGCTTCTTCTATTTTCATGGCCATGATTACCACCCGTAGAGTGGTTACCATTTCTGTCAAAATCTATTTCTTTCTCCGCAGTTATCATTATTACATTGATCGCTATCTCGATCACGATCCTGGTTGTGGTCCTCAGTTGACCGTACTTTCGTTATCTCGCTCTAATAATTGAGCCTGCATTTACAACATCTCCGAATAAAGAGAAAATTTATGAGAAATGAGATATCGACGTATGTCGGGTTTCAAACCTCTAAGAAACATCCGCGTCATACATTCCTCATTCTCCACCAAATGAGGTGCAAACACCGACAACTCGCAAACTTTACCTCGTCTTTGAGACACCGTCATGTTGTTTTGTTCCAATCTAATGAACTCCACTTCCTTCATACGACGAACACTTTCAGGAAAGTATTTGTCATTAAATAGCTTCAAACGCGTCTCCCAAGACATCTTTGAGTCTTGAAATTTGGATGGGTACGCCATAGACTCCCACCGAGTAGTCCGCTTTCGCCACGTAACATAAAGGTGGCGAATGGAACCTTCTGTTTCTCCGTGCATCCCAAGACATCGAATATCTTGGTAATTTGTTTGACCCATGTTTCCGCCCATGATCGGATCTGGCTTTCCTTAAATTCGGTGGTCCCAACTCTTTGAATCCGCTCATCGTGACAACCCGTGAATTGCTATCATTTCTCCTCGTATTTTGAACACGAGTTTCCTCGTCTTATTTTGCATGAATCGCAAAAAACTTCTAAACATCCCTCGTTCATCATCTCGCTTTCAATGGTGTTGTTCACGGGAGGAACATTGCCTGACTGTTGCACGTTCTCCTCGTTGGTGAGTCTGAGCATCTCCACGGTCTCATTTCCATTGTTAATATTCTCATCGACATTCTCAAATCATCGTCATAAAACAAGGGTTAATTAAGGAAATCAATATATCACATAATATCCCTATATCTTGACCAACTAACAAATAAGCTTAGGTAGGACACACTAGCGAAGGATTTACTCGTCTCTCCCTCCTAGTTCTATTCCCGATCTCCGCCAGAGATCATATCCTAAGCTCGATACCAACTGTGACGCCCCCAAAATAGGTATACATCACCCATTACGAGTTGTCAATACATAGTGCGAAACAACTACAACTTTATTATTACAACAAGAAAAGCGTGAGTTTGAATACAAATATTATCTTCAGACAATATCCATACTCAAATAAATCCTCATCACATTTATTGATACATTATTTTACAAAAATGGTGAGGACTACTAAACAACTTTCTCTAAAACCTTCATTCCATACCCCAGACTCGCACTTTCGCTATATTCTCGCCTCACGAGAAAAATGGAACAAAAAGGAAAAGGGTGAGCTCAACTAGCTCAATAAAGAATATTATGACTAAGATAATATACAACAAATTATCGTTAGTCTTCAACAGGGAAAAATCTAATAGAATACAATAGACAACAAATTTTAAATCAATATTCGCAATGAAATAATAATTCATTAGAAGAGTTAAGTAGAGAATGCAAACTACTATCTTCTATGTATGAATTTAAAAGTTCATCGTCTATCTTTTATCCTGTAACATCAATCAATATACATCCGGAATCAAATATTCATCTTTTGCACTGTGCCAAAGATATTCATCGATTAGTCATGTTCATTTAAACACTGCTCATCTTTGCACTACGGGCCAAAGATATTCTTCAGAAATCATTCATCTTTGCACTATGGGCCAAAGATATTCTTAAGAAATCATTCATCTTTGCACTACAAAGCCAAAGATATTCCATAATATCATCATTTAAGACCGAGGATGATGAAAAATTTTTTTTTTTTAAAGAAAGCGAATCCAAATTGAAACAAAATGACAAGGATTAAGGATTAAGGATTCGTACTTGGATTTATCCACGCCCAAAAATACCTCAAAAATAATCATAGTGGTGTAAAATTCAAGAATGATCAAAACATGGATACAATCGAGTTAGTATCCGAATAGATGTTTTAGACGAAAAGAAGAAATTTTATTTTTTATTGAATAAGACCAGTATCGTGAATAGTCAGATATCGTGAATAGTGCCGTATAACGTGAATAGTAACTCCGACACCAAAAGATAGAAATTCCACAAAAAACATCTTCACGCTTCATGAATAGTACTCGTGAATATAGAATCGTGAATAAGAACTCATGAATAAGAACTCGTGAATAGTAACTCGTGAATAGTAACCCATGAATAGTAAACCCGACATGAAAAAAGTTCCAAACTTGATAAAAACTTGAGATCAACATTTCAAAGATAATGATATTGAAGAAATAATATCATTCTGAAAAAAAATAATATCCCTTACCTCGAAAGATCAAGACTTCTAGCTAGAAATCTAGGTATAGTCTTTGAAGGAACTTGCATGAATCTAGCAATACTCAAAGTATACTCAAAATACTCACAAGAATACGCCGATAATATAGAGAGAAAATTGAGTTTACGGTGTGATTTTCAATTCTAACCCAAGACCCTATTTATAGGAAAATGCTTAGAACACCAAAGCGTAAAATTTAATAAAATAATAATATAATTAAACAAATTCAAGCCCACCTTAGACCAACTGAATTCAGCACATTTGTATCACATGTGGGATTGCAAAAACGTTTTTCTTAAATAAAACAATTAAAACTTCCAAAAATTAATTATTTGAACTTGAGCTTCAAAAATTCATAATTAATAGCCCTTTCATCAGAAAATTGAATCACGCGAGTTTTTATAGGAAATTCAATTCTCTACAACTTTGCAGAAGAAAGTTTTTCCAAATTCCAAGCAGTAAATCAACCAGAAATCCACAAGCAGGCGATTTTCTAAAGTTATAATCAAATTTCAGTCAATAAATGGGGTCCACCGACATGTTTAACATGTTTTAAACATTTATTGCAACAAAAATACTCTTCCTCCTCGTATACTCATATATCCCACATTCGTTGTAAAAATATCACCGTTAATATATTATTAAAATAATATATTTAAATGAATTATTTTATCAGAAAAAGATAAAATATTAATTTTCAACAATTGTCATTTTAAAAATTTTCTCCATCTATATCCACATAAAATCAATATTTTCCTCATCATATAAATCAATAATTAATTATTCACAAATAATATTACAGAATCACAATATTGACAACCAGGCAGTTCCCAGGAAAGAGGGGGCTTTCCAATAAGAATTTCTTCTTCTTCGCCGCCATGATTAGGTGACCAAACCTCTCCTTAGCGAGAACTTTCTAGACATTGCCAATAATGTTATCTAATAATATTATTCAGATAATATGAATTATTGCTTCGATAATGAAAAAATCTGTTGTAATGACAATTATTGAAATAACAAAGAATATAAAATATCAACGCAAAGAATTATTAACTCAATAAAATATTTGAGCGAATAATTCGTAACCATTATTGAGTAGTGCCTTCTTACGTAAGAATCAATAATTGGTGCAATACTGGTGCTCTTCTTGCTCAACAACGCGTATTAGTGTGTTTTAACCACCGGGTATTCCAACAGTGGCAACAACTACGCCGTTATTTAAAAACAACTTATATTTGTCGTTTTCTTCATCCAATCGCTTTTCGTTATGGGGCCCACACATGGCTGCTCCGTCGTACGAATATTCTTCGACAGTACGAATATTCCACGACCAAACGAATATTCCCCGACGATAATGAATATTTTATAACCACTTGCTTATTTTGAAATATTTGCGTATTAAACCCTTAACTATCCACATTAATTAAATCAACCCTTACTATTTCAAAATAATAAATAAAGGAAATTCCTTTTTATTTAAAAATTTCGGGGTCTTACAGGATGTTTAGAAGCTTTTTGCAGTTCATGCAAAATCAGACGAGGGAGACTCGTGTACAAAATACAGGTGAAAATGATAGCAACGCACGGTTTGTCACAGCCAAGCAGTTCAAAGAGTTGGGACTACCAGAATTCTGGGGAAAACCGGATCCGATTAAGGCGGAGACGTGGGTCAAGCAATTTACCAAGATATTTGATGTCTTGGGATGCACGGAGGAACAGAAGGTTCCATTCACTACTTTTATGTTCTGTAATGAGGCAGATTACTGGTGGGAATCTGTGAAGCGTACCCATCCAGTCGCACTCAGCATGTCTTGGGTTACATTTCAGAAATTGTTCAATGACAAGTACTTTCCTGAAAGTATTCGTCATATGAAGGAGGTGGAGTTTATTAGATTGGAGCGAGTACAATATGGCGGTGTCCAAAGACGAGGCGAAGTTCAGCGGAGTTATCCAGTTTGCACCTCATTTGGTGGAGAATGAGGAAGCGATGATGGATGTTTCGAGAGGTTTGAAACCCGACATACGTCAATATCTCATTTCTCATAAATTTTCCATATATTCAGATGTTGTCAACAGGGCTCAATTATTAGAGTGAGATAACAAGTACGTTCAACCAAGGGACCACAACTAGGGTCATACCGTGCAATAAAGAATCATCGAGCAACGATAACCCGGTGGGGAAAGAAAAATACGAACAAAAGCGTAGAACCACTCTGGTGGTAATCGTGGCCATGATAATAAAAAAGAAGCGAGCCTGGGGAGATTTTAAAAAGAGAAGGTACAACAATGACAATGTGAAGACATCAGCACCAACATCAATTATTTCTAAGGGAGGAGAACGACCATCGGTCATATGTTATAAATGCGAGAAAGAAGGATATATCAGCCCAAACTGCCCACAACAGTTCAAGGTATGTTATAATTGTGGAAAGGAAAGACATATCGCTCGAGATTGTACTATAGCGAAACCAAGTCTAGCGGGGATGGTGACTCAAAAGGCTGTCCCAGAAAAGTTAAAGTCGGCGGTTTCTGGAAGAGCGTTTGTCGTGACTTGTCAAAATGCGAGGAACCCAAATGAGGTGATCACGGGAAAGAATCATAAATTCTTATAAAGTTTATACCTTACTAGATACCGGTTCTACCCATTCATTTATCTCTCCTGCTTGTGCTCAACGTTTAAACTTGACTCCGGAGAAATTAGACTTTGACTTATCTGTGGAGACTCCATTAGGAGAAACTTTCATTACATCAACTGTTTATAAATCTTGTTTGATCCAAGTTGGCGCCATCACATTACCCATTGATCTTATCTCTTTAAAGATACTTGCATTTGACATGATTTTAGGGATTGATTGGTTAACTACTCATCATGCCAAAATTGATTGCTTGCGTAAGGTTATTAGTTTTCGTATTCATAAGCAACCTGTTATTCGAATTCAAGCAACTAAACCACTAAAATCAATTACTGTCATATCAAGCCATAAAGCCATTCGTTTATTAAAAAACTGATGTCAAGCTTTCTTAGATCATGTTATGGATTTGAATAAAGACACGTCAGATTTGAATAATATTTCTGTGGTTAGTGAATTTCCTGATGTATTTCTTGAAGAACTTCCCGGTCTACCCCCAGAACGTGAAGTTGAATTCTTTATTGACCTTTAACCTGGTACAAAGCCCATTTCTAAAACCCCATATCGAATGGCTCCTATTGAATATCAGGAGTTAAAGGTCTAACTACAGGAGTTGTTGGACATCAGTTTCATTCGTCCTAGTACATCTCCTTCGGGTGCTCCTGTTTTACTCGTAAAGAAGAAAGACGGGAGTATGCGACTTTGTATTGACTACCGGGAATTGAACCATGTCACCATCAAGAATACGTATCCGCTACCTCGCATTGATGACCTGTTTGACCAGTTTCAAGGAGCACAATTCTTTTCAAAGATCGATCTTCATTCGGATATCATCGGTTGAAGATTAGAATCGAGGATATTCCAAAGGCGCCTTGAACTCGATGACGGGCATTATGAATTCTTAGTCATGTCTTTTGGATTGACTAATGCTCCTACGGCTTTCATGGATATGATGAAAGGAGTATTCAAGGAATATTTGGATCAGTTCGTTGTTGTCTTTATTGATGACATCCTCATATATTCCAAAAGCCGTGAAGATCATGAGCACCATTTGAAGCTAGTACTCCAAAGGCTTCGTGAAAACAAGCTATATGCCAAGTTAAAGAAATGTGAGTTCTGGCTTGAGGAAGTAGCATTCCTTAGGCACGTGGTGTCAAAACATGGAGTATATGTTGACCCGACGAAGATTGAAGCAATACAAAGTTGGGAGCAACCGAAGTCGGTGACCGAAGTACGTAGCTTTCTAGGCTTAACTGGTTATTATCGGAGGTTCGTGGAAGAATTTTCTAGAATCGCTACTCCGTTAACTTAGCTAACTCGGAAAGATACAAAATTCGTATGGAGCGAGGAATGTGAGAAGAGTTTTCAAGAGCTTAAGAAAAGAATTATTTCGGCACCTGTTTTGACAATACCATCTGGTTCGGATGGATTTGTTATCTATAGCGATGCTTCAGGCAAAGGGTTAGGATGTGTTCTCATGAAACATGGGACAGTCATAGCCTATGCCTCACGATAACTTAAAGAATATGAGAGGAATTATCCTAATCATAATCTAGAGTTGGCAGCAGTCGTTTTCGCGCTAAAGATCTGGAGGCACTATCTATATGGGGAGAAAGTGGAGATATATTCAGACCATAAAAGCCTTAAATATTTCTTCACCCAAAAGGAAATCAACATGCAACAATGACGTTGGCTAGAGCTGTTGAAAGACTACGATTATACCATTCAATACCATCCTGAAAAAGCAAATGTGGTAGCTGACGCATTAAGTAGAAGATCATATGCAGGAACGAGTGCGATGTTGTTAACACAAAGGCCTATTTTGTGTGATTTACAAAAGATGAAGATAGAATTCAAGACTCTGGGGACCCATGCGATGATGTCAAGTATACGTATAGAACCAACTTTAATCGATAAAGTTAAAGTTGCTCAAGCCACAGACCCGGAGCTGATGCGTATGAAGAAGAAAGTACAAGAAAGTGTTATCCCAGAAGCAAGAATTAATGAAGAAGGAATACTTCGAGTCAACTCCAGACTTTGTGTTCCTAACGACTCTGATTTGAAGTACAAGATCATGATGGAGGCACAATACAATTTTCAATCCATCCCGAAGTACCAAAATGTATCGTGATCTTTGACATACATTTTGGTGGAACAATATGAAGAGAGAGATCGCGAAGTTTATCTCAAGGTGTTTAACTTGTCAATGTGTAAAGGCGGAGCATCAAATGCCTAAAGGTCCATTGCAACCACTTGAGATTCCGAAATGGAAGTGGGAACATATTTCCATGGATTTCGTTACGGGTCTTCCCACGGTTTCTCAAGGCATAGATGCGATTTGGGTTATTGTTGATAGATTAACTAAGTCTGCTCATTTCTTGCCGATACGGAATACTTATTCCCTTGAACGTCTTGCTCGTATGTATGTAATGATATTGTGAGATTGCATGGCATGCCAGTATCCATAGTTTCAGATCGTGACCCAAGATTCACTTCACGATTTTGGGTTAGCTTGCAAAAAGCTATGGGCACAGATTTACGATTCAGTTCGGCATACCATCCTCAAACGGATGGACAATCAGAGAGGACTATTCAAACTCTTGGAGATCTATCAAGACTCTGTGTCCTAGACTTCAAAGGGAGTTGGGATAAGTATTTACCATTAGTGGAATTCTCCTACAACAACAGCTATCAGGCAAGTATAGGTGTGGCTCCATTCGAAGCATTGTATGGGCGAAAGTGTCGCTCTCCAGTATGTTGGGATGAGGTGGGTGAAGCAACATTGTTGGAATCAGAGTTGGTACGTATAACTACAGAAAAGATCCAAATGATTCGACAACGTATACAAACGACACAGGATCGACAAAAGAATTATGCGTATCTTCATCGAAAAGACGTGGAATTTAGTATTGGGGATCATGTATTGTTATGAGTTGCTCCATGGAAGGGAGTTACAAGATTTAGGAAGAGAGGAAAGCCCAATCCACGATTTATTGGTCCATTTCAGATTCTTGACCGAGTAAGAAATGTGGCCTATAGACTCGCGTTACCTCCAAGTATGTCTTGTGTTCATAATATTTTTCACATATCTGTGCTTCGTAAATATGTGAAACAACCGAACCACGTTATTGAGTTAGAACCGGACGAGATAACCGAAGACTTAACATATGATGATGTACCTGTTAAGATCTTGGATAGAAAGGAGCATGTCCTACGCACAAAGGTCATACCACAAGTCAAAGTTTTGTGGATGAACCATGCTATTAAGGAAAAAACCTAGGAGTTGGCAACGGAAATGAAAGCGAGGTATCCTCACCTTTTCGAAACACCAGGTATGTACGTCAATTTCGAGGACGAAATTTCATAAGGAGGGGAGATTGTAAGACCCCAACTTATTATAAATGAAATTGAATTTCTTTATTTATTATTTTGAAATAGTAAGGGTTGATTTGATTAATGTGGTTAGTTATGGGTAAAATGCGCAAATATTTCAAATAAGCAAGTGGTTATAAAATATTCATTGTTGTCTGGGAATATTCGTTTGGTCGTGGTGGAATATTAAATGTATGACACTTGACTTTGTAGGGCCCCATAACGAAAAGAGATTGGATAAAGAAAACGACAAGTATAAGTTTTTATAAATAACGGCGTAGTTGTTATCATTAACACTGTTGGAATACCCAGTGATTTAAACATAGTAGCAAGTGGTATTGCACCAATTATTGATTTTTACGTAAGAAGGCACTACTCAATAATTGTTACAGTACTTACTGTTCAATATTTTATTTTATTGATTCAATAATTGCTACGTTGATATTTTATATTATTATTGTTTCAATAATTGTCACTACACAGTATTTTCCATTATCAAATCAATAATTTATATTATTTGAATAATATTATTAGATAGCATTATTGGCAATGTCTAGAAAGTTCTGTCTAAGGAGAGGTTTGGTCACCTAATTGCGCGTCAGTAAGGAGAAATCCTTATTGGAAAACCCCTATTTCACAGGGATCGACACGTTTGTCACATGATTGTGATTCTGTAATATTATTTGTGAATAATTAATTATTGATTTATATGATAAGGAAAATATTCATTTTATGCGGATATAGATGCAGAAAAATTTTAATGTGACAATTGTTGAAAATTGATATTTTATCTTTTCTGATAAAATAATTTATTTAAATATATTATTATATTATAATAATATAATAATGATGATATTTTATAATAAATATGTGATATATGAATAAATGAGGAGGAAGAGTATTTTTGTATAAAAAATGTTTAAAACATGTTCGTGGACCCCATTTCTTGACTAAAATTTAATTATAGCCCGTAAAATCGTCCGTATGTGGATTTCGGTCAAGTTCATCTTGAAATTTGGAAAAACTTAAACTGACAAAGTTGTAGAGAATTGAAATTCCTATGGAATGGACATAAGATTTGAATTTTTCTGATAAAAAGAATATTTATTATGAATTATTGAAGTTCCGGAATAATTAATTTTTGAAGTTTTAAATATTTTTTTAAAGAAAAACATTTTTTTTTTCATTTTGGTGGTCCCCACATGAGTGGTAAACATGCTGAATTCAGAAGTCTAAGTGGACGTAGGAAAATTTTAATATATATTAATATTTTATTAAATTTTCTGCTTTGGTGTTCTAAGCAATTTCCTATAAATAGGGTGCTTAGGTTAGAATTGAAAATCACACTAGAATCTGAAGTTTTCTCTCTCTATATTATCGAGCGTATTCTTGTGAGTATTTTGATACTTTGAGTGTTCTTTATCTGGTGCAAGTTCCTTGACGTATATATCGATATTCCAAATGTAAGTACTTATTCTTTTGAGGTAAGTGGATGTTATTTTTTAAATGATATTCTTTCTTCTAATATCATTATCTTAGAAATATTGATATAAATTTTATTGTGGAATTTCTACCTTTTTGTGTGGGAGTTCTTATTCACGATATCGACACTATTCACGATATCTGAGACTATTCATGAATACAACACTATTTACCAAAAAAAATTGAAATTTTCTCTTCTTTGTCCCAGATGTCTATTTTTGCTACTATCTTTGATTGTATTCATGTTTTGATTATTATTCTTGAATTTTGCTTCACAATAATATATTATGGGGTATTTTTGAACATGGATAAACCAAAGTACGAATCCCTAATATTTGTTCTTTTGTCTCACTGGATTCATTTTCTTTAAAATATTTTTCATCATCCTCAGTCCTAAATGATAATATAACTAAATATCTTTGGCTTGTAGTGCAAAGATGAATGATTTTCTGATGAATATCTTTGGCCCGTAGTGCAAAGATGAACAGGTGATGAGATGAACATGACCAACTAATGAATATCTTTGGCCTATAGTGCAAAGATGAATATTTGATTCAAGATGTATATTAATTGATGTTACAGGGATAAAATATTTATTATAAACTTTTAAATTCATAAAAGAAAGTAGATTTCATTCTCTACGTAACTCTTCTAATGAATTGTTATTTTCGCTGTAAATATTGATCTGAAACATGTTGTTTATTATATTCTATCAGATTTTTCTCTGTTGAGGACTAACGATAATTTGTTCTATATTATCTTAGTCAAAACATTCTTTACTGGGCTAGTTGAGCTCACCCTTTTCCTTTTTGTTCTATTTTTCTTCTCAGGAGACGAGAATGTAGCGAGTACTAGTCGGGGTATGGAATGATGGTTCTAGAAAGTTATTTTAATAGTCCTCACTATTTTTGTAAAATGAAGTATCAATAATTATAATGAGGACCTATTTGAGTGTGGATATTGTCTAGATGACAATATTTGTATTTAAACTCACAGTTTATGTGTTGTCGTATTTTGCACAACAATTGTATTAATAAAGTTGTAGTTATTTCTATACCATGTATTTGACGACTCAGAATGGGTGTTGTATACCTATTTTGGGGGCATCATAAACCACAGTAGTAGTTACTTCTTTTGCTTTCATTTTTAGTACTTCTGAACTTATAATGTAATTATCATTATTTAACATCTTAATGAATCAATTAAAAGCCTTATCCTTTCTGAAGAACTAAATATATATTTCTTACATACATTAAATAAGAAAGAATTCATTCGAAGATCAGAACACCAATGCAAAATAATTAAAGGATTCGTTCAAAGAACTGAACACCAAAAAATAAAATTAAGTACTAGTTAGAAAACTGAATACTTACATAATTAAAGAAGTTACCTTCGTTCGACAGAACCGAATAAGTAACAACTGAATTCTCTTTTCGGCAAACTGAGAATTCAAGTAAAGTATTTTTTTAGTAAACTGAATACAAGTGAAAGAGTATAAATAATACGACACTCGTTTCAAAAACTGAATAACCTTGGAGGTAATGTTCGTTCTGGGGAATTGAACATTCCTTTCACGTTAAAAAAGGATATACTTATTTGGTTGAACTGAATATCCCCATAATTAAGCCATAAGAAGGCATTCATTTTGAGAAACTGAATAACCTTCTAAGCAACATTCATTCTGAGGAACTGAACACCCTTTCAAACACTCAAAATAATGAAAACATTTGTTAAAAAACTGAATATTCATTTTATTAATAACTTCAAAAAATTATAGAGTCATATAGACGAACTACTTAGTATTGCGCTGTCGATAATATTTCGGAAGCATGCCTGTATGCCAAGTGTTCTTGACCTTTATCCCATCCATTACCTGAAGTTGGTAACTACTTGGCTCTGGCACCTCAACCACCTCATAAGGCCCCTCCCAATTTGGTATCAGCTTTTTAAGATTTTAGGGCATAGAAGCCTCCAGCTCCCAAAAAACTAGATCCCTAACTTCAAACCTCCTAAGCTTCACCCCCTTATTATGTTTGGTCACTCTCACTTTGGCTACAAGCCTTACCAGGGCCAACTCCCTAACATCCTCCAACAAATCCAAGTTGATGCGAAAACCCTCATCATTGTATAGCTCCTGGAATTTACTGGGCCCGATAGAAGTAGAACTAATCTCGACAGGGACTAGGGCATCGGTTCCATAACTTAGTCTGAATGGTGAATCACCCGTTGTCGTCCTCAGAGTAGTCCGAAAAGCCCATAGCACGCTAAATAACTCTTCGGGCCATCTCCCTTTCGCCTCACCGAGTCTTCACTTTATACCATTAAGTAAAGTCTTGTAAGTGATCTCCACTTATCCATTGGATTGAGGATGGGCCACTGAAGTCTTTCGAAGATGAATCCCTAACTCCTTTAAAAATGCCTCAAACTTGGAACCCACAAATTGTCGTCTGTTATCCGAAATCACCACCAAGGGAATATCGAACCGAAAGACCACAAACTCCTTTAGAAACTTTAAACATACATGCTTCGTGATTTTTCGAAGGGGTTTCGCCTCTACCCACTTGATCATGTAATCAATAGCCATTATCATAAAACTGACATGACCCTTCGCCTTCGGTAACGGGCCCAATATATTAATTCCCCACACAACAAAAGGAATCAGAGATAAAACCAAATATAAATTCTTCGGTGGCTGATGGGTAATAGGACTTTTCAGCTAACATTTAGGGCATTTAACGTACTCTTTTGCTTCCTTGAAGATTGTAGGCTAATAATATCCTTATCGTAGCACCTTATAGGCCAATGCCTTTGCACCCGTGAACATCCCAAAGGACATACTCAGCCTTGGACGATACAAGAAACCTTAACAAAGGAGAAGAATGGGCCTTTCGAAATAAATCCCCATCACTAAGCACAAAATTTGAACTCCTATATTTGATTTTCTTTGTCAGCATCCAATCCGAAGGTAAGACGCCATCAACCAAATAATCTAAATAGGGAGTTATCCAACAATTCAACCATTCCATAAACATAAACTCCACATGTTCTACACTTGGCTGATTCAAAATTTCTAAATAGACCGATCCATTGATCATACTCGCGTCGGTTGTAGCCAATCTCGCCAAAGCATCGGCTATCATATTGTTTGACCTATCAACTCCCTAGAAAGCAAACGAGCTAAAGTATTGGAGTTGATCCTTGACCTCGGCCAGATACTTAACCATTCTTATCCCCTGGGCCTCGTACTCCCCCAAAATCTGTTTGACGACCAACTGAGAGTCACTAAAGATTACCACCTCTGTACCTCTAGAGTCTTTTCCAACCAAAGACCTACTAGAATTGCTTTGTACTCTGTCTCATTATTAGTCTCCTTGAACCCAAAGTGAATTGTCCGTTGTACTTTGAATCTTTCTAGACTTGTCAAAATAATCCCCACATCACTGATATCTAAAGTAAAGGACCCATCTATATACAACATCCGAGAAACCTGAGCCAGCTAAACATATATGACCGTCTGAACTACCCCTTCGTCTGACCATCACTGTCATTCGACTCAAAAAATAAACACTCCATTACAAAGTCGACCAAGGCTTGACCTTTTATTGCTGTTCGGGGATGAAACTCCAAGATAAATTGTGTTAACTCCATTGTCTATGCAACAAACTGACCCAAGACGTCTGGCTTACTCAACACCTTCTTCAGGGGCTGATTAGTGTATACCACAATCAATCGACCTTGGAAATTTTATCGTAGTTTTCGATTGGCTATTATGAGTGCATAAGCAAACTTCTCAAGATTCAAATACTTTTTTTCTGCATCCCAAAGAGCATGATTCACATAATAAACTGGGTGTTGGATATCCCAATCCCCCGAACTAAAACTGCTCCAACCGCCAATGAACTGGCCGCCAAATACAAGTATAGTGGTTGGTTCGGAAGGAACCGGTTTCACCAATAATGGAGCCGAAGACAAGTACCTCTTAATTCCCTGAAAAACATCCTCACATTTTGAATTTCACTGAAAGGTCTTCTCGTTCTTCGGCCCTTTAAACGTGTCAAAAAATGGCAAACACCTTTATACAGACTTGGACATGAACCTCTTTAAAGCTTCTATCCGACCTGTCAGACGCTGAACATCCTTATATGATTGAGGAGATTTCATATCCAGAATAACCTTAATCTTCTCTAGGTTCACCTCTATTCCCCTCTTGTTGAACGGAATACCCCAAGAACTTCCCTATTCCCAATTTGAAGATGCACTTTCTTAGATTCAACCTGAGTTTGTAATGGCTAATGACCTTAAAGAAGTTCTCCAAATCGTTTACCCCAAATTAACATGCTCTTGACCATCATATCATCGACATAAACCTCCATGTTTTTTCCTAACTGCTTTGAAAACATATAATTCATCATTCTCTGATATGTAGCTCCAGCGTTCACTAATCCGAAGGTCATCTTCTTGTAATCATAAATGGCCCGATGGGTAATGAAAGCAGCCTTCAGGATGTCCTCTTTATGTATCAAAATTTGATGATACCCCGAGAAAGTATCCATGAAACTAAGTAGGGCATACCCCGAAGTGGCATTGATGAGCTGGTTGATATGAGGAAGCGGGTAAAATTCCTTTGTACACTCCTTGTTTAAGTTTGTGTAGTCAATGCAAACCCACCACTTCCCGTTCAACTTTTGCACCAACACTACATTAGCCAACCACTTAGCTTAGTCAATCTCAAAGATGAAGTCTGCTTCCAGAAGCTTTATTATTTCTTCATCAATTATCTTCTGTCTTTTTGAGGCGAAGATCCTCATCTTCTGCCTAACTGGTTTCTTCGCTGGGTCCACATAAAGCCTGTGCACTGCCACCTTCTCCTCAACACCAGGCATATGATCACTAAGAACCCAGACAAATATATCTATATAACACTGAAGTAATTGTACCAAGCTTGTTTGAAATGGTTTTTATAGTCCCGACCTGATCCTAACTGTCTTTTCTTTCTTTTCTGATACCAACTCAACCTCCTCCGTCTCTACAGCCGGCATAACGAGAGGTTCCATACTGCCCTCAGTAAATGACTCAATCTCTATCGTCATTATTTGTTTTTGCTTACTAACCCCCACACCTGAATAGATCAGTGCATTCCTATAACAAATTCTTGCCAAGTCAAGGTCCCTCGCCACTTCACCAACTCCATTTGGCGTAGGAAACTTGATCTTAAAGTGAGGAATTGAAGTCACCACCTGAAGAGCCGTCAAGGCTAATCTCCCAAGAATGTCATTGTACAAAGAATCTACATATACCACGAAGAATCTACATATTATTTCCACCTGCTGAGGAGTCATCCGAAAGACCACATACATCCCAATCATTCCCCTAACCTTAATCTGCTCATTGCTGAAACCATACAAGGAGGCTCTTGACCGATCTCCATCTTTCTACCCTTTAATCCATCATTTGGTAGGCATGAACATACAATATATCCACTAACAAATCATTATCCGCTTCATGTCCATCGAACCCACTTGTATAGTAATTACCAACACCCTTTAATGTGGTTCGATCGGCTCTGAAGGGAAATCTTCATCAATAAAGGTTATCACTGAGCCCGGGTACGGTCTTTCATGCCTAACTGTCCGATCAGACACTGATAGCACCACATCCAAAAATCATTGACGCCTTTTCCCTGTAAACTTCCCGACTGATCAATCTGTGATCACATCCACCACCACCTTTGCCTCGCCTGGTCTCGATTATCGCTGTTTGGGTGGTGGTCGTTTCGCTCATCTTTGGGGTGTTGTTCATTTGCTATGCTTTCGAAGCGTTCCACCATGCGACGTACTGAACCAAGGCTCCAATTTATACATTCTTCTCGATTAAATCCATCAAACCCCAATAAGTTTCTATGGAATGTCCAGCTGACCCATGATAATCATAATACTTATTCGCATTTCCCCAGTTCAACTTTATGTTGTCTTTAGTTGTTTTGAAGTAAGGCTTGTCCTTTATATGCTCCAGGAAGGTAGCCCGATCAGTGTTGAGCTTGGTGTAAATCTTGTTAACTTTTTGATTCGGGAAGGGTGGGCATCCTCTTCCCGAACCACCATTGTTGTTGTTATACTTTTTTTAATACCCATGTGACTTATTATTAATATTACTCTTCTCATTATCCTTTGGCTTCTTTGACGCATTCTGCTTTAGGCTGCTTATCGCCTCTTCCACCACTACGAAGCCTTCGACCTTGTCCAATGCTTCAGCAAAACTCTTCGGATGGTTGAACATCAACTCTTTCACCAACCATTTCAATTTACAATGTCTAGACCTTTCTGAAAGAGACCAACTGCCTGATGGTCATTCAAATCGGCAACCTGACCAACTGTTTCACAAAACTGCTTTACGTACTGACCTAAAGTCTCATTTAAGCACTGCCTGATCTGAGGTAATGATCTAGTTGGCTTTCCCCTCATCTTGTTACTGCTAAACTGAGTATGAAACTTATCAAAGAGCCCTATCCAGGTTGAAATCGAGTTCGGGGCCAACGTCATCATCCACTGTCGAGTGTCTTTCCTCAAGGTAGTCATAAACATCTGACACTTGGCAGCATCAAAATAATCGTAGTAATCCATCAATCGGTCGTATTCTTGGTTGTACTTGTACGGATCTCCCGAACCATCATAACTCTCCATGTGAGGGGGTTTCTTATTCGGATCCGTCTTCTACTGAACGATCTCTAGGGGAAACGGTGATGAGGTCTTAACCGGGGTTATTTTATTCTGATTCCCCTCAGCTAACTTTTTTACAATTCGGCTACCTTCCTGGCCAGCTCCTCCGTCTCACTTTTTTGGGGGGAAGGATCCTGCCTGTCTCGCATTCTTCTATCTGGAGAAGTTTCCCGACCCCTTCGATCAGATCTTCTTCGGCCTTCAGAACTTTCTTCCTCAGAGCGACTTCAATGTCTGCTCCCGGAGTGCCGAGAGCCATCCGAACGATATTTCCTGGACTGATTCCCTGGCGAACGTTCTCGTGAATGACTTCGGTGTCTGGTCCTTTTTCGAGAGCAACTTTGTAGCCTGCTCTTGGTTCTTAGAGAACTGTTCGGACGGTGTGTCTCAAACTAATTCCCAGACGACTCTCGCATTTGGTGGTGGCTGAAAGCGCCGTCCTCTCATCCGATCAATAGCGGCCAACTGATTATCAATCTCCTTTTGTTGAAATAGTAAGGCCTTCAATGCATCATCAGTCTCATTTTCCTTCTTAGCCAAGATTGATCTCCTCTCGTCACGACCATCGTCATGCATGGGGACGTGTTCGGGACGGGGCATCCTCGACATGGCCCTCAGGTCCTGCGTCCTTACTAGTTGTTGAGAATAACCTTCGTCGAGGACCGCCTTCCTTGTCCTTTGATGGAGCCAATAATTTAGCATAAGACCCTCCGAAATTGATCATGGCCCCAATCGATCCTTGGCAGAAACCATTGGTTGATGAGGAGGAGGGTCCGTCGTGTACTGGTTGATGAAAAGGAGGATCCTTGTCTTCTTACTCTTCACCATGCTTCCACCCGAAACTGCTATGTGATTGAAAATTATGCAACACTAGAAAGCCCTCCTTCTAGCGCCAATGTTAACGCCAAGATTCGTCCACGCGCTTCAATCACTAAATGACGTCAAATCCTGCACAGAAACGAAGTCACACCGAAAGCTCGATGGCTTGGGCCACCGGGGGATAGCTTTGTTGTGAGAATAAGTACAGGCTGAATAAGGTTTAACAATAGAGGCTTAATGCTCTAATGCTGTAAAATAATATTAATGTATGTGTGTACCTTAGAATCAGGGTATAGTCTTGTATTTATAGTGATCACACCTCCTCTAAAGAGTCATTCCCCGTATAGAATTAGGGTTTCTCATTATGTATAATTCCTTAATGGGATTGAATAGAATATCTTTAAAGAAAGAAAGTTGGACCATATACTAACACTTTCCTTAGGAGTCATAAATTGAAGGCAATTAGAAATCTTTGATTCTTTAAAATATTAAACTGCCAAAAACAGGTTCCTACGTAGATTAAAATAACTCCACATGAACTTTGGCCCACCATATAATTTTGGGTCCAAATAATTATACCCCAACAAACAAACCTATTCTAGGATAATTTAATTTAAATAATTAATAATTAAGTGGGAACCTAAAGACTAGTAAAATGATCAGAGAATCCTCACTAGCATTAAATTTCGTCAAATACTAGTAAGCTAAAGAATTGATAAAAGTCATGAAATTAATAAAAAGTAGGCACACACAGCGAGCTTAAATTAAATAATTATGAGATGAGATCATCTTGGTGATCTTCATCTTCCCTCGTATGTATATATAAATGCGCACACACCAGGAATAAATGATAAACCCTCCCCATTACACTGAACAAAATATTTCTCACCAAAAACCCTAAAAATGTGTGAAGAAATAACCTCAGATTCTGAATTCACATCTCTTCTTCAATCCATAGAACACCATCTTTTCGTTGATTCTGAACTTTCCGACATTTTTCCAGCAATGAGCAACAATTTAAACCAAGAATGGAGCTCCTTAAGTAATTTTTTTATCAAGGAAAATAGCTTGGAGCAAATATTTAATGTGGAATACTCGTCTGAAGAACCTCAAGTTAGGCAGGAAATAAGTGAGGGAAACGGAAAGGAAAATAATGCAGTGGCCTCATTATCGAGGTGTGAGGCGGCTGCCTTGGGGAAGGTTTGCAGCGGAAATAAGGGACCCGGCTAGGAAAGGTGCCAAGGTGTGGCTCGGGACATATGAGACGCCCGAGGATGCAGGACCGAGTCGCGTTTAAAATATGCGGCTCGACTGTTAATTAGAGTACTTAATTATCCTCACTCAATTGGTTCTAATGTGGCTCAGCTGCTAGTTACTTCCTCTGTTCCTAAAACATTATCGTTTAAGGTTAATGCACACAGATTAAGAAATATAATTAATACCTATAAAAAATACTATACTACCCTTATTATAATTATTTGAATCAATTATTACCTTCGAAGATTTCAAAAAGGAGTATACATCAATTAATGCCAAAACTTTTTTCCCGCCTAAAACTTATAGGAGTACTACATGAGCCAAAAAAAATTCCCGCCTAAAACTTACTACATGGTTATTGTATATGCTTTTGAAAGGAAATAGAAAAGACGCCATGGTTGAATTAGAAACATTGGGAAGGGAAGTAAGTTAGAAGGTTGTTTGTCTGATCAAGAAGAGTTTTTTGTTTTTTGAGGAAAAGGAGTAAGAAAGAGAAAGTTTTAAATAAGGGTAAAGTAGAAAAAGAAAGAGTTAATTTGTATTGATAAACTCAAAATGTCAATTTTTTAGGAACAAAAATTACTCCCTAAAACGTCAATGTTTTAGGAACAGAGAGAGTAGTATACTCTACTTAATTATCCTCACTTAATTGGTTTTAATGTGTCACTAAATTTGACAACTGCTCTTTTAAAAATAGGAAAGAAAATGAAAATGAATCTCCTAACACTAGGAAGGGGGAAAACATGAACAACCATCCTCTCCATTTTAAATAAATGCAGATTTTTTATTTTATGGTTCAGATTTAAAATATATTGAAATGTGACATTATGCTGACATAAGAGAGAAATGATTTTAAATCTGAACCATGAAATAGAGAGTTTACATTTACAATAATTCTAGGGGGACCGAAATTTAGGGACATTTTAGTGGACCTAGGTGATGTGGTCATGCATCAGATCAAGATGAGAGAGAAGTGGAAAAAAAGTCAAGAGTCCAAATGCAGGAAGCTCCTCTTCTCACTTTGCCAAACAAATGATGTATCTCAATATTATCTTCCTTCTTCTCTCATGCCAACGCTAAACCGAACTCCAAGCTTCATTTGAACAAGCTTCCTCGTGAAATAACATCAGCTTTCAAGGTATCATCTTCCTATTTCGCATCCTCCTCTTCCTACCATTACTCTCTCATGCACCTAAATTCTCAAAACCCTAAAATTAATTTGGGCATACTCTTATTTTGGGTGAAAATTTTGTGCAAACTCTTTGAGAATTGAAAAGGAAGGGATTTAATTGCCAAGTCCAAATTTTGTAAATACTTTTTTCTCATCAACCTTTTTTTGAATATGTATGTAAAGTTTAATCTTTTACATGATGCTCAAGAACTGTTTGATAAAATGCGTGAAAGAAATGTTGTGTCCTGGACTACAATGATAGCTGCTTTCTCTAATGCTAAGATTTCTCTAATGCTAAGGTTTATTAATTTTTTGTTGTTAATTATGTTTTTTTATTTTGTCTTTCGCTTCATTAAATCAAAACAAGAAAAGAAATTTCGAGGTAACTTTTCAATCTTCATGTTGATATATACTGTCATTTCCTACGTGAATGGGCAAAATATGGGAATTTTCTTTACAAAATAATAAATATTTTTAGAACTAGAAATGCGTACAAATATCAGCGAAATGGAAAAAACATCATTTTAAGCAATATTAACCATCATTTTTGATTGATAAGGCTACATTAAAAAAATGAAAAGAGGAATTTTATTTATATATCTATGGCATGTAGTTAATATATTTTTATAAATTTGTAGAAATGGCATGTAGTGATGAGTTTCAATCAAGTATGAGAATTAATGATATTAAGGAATGTGTTATGGCAGAGGATTTAGTAGAAAGTGAAGAAGTTGATGAAGTGATTAGAGATCCGGAAGTAGGAATGGAATTTGATTCTGTTGATTTATACATGGAATATTACACTAATTATGGTAATCAAAATGGATTTCCGGTGAAAATAAGATCTACAGAAAAAGTAGAAAATGGAGAGACTAAATTTGTGGTTCTTACGTGTGTTTCTTCGTCGGGATGTTGATAAGCAAGTCAAAGAATGCCTTCAACTTCATACTCGTTAGCAAAATTGGTTGCAATGCTAAGATTAGGGTCTGCGAGAGTCGAAGGCGTAAAAGTACTGATAAAGACTCTAACACTTGATCATAATCATCAGTTGAGCTCGGAAAAATCTAGATTTTATAAGAAAAATCGGATTATGAGCAAGTGTGTGAAAAGGAGACTTGAACTTAACGATAGAGCTGGTATTAGACCAAATAAAAATTTTAGTTCTTTCTTAGTTGAAGCTGGTGGGCATGAGAATGTGTCATTTTCACATAAAGATTGTTACAATTATCTTGACAAAGTTAGGCGGTTAAGACTTGGTGATGGGGATGCTATGACATTTCAAAACTACTTCCAAAAAATACAAGCTAATAATACAATTTTTTATTATTTGATGGATTTGGATGATGATGGGAGATTACGAAATGTGTTTTGGGCAGATGCAAGGAGTAGGGCAGCTTATGAGGAGTTTGGGGATGCCATTACCTTTAACACAACATACTTAACTAATAAGTATGACATGCCATTTTCCCCATTTGTTGGAGTTAATCATCACGGTCAGTCAATACTCTTAGGTTGTGGATTAATATCTCATGAGGATATTGAGTCATTTAGTTGGCTTTTTAAAACTTGGCTTGCGTGTATGAATGGTCGTGCTCCTACCGCAATAATCACTGACCAGCATAAAGCAATGAAGAAGGCTATTGAAAGTGTGTTCCCAAATGCGCGACATAGGTGGTGCTTGTGGCATATTATGAAGAAGTTGCCTGAGAAATTAAGTGGTTGCAATCAATATGAATCTATCAAATATTCAATGCAAAAGGCAATTTATGATTCATTGATGACTTGTAAAGAATTTGAAGAGCGATGTGTTAGTTTCATTGAGAATTTTAACTTGAAAGAGAATGCATGGTTGACTGGGTTATACGATGAGAGAAGTCGTTGGGCGCCGACATTTTTAAAGAATACTTTTTGGGCTGGAATGTCCTCAACTCAAAGAATTGAAAGTATGAATGCTTTTTTTGATGGTTATGAATTCAAGGACAACCTTAAAACAATTTGTTGAGCTGTATGAGAATGCATTAAGAAGTAATGTGCAAAAAGAGAATGAGGCGGATTTCAATTCATTCGACCATTGGATTCCATGCATTACTGATTATCCATTTGAGTAACAATTTCAAGATGCTTATACCACGACAAAATCAAGGAATTTCAAGAAGAGGTAAAAGGGAAGCTTTATTGTGCCATTGCTTCAGTTAAAGTAGAATGTGATTTTGAGGTATATGATGTTACACAAGATATGTTTGGAGGGACTCGCGAAGCCACTTTTAAAGTTTATTTTAAAGAAGATGAATGTAGCATTAAGTGCAACTGTCAATTATTTGAGTTCAAAGGAATATTATGTAGACATGCTCTAACGGTGTTGTTGAAAAAATGAGTTCGAACCTTACCGGATAAATTCATTCTTCGAAGGTGGAGGAAAGACGTGAAGAGGTGTCATAAGAAGGTTAATATCATATACTCCGACTGGACGTTGAATCCGGAAAATGAACATTTTGATAGGACACTACAAGAATTCAGTATCGGGCATTTAAATAGAGTTCCGTGCCGCTAATGATAATGATCTGCGTAACGAATTAGGTCATTCACGAAGTGAAGGCGCCGTCGGTAATGCCGTCGCCTCTGTGTGTCGCCAATGACAATGTGCAACTCTTTTTATGAAGCGGCAGACTTGGCGACAGATAATGAAGATAAGACAAAAGTTGTTATGCATTGGATTAAAAGGCTTGTTAATGTACTAAACAAAAATGATGGAACATGTGATAGTAATCAGTCGACTCCTTCCAGACAAGACACCCAAATGGGTAGTGAGTGTAAAGAAAATAACAATATTCGTAGTCCTTTGTCGGTTCATCGGAAAGGTCGGCCCCGCTTTAAAAGGCTTCAGTCTAAAATTGAGAAAGTTGTTAGAAATATAAAAGTGAGGAAAGGAAAAGGGAAAGAGAAAGAGAAAGAGAATTTGGACAAAGAATTTGGACAAAGAAATATACGAGTGAGGAAAGGGAAAGAGAAAGAGAAAGAGAAAGAGAATTTGGACGAAGAATTTGATTTTTTGCCTAAAATATTTAACTATTTCCATCTTTTTGTTGGACAAAGAATTTGGACTTTCAATAGTTTCATTATGTTTGTTTATAGGTTTTTCTTTTACCTTTTTTTAAGTGCTGAAACAAAAGTCGCCTCTAAGGTATACATCTTTGATTCGGATGGTACTTAATAAGCTTAACACAAGTTATCTATTACATGATCAGAGGCTCGACAGACCCCATCTCCAAATTCGACTGTGATGTGCAAAATGCTAGCGTGATGAAACTAGTATATTTGCTTTCATTTTATATGGACCAGGGTGATGTTTCAGTGAAGAGGGATTTTCAATACAAGAGCACATGCCAATATGTACCAAAATGAGATAGAAATGCATCAAACAATTATTGAGCAAATATCTTTGCTTCATTACATCTCCCAAATTATAATTACAAATTTTTCCTATTTAAGCATCTTCTTGCACGGAGATGGTTACAAAGAAATTCCAAAGTAGCAAAATCAAGGAATAATTCCCAACTAGGAGCTTCTGAATTTCGATGACACTGATCAGGGTTAGCACATAACAAAAACAGAATCCTTATGTAACCTTATAATATATCCGAATGCAAGTCCACAATGTTCCAAAGCATCAAACAGACGAGTGCTAGAATCTTGAACGAATAAAGCCTTGAACAAGTATGCAATGTCCTTCTCCTTGAACTTCTCAGTAAGTCCCTACAAGAGAAACTAATCCATCAGACATATACCACTATCAGAGTTCGAATTAAAGTAATCCCTTCCTTTTCAATTCTCAAAGAGTTTGGACAAAATTTTAACCCAAATGCTAGGATTAATACGGGTAATTCTATTGTTGTTTAGCAACAAAGTACCGAGTCAATTTAGATAGGGAAAATTTTCAAGCTTAACTATCTCATTGTCAGACAAATCAATGCAGTCAAATTGATCCTGCAAAGGAACAGTACATATAATTCCATAATGCTTAACTCTTTGCAAATGAAATCAACAGATTAGAAGCATTGCAAAGCTACAACAACTATTAAAGACTTGAAAAGCCCAAAAAATAAAAGAAAAAATCAATGGGGGAAGTTTAATGAACTCACCTCAGTAGCATCCACGTTCTCTATAACAACAATCTTACTGCCTATGCACACGAGAATATATATCAAATAAAACAACATGCAAAGAAACTACAGTAAGACATCTACCTGCCTCTCCAAATTAGAGTAATCCCTTCACAAAATTTTCACCCAAAATAAGAGTATGCACAAATTTTAGGGTTTTGAGAATTTAGGCGTATGAGAGAGTAATGGTAGGAGGAGGAGGATACTAAATAGGAAGATGATACCTTGAAAGC
Source organism: Panax quinquefolius (assembly GCA_020205615.1). Lineage (NCBI taxonomy): Eukaryota > Viridiplantae > Streptophyta > Magnoliopsida > Apiales > Araliaceae > Panax > Panax quinquefolius. The sequence continues at coordinate 131,362,133 of CM035157.1, read as the reverse complement.
CGATGATACCTTGTTCAGCGAAGCTAGAGTTCGGCGTCTGCGTTTGACGTTTGAGAGAGAATATTGATGCTAGAGATGGAGTGTTTGGCAAAGTGAAAAGAGCATGAAAAGTTCCGTGTATTGACTACTTTTTTTTTTGTTTCTCTTCCTCTCTCATACTCAGTATGTGGCACAGCCACATCAGCCGGTCACTAATAATGTCCCCAAACCCTGTCGCCCCAGAATTATTGTTACTTTTATTTAAAATAGAAAAGATCCTAGTCCGAAAAATATGGGGTTGGCTCGGCGGGTAATGCCGAATTTGGGTGAAGTTTATTTATTAATCTTTTAGCCACAATTATGTTAAGAGCATAAAGATGGCAAATATTGTATATATATGTTGGTGTCCTTCAATTGGTACTCTCTCTATTCCATAATAACTGTCTTTTTTTAAAAAAAAATTGTTCTAATTTATTTGTTGTTTACAACTTTTTAGAAGAATAAATTATTTATTTTCCTATATTGCCCCTAACTTCTCTCATTCTTCCAATAAATTTTTTCTCTTACATTAATAGTTTCCAACTTTCCATGAAAAGGTAGTGATGGAATTTCATACAAATTTTAATTCTTAAATGATACGTATACAATGACTTTCTTAATTTATGTGCATAAAATTAAAAAGACAATTATTATGTAACCGAATGAGTAGAGAAGTTAAAAAAATGTAGATTTATTTTTCCTGAAACCAATACTGCTGCACTTTGCATTCGAGTAGAATTTTTGCAACCAACATTACGAAAAAAAAGGGAAAATGGAAAAAAATTAAAGAAAGAAGAAGAAACTAGCTCTTGTAACAAAGTGATTGATTGTATGATTCTTGTAGAATAAGTATATATTTTCATGCAAACAACAGTTTAAGAGCTAGACGTTCAGAATCCTTACAAAATGTTACTCTCTCAGATTTCGTAAAAAAATAATTTAATTTGTAAAATTTATAAATTTTAAGAATATGTTTTTCTTTAATTTTTCATTTTAATATTTTCACAACAAAAATATGCTATTGTAAAAATAAATATACATTTAACGATATTTTTATAATTATTCTAACCACATTTAATACTTTAAAATGCAACATTATCTGCCTAAGAAAAAAATAAATAAACAGACGAGTTTGCCAAGACAGCTCTAGCCTATTGATAACAAAAGGCACAAATCAAAGACAGTACTCATAGCCTATTATGTATGCCATTTAAAGTCCAAACACAAATGGGAAAGATTGGCTAATTTGGGTTTTTCTTTCATAAACTTATTGGGTTTTAAGTAATTTTGCTATTATTGTCTAACTAGGGTGCTTCATGCTTGGCATATTTTGAACTAATTTATTATTATCCAAATTTATTTAATACAATTCAATTGTTCTGCAGGATTATCCTACCTTGTGTTCTTCAAAGGTTTTGCCCAATGAATTCCTGTAATTCTTTCAATGGAAGCATGTCTCGTTGTCATCTCATATGCCACCTCGGGTTGTAGCATGTTTCATTGTGAGGATTTTTTTAAAATATAAGAGGACTAGGAAGAACACTCACAGCCTCCAAAGAATTAAGAGTTATTTGCATATTCAATCCTGAAAGATCCTCCCTTTTATTATTCGTATCTTGACATTTAAACATGCCCATTCTGCTACCTAAAGTACCGCTAAGTAATCAAGATAGACTTTTTTATTATTTTCAATTAATTTTTTTTGCTAGTAAATGGCCACATATCATAATTTAATATTTAAATATAGTAATTAACTTATTAAAACAGTAAAAATACATAGAAGAAAAAAATGATTATATATTAAAGGTGTATAAAAATTCATAATTATTCTTAACTAACCAAGTAAAGTAATTAACTCAAATAATTAAATAAAATAAAATAATTAACATACTAAGTAATCTAAATAAATAATTAACAAAAACAAACTATGTTAAATAAATTACTTAATTAAACTAATTAAATCAAATAAAGTTATTAGCAAACTAACTAACCAAAAATAAAATAAATAATCAAATTTATCAACTCAAATACAATAATTCACTTCAATGATAGTCCTAATAAAGTAGTAATAAAAATAATAACAACTACAATCAATAAATATTAACAAGATTAAAATGAAAAAAAAAACACAATGAATCTCCATCTAGAACTGGTTTCCAGGCTCCTTCCCCCTTTCCATCCCCGTCCCATTTTTGCAATGACATCTTAGATTTCGGAGCAGACATAGAAGACACAGGAAGGGTTCAGCAATATTGGCGTTGAAAATGTCGACTGAGTTAACAGAACGAGTCACCTGGTCATAGGTGATTCTGTACCAGCTTTGTTGCTGTGATTTACAGTCTACATCATATACTTAAGAGAACAAAGAAAAAGATAACAATGAGAAAAGTTTTTGATATATTTCAATGCATATTCTGATTACATGAGAGTGCATATATATACACTCTTGGATACAGAATTCTATGTAACAAATCCTCATTTTGATTGGTCATTTCGTACAACAACCCAACTGTCTTTTCTAACAGAAATCCTACTACATTATATGTTACCCTTTTTGCCTTTGACATATCCTTTCATCCATGTGGACTCTCTAATTTCCCTCCTAGACCTCCTAAGCTTGTTTAATGTATACAGGTCTTCTATTTATGTTTCTTCCATGTCCACTTGGTCTGCAATCTCTTGTTCCATAAGTTCATCATGGTCATCTGTCATGTCTTGAGCTTCATTGTCCTGAGCTTGTTGAGTCTAATCTATACCATCAAATTCAGCAGCATGAATTTCATCTGCTTGCATTGTTCTAGGCATGTTAAGTGTATCAATACTCACCCCTTTAAGAGACACCTTGTCCTCAAGGTGGACATTAGGATTGGCATTCTTGAATTGAGTAACAGATAACCAAGTGGCTTCCTCTAGAGGCAATCCTTCCCATTGAACCAGAACATGAGATTCCCAATGGTTGCCAACAAGCTTCTGTCTAGTTTCTAGGATGGCCAGTGGTACTACTAAAGGATGATTGTTCCAAGTCTGAGTTTGTAAGGTAGCAGATGGTGTAGGACGACTTTCCCCATGAAATTTCTTGAGGAGAGAGATGTGAAAGACTGGGTGAATTTTTTACCCTTCTGGAAGGTTCAGTTCGTATGCAATAGACCTTATTTTTTGAACAACTGAATATGGACCATAATACCTCCTACTGAGTTTTTGTGAGGGTCGATAATATAGATTATGTTGTCTATAGGGTTGAAGCTTGACTAGCACTAGATCTCCTATACTAAAAGAGAAGTTGGTTCTATGTTTATCAACTTGGGTTTTCATCTTCAACTGTGCAGATTGTAAAGTTTTCTGTAGGATTTTGAGCTTGTCATCCCTGGTTTGAAGAGTAGTTTCCACAGCTTCCACTTGAGTAGTACTAGGTAAGTATTGTGCAAGAGCTGGAGGTTTCTTCCCATAGACTACCTCATAGGGAGTTTGTTTAATTACAGTATGGTATGAAGTGTTATAACTCCATTCAGCTAGACCCAAAAACTTATGCCATAGATCGGGTTCATCATCAACAAAGAACCTTAGATATTGTTCCAATTACCTATTCACCACTTTTGATTGTCCATCAGTTTATGGATGATAGGAGGAGGACATTCCAAGTGTTGTTCCTTGTAATTTGAACAATTCTGTCCAGAATTTGGACAGGAATATGGTATCCCTGTCACTCGCTATGGATTTTGGAAGTCCATAGTGTTTGCCTATCATATCCCAGAAAAGTAAGGCCACCTTTGAAGTTGTATAACTAGTTGGTAGAGGACCAAAATGCACAGCTTTAGACAGTCTGTCCAACACTACAAAAATACATGTGTACCTTTGAGATGGTGGTAAGTGAGTGATGAAATCCATACTAATATCTTCCCATATCTGTTTAAGAATTTCCAAAGGCTGCAACAGACCATAGGGGTTGACATTAATGAACTTAGTTTGCTGACAGATTGTGCAATTTTTTACAAAGTTCATGACCTCCTTCTTCATATGATCCCAATAGAAGCTAGTAGATAACCTCATAAAGGTCTTGTGTACTCCCCCATGTCCCCTTCTGAAGAATTGTGAAACTCCTTCAACAGAGAATTTTTTAATTGAGAATTAATGCACTGGAATATATATCTTTTCTTTATATAGGTAAATCCCATTTCTGACTTGCCAAGGATTTTCAACCTTATTGCCTTGCAATTCAGAGGCTAAGGATTGTTCCTTCTTAATGTCTTCCAGAATCAAAAGTGTTGGGGAAGTAAGTGACATCAGTGTAGGATGTCTAGACAATGCATCTGCTGCCACATTGTTTTTGCCTGGCTTATAATTAATCTCATAAGTGTAGCCCAACAGCTTGGTGAGGTAATATTGCTGTTCTGGAGTCTGAATCACCTGCTGCATAAGTCCTTTCAAACTTTGTTGATCAGTATATATATATAGAATTTAGCTCCCAACAGGTAGTATCTCCACTTAGCCACAGCAGAAGTAATTGCAAAGAGTTCTCTGATACAGGTAGAGGATATTTGCATCCTTGGGCACAACTTTTTACTGAAATAAGCAATTGGATTCCCATCTTGAGAAATGACTGCACCTATAGCAAAAGATGAAGCATCAGTCTCTAGGGTGAAAGGCTTAGAAAAATCTGGTAGAGCTAACACAGGAGTAGTGGTGAGGGCATGCTTTAGTTGTAGAAATGCTTCTTCAGATTTCTCAGTCCACTTAAATGCTTCATGTTTGAGTAAATCTGTGAGAGGGCTTCCTATGGCTGCATATCATTTTACAAACTTTTTCTAATACCCAGTTAAACCCAAAAACCCTTTTAGCTGCTTCACATTGATGGGTTTTGGCCATGATAACATTGCCTCTATTTTTGTCTGATATGGTTGGACACCTAGAGGGTTGATGATGTGGCCTAAATACTTAATGTTGGTGACAGCAAAATGACATTTGGATATCTTAGCATAAAGTGACTTTACTTGGAGACACTCTAACACGAATGCTAAATTCTGCACATGAGATTCCAAATCTGGACTGTAGACTAAGATGTTGTCAAAGAATATAATAACAAACTTCCTCAAGTACTCCTCAAATACAGTGTTCATGGTTGCTTGAAAAGTAGAAGGGGCATTGGTTAAGCCAAAAGGCATAACCAAGAACTCATAATGTCCACTGTGAGTTCTGAAAGAAGTCTTATGCACATCTCCTACGGTCATTCTAATTTGATGATACCCAGATCTGAGATCAATTTTAGAATAGTATATTGCTCCTTGTAATTCATCTAGCAGTTCATCTACAATAGGTATAGGAAACCTATCCTTCAATGTGATTGTATTTAAAGCCTTGTAGTCCACACACAACCTCCAAGTCCCGTCTTTTTTTTTGACAAGAAGAACAGGTGAAATGTAGGACCTTTGACTAGGCCTGATCAATCCAGCTTGCAGCATTCTTTGTATTTGTTGTTCAATCTCAGCTTTCTAAAAATGATGGAATCTGTAAGGCCTTACATTAATAGGTTGGGAATTTTGTTGTGTAGGTATATGGTGGTTAAAAACTCTAGTGGGTGGTAGTTTGTCAGGATCTTTAAATACTTCTTGAAACTGGTCTAGTAAATTGGCAATGATGGGTATAGGATGTAATGTAGTTTGTAGGGAATGCAGACCGGATGTGTGGGTAATAGAAACAGGGTCTGAAACAGTTTTGGTGTCTGAGGATGGTTGTATAAGATGCAACAGATAGCACTGAGCTATTTCTTTTTTTTTGAATAACTAATGTAGGTGATTTGCTGCAATAGAATTAGGATCAGCCTTCTCTCCTTGTAAACAGACTTCTTGACCTTCATGACAGAAATTTATGTAAGCTTGTTGATAATTAATCTTTAATTCCCCAAAAGATTCCTGCCAAGCTACTCCCAATATCAGATCTGCCCCATGGAGGTCTATCACATAGAAATCAGCTGTGAATTTGTTCCCTTGAATTTTAAAAGGAACCTTAGTGCACTGCCTCCACACACTTGAGGCTGTCCCCATTTCCCACTATGACAGAAAATTATGGAGATGGTATGATGTCAAGGCCCAAGTAATAAACAACTCTGGTTTGAATAAAATTGTGACTACTCTCTCCATCTATCAGCAGTTGTAAGGTTTTTTCTCCAATAAGTCCCATCATCCTTAAACATCTAGTATTAAGTGAGCCTATCAATGCATACAGATTTCCTACCTCAAAATTTTGGTTAATTTCTACTTCCTCAGTTTCCACTACATCACTGTTATCAATTCCAATACCTTCATTGTCATCAGGTACCAACCCTTCCAATAGTAAAAGTGACATTTGACCCTTACATTTGTGTCCTTTGTGCCAGGCCTCTTCACAATTAAAACACTGCCCTTTTGCCAATTTGGCTTGCCTCTTAGCATAGGTAGGTTTCTTGATAGGCAATCTGTGATAAAGGCTCAAAGTGAAATTGAAGCCTTTTTTAGTAGTCATGGGTGTTCCATAGGGTACAATAGCATTTTTTATAGCAGGGTTATGTTGAGTCTTAGCCCCTATCATAGAAACAGTACTAGTACTTCTAGGTTGAAAAGTTTGAGACTTACCAGCCCCAAACTTCCCTTCACACGGCTTGGATAATCCAATAACATGTTGTAGATTATAGGGTTATGCTCCTATTACCTCACATTGGATATCTCCCCGAAGTCCACCTACATAACATCCTTTAAGAAAAGACTCTGGTTACCCACAAATTTTGTTAGAAATTTGTTGAAATTTGGTTTCATATTTAGACACAGTACCCGTTTGTCTTAACTTGGTAAATTGGGTATTTGGGTCTTAATAAGAAGATGGACCAAACCTAATATGTAACTGTAAAATAAATTTAGTCCAAGATCTTACCAGATGATTAGTTTCTATCCATTGAAACCAAGTTGAAGCTGCTCCATCCAGATGAAGAACAACTAGAGACAGCTTGTTATCCTCAAAAATCTTATGGTAATCAAAGTATTTTTGAACCTTATACAACCATTCAGTCGAATCCCCACCCTCAAACCTGGGAAAATCCACTCTAGCTTTCCGATAGGTATCATTTGGTCGTCTATGAGCAGGATGTGCCTCCATATTGCCCATGGGTTCATATTTTTTGAGATTACGCTCGTTGAGATTTGCTGGTTGTCTCTAGTTCTGCAATTGTTCCTGCATCACTGCAGTCATAGTTTGTTGAAACTGTTGAGTGAAAGTTTGAGAAAAATTAGAGAACTGTTGGTTAAACTGTTCCAACAACTGCACTCTATTATTTTCAGCCATGATGGCTCTCAATGAAAGCAACAATTGTTGTTGCGATTTACAGTCTATAACATAGACTTAAGAGAACAGAGAAAAGGATAACAATGAGGAAAGTTTTTGATATATTTCAATGCATATTCTGATTACATGAGAGTGCATATATATACACTATTGGGTACAGAATTCTATGTAACAAATCCTCATTTTGATTGGTCATTTCGTACAACAGCCCAACTGTCTTTTCTAACAAAAATCCTACTACATTATATGTTACCCTTTTTGCCCTTGACATAACCTTTCATCCATGTGGGTTTTTTAATTTCCCTCCTAGACCTCCTAAGCTTGTTTAGTGTATACAGGTCTTCTATTTCTGTTTCTTCCATGTCCACTTTTTTTGCAATCTCTTGTTCCATAAGTTCATCATGTTTATTTGTTTTGTCTTGAGCTTCATTGTCCTGGGCTTGTTGAGTCCGATCCATACCATCAAATTCAGTAGCATGAATTTCATCTGCTTGTATTGTTCTAGGTATGTTATTTGTATCAAGCTCCATGGCCATGAATCATCTCGGTTGTTTTAGTTCGACAAAACTCTATCTAGGTCATCGAATCCAAGCTTGACTCGTTGCAGGTAGAGACCATCTTAGTTTAAAGACAAAGTAGGAGGAAGAGGAAAGAGAATGAAAAGAAGTGAGAAAAGAATCAGCAACATTGTTGCTTAAAATTACTGACCAACAACCATAAAATCTGAAAGGAAAATATTGGGGGTGGATTGAAAATGAAGGGATTTGGAGAGAAAGGAGAGTTAGGAATTAATCGGGAGCAAGGAAGAAGGAAGGAGGGGTTGAACTTGAATTTGAGTTGTGATTAAACATTAACGGTGGAATTTAATTTTTGTGTTGGCACTACAAGAAAAAGGCCTATCTGCAACAGCTTATCAGCGACCGCATGCGGTCGTAGATCCTTATCAGCGACCGACTGTGGTCGCTGATAGGCGTCGCATAAAATCTGGTCTCTGGAATGCACATCAGCGACCACTATTAGCGACCGACGTATCTGCTACCAATATTAGCGACCGAATTCGTCGCTAAGCTGAGTCAGCATGGTTCAGGGCAAAGTTTGACGTGGGTCACGTGTCAGTGACCACTATCAGCGACCGCATGCGATCGCTGATACCCTCAAATGATTTTCAGTCGCTAATACTTATCAGCGACCGCATGCAGTCGCTGATGTTAAAAAAATTTAAAACCAACTTTTTCATGTTTTGCAGAATTCCCAAAAAACTGTACCTGTTTTGTACCTGCTTTATCCCAACACACATACACAACAATATCAACAATGTGCACAACAATATAAACATCCATTGTCCATATATATACCGACACATACACCAAAATAGTATATAAACTATATAAACCTTTAAAAACCAATATGAATTGAATAAATAACCACAAATCTAATGTTTAAGTAACAAACAAACATCCAAAGAATGAATATAAAATTACAAGCTTATCAAATAACTACAAAATAACACTAAATCAGTCGTCAAACATCATTGTCTTAAGTAGCTTCTCCTTGATCACCCTGTAATTAACAAAATAATAAAACAAGTTACAAATATAGTAACTATGTTGATACTTGTATATATTATGACAATATACAACAAATTGATTACCTCGTCGCCCTCCCTATGTTGTGTTGCTGCTGCTGCCGCCACTGCATCAGCTAACTCATCAGGACTTAGAGCCACCAGATGCCCGCCCAGTATCTTGAGAAGATCGCGAACGCGACATATAGCTCTCACACAGTCAGCAGGAGTATGAACAGCTGGATGACTCGATGACAGTGAAGACTTGGTAGCAGAGCTGCCTGAGCCACTGAAGGATGGGCGTCGTCGTTTTCCTTGACCTTTAATGTAGTTCTTCTTCACAACAGACGCCCTCTCCCATAACTCTTGATCAATTGGCGGACGTGAAGTGCCTTCAAGATAGCGCTCATTCAATAAACGCTTATAAGTATCATGTCATCATGTTAACAATGAAATAGTTAAAAATAAATTCTGTAAGCATTGATAAACAAGATTAAGTTGTTAAGACTTATTACCGCTATCTGGATAGCATCAGGCAGACCATCACGAGTGGCCACGTACACATCCAGCCAATGGATAGGCTAACCTTGAGACTGAGACTCCTATATAAAAAATATTCCAATATTACTAAGTAAAATGTGATATATATTCTACAATTCATGATTGTAAACATATTAAAACTTGTAAATACGCATCTCGGCAAAGCGATATATCAGAAACCTGTGGAAATATCGCCACCCTTATATGTTCCTTTAGCCTTTTTGCCATCGGGTACACCCGAGGATCTGTTGGTGGCAACAGTCTTTCGTCTATTCACCCAGCTCTTAGCTCTCCATTGGGCACACATCTTAGCCCATATAGACTGGGTGCACCACCAGGGGCTATGCTCGTGCATGTAATCCTCTCCCTGGTCTAGATGATCGATCGATGCATTGTGAAGGGCTTTTTGTCGTTCTTTGTTCAAATTATCTTAGGTACAAATGGCGCACTTCTGCCATAATAATGTCTGTATCACTGAAGCCTGCGCATCCTCCCATCTATATCTTTTCTGCAAATAAAACAACAATAATAATATTAAAATGGTACTTTTAACATATAATCCAACACTACTAAACAATTATCCTTAGAATATTATATTATCTGTCATAATTAAAAAAACATACTTGAAATTCAGCCCAATTTAAATTGCATCCTTGTCAGGGGCGATAGGTGTGCTCGCCCACGTAATCTGCTGTGTAGGCCAATTACAGAAGACAAATTGTGATATGCACTTTACAATCTTATTATATGAAAAATACTATAATATACAACAATTTACATCAACGATAAGTAGATATATTAAAGCAATTTACATCTAAGTTCTATATATCTTGTATAAATAGAATCTAAAATGCTTATATATAAATGATGTGGGACGACGTCTTTATTTGGAGGAGGATTTAATCGATCATCCAGGATTAAGTAGGGCCTTGGGGACATGATTAGGCCCCCTACCCAAGTCAAGCGCTTTTTCTCGCGCTTACTTGAGGAAGCCATCTATATATATATATATATATATATATATATATATATATATATTACAAATTTTAAGATGTTATTATGAGTTATATTTGATTACATGTATATATGAATATAAAATGACAATAATAATGACAGAAATTGCATTTAAATAGTAAAAAGTACATAAACATGATGTTGATATAAAGATGTTGGTATGAGTTATATTTGATTACATGTATATATATGAATATAAAATGACAATAATGACAGAAAATTGCATTTAAATAGTTAAGTACATAAACATGACAATGATATAAAAAACATATAATGCTAAACATACATTTCATTTGTTCAAGTGTCAATGTCTGATTCAGAATCATCTTGTATACGTATTGCAGATTCATAACCATTATCTACTTCAGATTCAGTGTCAGATTCAGTCAATAACTCTTCTTCCTCAGTATCAATGTCATCTGACACAAGTATTGACTCGTGACTCTTCATCCCTTGCAATTTCCCACTCGTAACACACCATGCAATGTTTGACGTATATCCATCTGGTAGTTTCAGAGACTTAACCCATGTGCACTCATGATTTTTTTGTATTCACACCCTCTTTATTAGGCTTAAACCGATCATGACTGCAAAATGTGAACCTTGTCATATGTTCATTTTCCTTATAAAATAACATGCAATCGTTGGGACATGCATCGATCTTTTGGTATCCAAGACCCAACTTCTTCACCATTTTCTTATAAAAGTAATAGTTACCAGGTAATTTCTCACCGTCAGGTAACATACTCTTAATGGCTTTCAAGAGCGACTCAAAACACTCATGGCTCATGTTGTGATCAGCCTTGATGTTAAGTAATGTTGCCACTGCAGACAATGTAGTGTGTTTGGTGCAACCATGCCATAATGGCTCGCTACTCTCGTCTAACAACTTAAAGAAGTCTTTGGCATCAGAATTCATAGGTTGCCCTCTGCCTTGTTCCCAATAAAAATCTGGCCCTGCAATATCATGAACCATTTCATTCATATGATGAGTACTACTGACCGAATTGTGTACTTATGTGATGCCACCATCTCTTTTCTACCCATGTGCCCACCAACATTCTTCGTAATTTTTCATGAACCCTGAAACAAGTAAATGATAGTTTACCACGTCTTTGTCCATATAATTTACATTCTTACACTTCAAACATGGACATCGTATCTGCGACTGACCATTCATATATTCCGGGTGACTATACGCATACTCCAAAAACACTTGGCAACCAGCTCTAAATTCAGCTGTAACACCTATCTGGGCACTTGACTTTCGTCGTGCCATTCAACTACGGTCTGAATAGAGGTCTATGATACCATTGTACCTACTACAGACAACATTATAAAGGTTAACATATGACTTAAGCATACTTGTAACCATTATGACTTGAGCATACTTGTAAGCATATATGACTTGAGCATACTTGTAAGCATATGATTAACATTTAAGCATACTTGTAAGCATATAACTTGAGCATACTTGTAACCATATAACTTGAGCATATACTTGTAAGCATATGATTAACATTTAAGCATACTTGTAAGCATATGACTTAAGCAGCATATGATTAACATTTAAGCATACTTGTATGCATATGACCAAAACAAACTTGTAACCATATGACTTGAGCATACTAGCTAGTAAGCATATAACTTTAGCATACTTGTAAGCATATGATTGGCTCGTTAATATTATAAATGTTCACAACTAACCGACCAACAAAAAAATTTTGCCAGAGTATCCTCTATAATATGGACTAGCCAAATGCACGACGGCATGCATATATGGTCATTTCTAGGCACCCAAGACACAAACCAAGAGAAATTTACAAATTCTAAATATAATAAGACCAAAATAATAACGAATGAATGCAAATTAAAGCAGTAAAAAGTTATATACTTGAGCATACTTGTAAGCATATGAAAGTTTTATTATATTTGTATGATATTATATTTTAATTTAATTATATACTTAATCATATTAAATATATATTATATGTCAAATAATAAATTTTATTAAATTTAGTATGAGAAACTAAGTAAATGCTACTTAGTTTAATAGTTATATTATATCATGTTATTTTATTTTAATTTGTTTTTATTGTTTATCGTAAGTGAATACGTAAGGTATTTCATTCATGCTAGCTTTATATCAGAGTTTGCTAACTCATTTATACAACTTCTGATTATCTTGGAGATTCATTCATATCAACTAGTGTGCTAAGGCGGCTAACATGTTTTAAGATTATACCCCTCACGGTCCCTTTCTATAATCTTTTATGTTTTGGGATATTAACGACCCCAACTTTTTAAATAAAGATGATTTTTCTATAAATATATATTTTTAAATATTATGGAATGAATTTGATATAATGTTATAGTTGTGGGTAATATTTATAAATTTTGCAAAGTACGCAAGTTGTTATAAAATATTCGCTTTGGTCTGGGAATATCTTTTTTTTAAATATTATGGAATATTCGATATAATGTTATACAATCATAATATTGGAATCATTGGTGGACCCTACGTAAGTTGGAATTATTATTTGAGTTAGAAAAACGACAAAAATATTTTTATGAAAATAAATAAGAGTTACCGCTAACATCGTTTGAATACCGTGGTTAAAATACAAGAATACGCGCACAAGAATATGCAGACAAAGAACACACCAGATCGCACAAAGATTTTTTGAATTATCGATTCTTACGTAAGAAGGCACTACTCAATAATTGTTACAAGAATTATCGCTTAATATTTTATTGATTCAATAATTGCTACGTTGATATTTTTGATTCAATAATTGTCATTACACAAGATTTCAAATTATCAAATCAATAATTCATTTAAAATATATTATTATAATATATATATTATAGTAGTATGATGTGATTATATGATAGTATGTTTTTTTTATAATTTGAATGGTAACATTATTATAGTAAATTCATGGTATAAAAGTAAAATGAGGTGGAAGAGAACAATTTGAATTTGAATTTCGATGATGTGTTGATGATGTCATCTAACGATGAGGTAAGCAATGATGTCATCTAAGGATGATGTAAGCAATGATGTCATTTGATCGATGATGTAAGCAATGATGTCATATGATCGATGATGTGTTTATGATGTCATAAATTATGGCAAAAAGACTATTTTACCCTTTACTCTACCAAGCTTATAAATAAGCTCATTCCTTCATTATTTTTCACTTAATTCACTAAAGCTATAGAGCGAGAAAGAATAGAGAGAATAAGAGAGAAAGAAGAAGAATCTTCTCGTTACTACAATATTATGCAGATCCAATTTCCTACTAAGGTAAGGGGTATTATTTCTTTCTTATTCATGAAGAGAACTTCGTTATTCCATTATTTATTATTCGTTGAATAACTCAGATATACGCTGCTACCCTATACTTGGTGAAATTCTTCGTTATTCCATTCTTTATCATTATGTTGAATAACTCGCCTCATGCAAGTACCGCATACATGGTGAAATTCTCTTCGTTATTCCATTTTTATTATTCTATTGAACATCCGCTTGGCAGGTGTTACGCATTACGACCGGTTCCGTTATTTATTATTTCGTTTGAACATCCCGTCTGCAAGCGCTTACGCATGATTCGGTTCCATTATTTATTATTCTCGCTGAATATATCTCTCGTGCGCTTCATGCACGACGAATTCGGTTCCGTTATTTATTATTCGTTGAATAATAACTCGTCTGCGCGCGGTCTATCGCATGCCCGGTGATTTCTTTTGTTATCCCATTCTTTTTATTATACTCAATTGGTTAAAGTTTTGACTTCTATACTCCATGAAATTAGTGGAATATCCTCGATATTTGCGCTTCATCCAAAGATCTTTTCATGGAAATATTCTTTCCGAGCATTCTCGAAGTTTTACTCTCACAAAGAAGTATCATGTCGACAATTTGGACGTTATTAGTTCCTCGGATAAATTAATTCTTGAACTTGTTTTATGAATTTTTATATCATTGTCATCATCCTCATGTTTATATTATGTTGAAAGTCATCTGGGCTCAGAAAAGTGTATGATGGACTTGGTATGATTATGACAGTGGATTATTAAGGTAATCACGACCGTAATGTTACAAATGATGTGGAAAAAGTCCTCATCGTCCGTAGAATGCATCGATGGACAGCTTGTGGCATGATCACATAACCATCGATGAATAATACACTAATATCCTCGTCCGTAGTGCATGGATAATTTGTGGTTGTGATACTAATGAATATCCTCGTCAGAAAAGTGTGGGATGATGTGGATTATTTATTGTCGAGTCTCAACGATAAAAGTGATGAAAACCTTTTAAATCATAAAAGATAGTAGATTTTATTCTCTACTTGACTCTTTTAATGGATCGCTTGTTCACCGCAGCTTAAACTTGATGTTTGTTATATTTTATCGCTTTAACATTGTTCAAGGCTAATGATAATTTATTTCGCATTATCTTAGTCATAATATTTTCATCGGGCTAGTTGAGCTCACCCTTTCTTTCACCGTTTTCTTCAGAAATGAGAACGTAATGGACTAGCTCTGGGGAACTGGAGTGACGGCCCAGATGATAGTTTTAGTAGTCCTCACTATTCTCGTTAAATAGTGTGAAAATAAATGTAAAGAGGACTTTTGAGTGTGGATATTGTCTAGATGACAATATTCTTATTAAACTCTCGCTTTACGCTTTTGTCGTATTTTACACGACAACAACCGTATTATTAAGTTGTATTTGAATTTTGTACCATGTATTTGGCGACCAAGAGATGGGTGATGTATACCTATTTTGGGGGCGCCACAGCTTGGTATCAAAGCTTAGGATATGATCCCCGCTAAGATGTGAGACAAGAACCAGAGGGGAGAGACGGGAATTTCTTCGCTAGTATGACCTACCTAAGTTTATTTGGTATTTAATTGGCTCACGTAGTATGTGGATAATATGTGATATGTTAATTAACCCTTGTTTTGTGGCAAGATTTGAAAATGACATCCGAGAATGTTGAGAACATCAATGGAGCACAAGAGACCGCTGAGTCTCCACAGATCAATAATCGTGATAATGTGCATCAGAAGGCGACAATCCTCGTGCAAAAACAACAACACGGACCAGATGATGAACGATGGAATGTTCAGAGGCTTTATGCAATTCATGCAACATCGTGCAAAGAGTGGCCCCGCCCAAAATGCGGTGGAAACACCGGCAACTCTCTGACGGTCACCGCTAAGCAGCTTCAAGGAACTGGGACCACCGAGTTTTTGGAGAGCCAAAACCACTTAAGCGAGAGACGGATAAAGCAGATCAACAAGATATTTGATGTCTTGGGATGCTCCGAGGAGCAAAAGGTTCCCTTTGCCACCTTCATGTTATGCAAGAGGCAGACATCGTGGGAATCAGAAAGCGACTCAACCCGCCCAGATCAAGATGTCTTGGGAGAAGTTCCAAGAACTGCTCAACGACAAGTACTTTTCCGAAAGTATTCATCACATGAAAGAGGTAGAGTTCATCAAGTCGAGCAAAACAACACGACCGTGTCGCAAAGACGGCCAAGTTTGCCGAAGTTGTCCCGGCATTAGCATCTCATTTGGTTGATAATGAGGAGAGAATGACGCTAATGTTTCTAAGAGGTTTGAAACCCGAGATACGCCAATATCTTATCTCTCATAAACCGTGGTTTGTATTCGAGATGTTGTTAATAGGGCTCGCTTATTGGAGCGCCGATAATGAGTCAACCCAACCAAAAAGAGAGCAACCGCAAAATGATAATACCAAAGGATAACAACCATCAAGTTAATGACAATAAGCGTGAGGGAATCAACATGCCGTAAATGGTAACCACTTTGGTGGTAATCATGGCCAAAACAATAAGAATGGACATTTCAAGAAGAGGAGATTCAACAATGATGGAAAGACGCCAAGATCAAGACCGTCGTTAAGGAAGGAGAACGACCACCCATCATATGCTTCAAATGTGGAGGAGAGGGACACATCACCAAACCGCGCGATGCCATCCAAAGCATGTTATAATTGTGGAAGAGAAGGTCACCGCCCATTTTTGTCGTGCATCAAGACAAGTCCAAATTGGATGGAGGCATCAAAGGTCATTCCCTGCATAAGACAAAACCTAGTAGTTCAAGGGAGAGCGTTTGTCGCGACCTCCCGTAAAGCAAGGAACCCGAACGAGGTCATCACGGTAAGCTTATCATAAACTCTAAATAAGTATATACCTTATTTGATACCGGTTCTACCCATTCTTTTATTTCTCCCACCGCGCCAACGCTTAAATTTGACCGAGAAATCGACCTCGACTTTATCTCATGAAACTCCATTGGGAGAAACCTTCATTACATCCATCATTTATAAGTCTTGTTTGGTTCAAATCGGCACCCACACATTACTCGTCGATCTTATTTCATTGAAAATACTTGCATTTGACGTAATTCTGTGGATTGATGGTTAACTACTCATCATCATGCAAAATTGATTATTTTCGTAAGGTTGTTAGCTTTCATATTCCTAACCAAACCTATTATGCTAATTCAAGCAACCAAACCATTAAAATCAATCATCATCATCTCAAGCCATAAAGCTATTCGCTTATAAAAAATGGATGTCAAGCTTTCTTAGCTCATGTCACGGATCTAAACAAAATACGCCGCTTTTGAATGATATTTCTATTGTTAATAAATTTCCGACGATTCTCAAGAAACTTCCGCCGCCTACCTCGAGCGTGAAAAAGCGTGAAATTGAATTTTGTATCGACCTTGAACCCCAGACAAAACCCATTTCCAAAGCCCCATATCGAATGGCTCCTATGAACTTCGTGGAGTTAAAGACCCAACCGCAGGAATTGTTAGACACGGGCTTTATTCGCCCTAGTACTTCTCTCGGGGTGCTCCTGCTCTATTCGTGAAAAAGAAAGATGGGAGTATGCGATTTTTGTATTGATTATCTGGAGTCAATCATGTCACCATCAAAAAATAGGTACCCATTGCCACGTATTGATGACCTGTTTGACCAGCCATAAGGAGCCAAATTCTTTTCAAAGATCGATCTTCGCTCGATATCACCAATTGAAGATTAGAACCGATGACATTCCAAAGACGGCTTTCGTAACTCCCCAGACGGGCATTATGAATTCCTAGTCATGTCTTTTTGATCGACTAATGCTCCCGCCGCTTTCATGGATATGATGAACCGAGTATTCAAGGAATATTTGGATCACTTTGTGGTCGCCTTTATTGATGACATCCTTATTTATTCCAAAAGTCGTGAAGATCATGAGCAACACTTGAGGTCGACACTCCAAAAGCTTCGTGAATATAAGCTTTATGCCAAGTCAAGAAATGCGAAGTTCGCTCGAGGAAGTAGCATTCCTTGGGCACGTAGTATCAAGTCATGGAATATCCGCTGACCAAAGAAAGATCAAGCTATTCAAAGTCGGGAGCAACCTAAATCAATGATCAGCACGTAGCTTTCTCGCTTAGCCGGGTTATTATCTGAGATTCGTAGAAGGGTTTTTTTCTAATCGCTACTCCATTAACTCAAACCGACTCGTAAAGATACAAAATTTATTGAACGAGGAATGTGAGAAGAGTTTTCAAGAACTCAAGAGGAGACTCATTTCAAAGACTGCTCGACAATACCATCCGCTCTGAGGGATTTGTCATCTACAAAGTGATGCTTCGTGCAAAGGGTTAGGATGTGTTCTCATGCAACATGGGAAAGTCATAGTTTACGCCTCTCGACAACTCAAAGAATATGAGAGGAATTATCCTACTCACTCATGATCTAGAGTTGGCAAATGTTGTTTTCGCACTTAAAATTTGGAGGCATTACTTGTGATGGGGAGAAAGTGGAGATCTTTACTTGATCATAAAAGCCTCAAATATTTCTTCACTCAAAAGGAACTCAACACGCGACAACGACGCTGGCTTGAATCTATTGAAAGATTATGATCATACCATCCAATACCATCCCCGAAAAGCGAACGTGGTAGCCGACGATCGAAAGTAAGATCATACGCGAGTACGAAAAGCGATATCGACAACGCAAAGGCCCATTTTGTGTGACTTGCAAAGGATGGAGATAGAGTTAAAACCAGGACCCATGTGATGATGGCGAATATACGAAAGTAGAACCGACTTTAATTGATAAAGTTAAAGTCGCCAAGTTACAGATCCGAGCCGATGCGATGAGGAAGAAAGTGCAAGAAGGTGCTACGCGCCGAAGCAAGAATCGATGAAGAAGGAATACTTCGAGTCAACTCTGCATTTTTGTGTTCCTAACTAACCCCGATTTAAAGTATAAAATCATGATGGAGGCGCACAACACACCGCTTGTAATCCATCGGGAGTACCAAAATGTATCGTGATCTTCGTCATACATTTTGGTGGAGCAATACGAAGAGAGAGATAGCGTTGTTTATCTCAAGGTGTCTAACTTGTCAACGAAGTCAAGGCGAGCATCAAGTACCAAAAGGTCCATTGCAACCACTTGAAATTCCGTAATGGAAGGGAGCACATTACCATGGATTTCACATCGGTCTTCCCAAGGTTTCTCAAGGCATGATGCAATTTGGGTCATTGTTGATAGATCGACCAAGTCCGCTCATTTCTTACCAATACGAGAAACTTATACACTTGAACGCCTTGCTCAGTATGTATATAAACGAGATTGTAAGATCGCATGGTATGCCAAGATCCATAGTTTTCGATCGAGACCCAAGATTCACTTCACGATTTTGGGTTAGTTTGCAAAAAGCTACGGGCACACGGACTTTACGATTTAGTTCTAAGCATATCATCCTCGCATTGGACGGACAATCAGAGAGGACTATTCAAACTCTTCAAGATTTATTAAGACTCGTGGTCCTCGACTTCAAGGGAAGTTGGGACAAGTTCTTACCATTGGTGGAGTTTTTACACACACAACAGCTTATCAAACAAGTATCGCATGGCTCCATTCAAGCGCAGATGGAAGAAAGTGTCGCTTTCAAAGATGTCGGGATGAGGTGGGTGAAGCAAACGTTGTTGGGACCAGAGTTGGTACGTATGACTACATTTAAAAAAGATTCAAACGATCCCAAGAACGATAAAAACCTCACAAGATCGATAAAAAGAGTTATGCCGATCTTCATCGAAAGGACGTGGAATTTGATATCGAGATCATGTGTTGTTACGTGTTGCTTCCATGGAAAGGAGTTATTAGATTTGGAAAGAGAGGAAAGCTCAATCCTCGATTCATCGCCCATTTTTAATCCTCGATCGAGTAGGAACTGTATGATAGACTCGCTTTTACCGCCAAGTATGTCTCGTGTTCATAACATTTTTCACATATCCATGTTACGTAAATATGTGGAAGACCCAACCACATTATCGAAGTTAGAACCGACGAAATAATGGAAGATTTGACGATGAAGAGGTTCCTGCTCAAATCTTGATAAGAAGGAACATATTCTACGCCCAAGGTTATACCTCAAGTCAAAGTTTTTGTGGAGAAACCACGATGTTCGAGGAAATGACCGGGAGTTAGAATCAAATGAAATCAAGATATCCTTACCTTTTCGACATACCGTGTATGCATTCTAATTTCGAGGGTGAAATTTCATAAGAAGGGAGGTCAGAAGACCCCAACTTTTTAAATAAAGATGATTTTTCTATAAATATTTTTTAAATATTATGGAATGAATTTGATATAATGTTATAGTTGTGGGTAATATTTATAAATTTTGCAAAGTACGCAAGTTGTTATAAAATATTCGTTTATTCTGGGAATATTCTTTTTGTTTTGGGAATATTCGTACGATTTACACAATCATTGGTGGACCCCACAACTAAATTATCATTTGAGTTAGAAAACGATAAAAAATATTTTTATGAAAATAACTACTAAGTGTTACCGCTAACATCGTTGAAATTCGGTGGTTAAAATACAAGAATAACATTGTTGCACACAAAAAATAAGACACCAGATCGCACAAAGATTTTTTGAATTATCGATTCTTACGTAAGAAGGCACTACTCAATAATTGTTACAAAGAATTATCGCTTAATATTTTATTGATTCAATAATTGCTACGTTGATATTTTTGATTCAATAATTGTCATTACATAAAGATTTCAAATTATCAAATCAATAATTCATTTAAATATATTATTATAATATTATATTATAGTAGATGTGATTATATGATAGTATGTTTTTTTTTATAATTTGAATGGTAACATTATTATAGTAAATTCATGGTATAAAAGTAAAATGAGGTGGAAGAGAACAATTTGAATTTGAATTTGATGATGTAAGTGGATGATGTCATCGTGAACGATGAGGTAAGCAATGATGTCATCTAAGGATGATGTAAGCAATGATGTCATTTGATCGATGATGTAAGCAATGATGTCATATGATCGATGATGTGCGATGATGATGTCATAAATTATGGTAAAAAAGACTATTTTACCCTTACTCTACCAAGCTTATAAATAAGCTCATTCCTTCATTATTTTTCACTTAATTCACTAAAGCTATAGAGCGAGAAAGAATAGAGAGAATAAGAGAGAAAGAAGAAGAATCTTTCGTTACTACAATATCATGCAGATCCAATTTCCTACTAAGGTAAGGGGTATTATTTCTTTCTTATTCATGAAGAGAACTTTGTTATTCCATTATTTATTATTTCGTTGAATAACTCAGATATACGCTGCTACCCTATACTTGGTGAAATTCTTCTTCGTTATTCCATTCTTTATCATTATGTTGAATAACTCCGTCTATGCCAAGTACCGCATACATGGTGAAATTCTTCGTTATTCCATTTTTATTATTCTGTTGAACATCCCGCTTTGCATGCTGTTACGCATGACCCGGGTTCCGTTATTTATTATTCGTTGAACATCCCGTCTCGTGCGCTTACGCATGACCGGTTCCATTATTTATTATTCTATTGAATATCCGTCTCAATGCGCATCATGCACGACCGGTTCCGTTATTTATTATTTCGTTGAATAACTCGTCTCGTGCGGTCTATCGCATGCCCGGTGATTTCTTTTGTTATCCCATTCTTTATTATACTCAATAAGTTAAAGTTTTGACTTCTATACTCCATGAAATTAGTGGAATATCCTCGATATTTGCGCTTCATCCAAAGATCTTTTCATGGAAATATTCTTTCGAGCATCTTGAAGTTTTACTCTACAAAGAAGTATCATGTCGATAATTTGGACGTTATTAGTTCCTCGGATAAATTAATTCTTGAACTTGTTTTATTGAATTCTTATATCATTGTCATCATCCTCATGTTTATATTATGTTGAAAGTCATCTCGTGGCTCAGAAAGTATGATGGACTTGGTATGATTATGACTGTGGATTATTCTTGTAATCACGACCGTAATGTTACAAATGATGTGGAAAAAGTCCTCATTGGTCCGTGAATGCATTGATGGACAGTTGTTGGCATGATCATGACCATCGATGAATACACTAATATCCTCGGTCAGAGTGCATGGATAATTTGTGGTTGTTGATACTAATGAATATCCTCGTCAGAAAAGTGGATGATGATGGATTATTTATTGTCGAGTCTCGCCGATAAAAGTGATGAAAACCTTTAAATCATAAAAGATAGTAGATTTTATTCTCTCTACTGACTCTTTTAATGGATCGCTTGTTCATCATAGTTAAACTTGATGTTTGTTATATTTTATCGCTTTAACATTGTCAAGGCTAATGATAATTTATTCGCATTATCTTAGTCATAATATTTCATCGGCTAGTTGAGCTCACCCTTTCTTTTCACTATTTTCTTCAGAAATGAGAACGTTCGGACTAGTCCTCACTCTGGGAACCTGAGTGACTATCCGTGATGATAGTTTTAGTAGTCCTCACTATTCTATTTAAAAATAGTGTGAAAATAAATGTAAAGAGGACTCTTTTGAGTGTGGATATTGTCTAGATGACAATATTCTTATTAAACTCTCTTTTTACGATTTTGTCGTATTTTACAACACGAGATACTAGAAAACCGTATTATTAAGTTGTATTTGAATTTTGTACCATGTATTTGGCGACTCAAGATGGGTGATGTATACCTATTTTTTATATCGTCACTAATTTACACATTTGATGACGATTAAGAAAATTTAAATCACAAGTTATTTTGGAGGTAGAATTTCGCACCAAAATTTTGGAGGGAAACCTTTAGTGACATTTTGTAATAATTGATGACAGTATTTATTGTCACCAAATATTTCTTTGGATGACAACATAATAGTTTGTCATTAATTATTTGTAAAATTTAGTGACAATGTGCTTTCGTCACTAATGTTCACATTTAGTGACACCAAATATAAATTCATCACAATTTTATTTGGAGGAAAAAAAATTTTGAAAAATTTTGGAGGGAAATTTTTTAAAGATGGAAAAATAATAATTTATGATAATTTGTATTGTCATAAATACCAATTTTATATGACGAGATAATAGTTTGTCACTAATTAAATAAGTGGATAAGTGACAAAAATAGTTCGTCATAGATTCTTATATTTAGTGACAAAGTACATAATATTGTCACAATTTTATTTGGATGCAAAATTTTTCTGAAAAATTTTGGAGGGAAATTTTTTAAAGACGAAAATATAATAATTAATTTATGACAATTTGTATTGTCATAAATACCAATTTTATATGACGAGATAATAGTGCGTCACTAATTAGATGTATGGATAAGTGACAAAAATGGTTCGTCATAAATTTTTATATTTAGTGACAAAGTACATAATATCGTCACAATTTGATTTAGAGGCAAAAAAAATTAAAAAATTTTGGAGGCAAATTTTGTAAAGACGAAAAATTAATAAATTATGACAATTTTTATTGTTACAAATACCAATTTTATATGACGAGATAATAGTGCATCACTAATTAGATGAGTGGATAAGTGACAACACTTGTTCGTCATAAATCCTTATATTTAGTGACAAAGTATGCAATGACATCACATTTTTATATGGAGGCATAAATTTTCCCGAACAAACTTGTATCCAAGCGACGTCACCGGTCTTCCTTTTATCATTGGCAGCCTCCATTTAGTTAAGAACCTCCATTATTAATTTTCAATAATCCCAATTTGAAGGCAGAAATTATTTGACATTTTAGGTATGTTTCTAGATTTTGATTTGAATTGATTAGTAGTTGTTCTAATTGAACAACTACGATTTTGAAATGATTTCATGTCATTGTTGTTGATGGTTGTTATCATTGTTGATGATCTTGTACAATTTTGATAATCTAAATCACTATTTGGTTTAAATTTTTGTGAAGTAACTTCATAGATTTGATTAGTAAGTGTAGTAAATCGACATCATAGAATGGTTCTTTCTTGAAAAAAAATGAGAGTAGTGATTTAGCGTATCGAGGAGACTTAAAATCATAAGGTCGCTTCTATAAGTTATGTATGCATTTATAGTGTTGACAAAAGATAATGTAATAGTCAAATGTTCAAAGATATATATTAAAATAAGAATTTACTAAAATATTTTTTTATTTTAATATATCTTGTATATTGAATATGTGATATAGAATAAGTGACTATGTGCGGTATAATGCATATATGTGATAAATATATATATATATATATATATATATATATATGAATATATATTTTTATTGCATGATGTGTTATGAACTAAATCTTTAAGTAAAAGAGACGATCAATTAAGAATAATTTTTAATATTAAATTCTAATATTAATTTTAGAAATTTTTATTTAAGAAAGGGGTATTAAAATAGTTTTAATATAGAATTATTGTAATCTAAAGCATTACTATGAAAAAATATTTTTTTCATACAAAGGTGTGAGTAATACATTTTTTTGAATATTATGTAAAATAAGCATAATTTGTGAAGGAAAATTTGTGAAGGAATTTATTCCTTCACGGGAGGAGGAGTTTTCTAGCGAAGGAAAAGCGAAAAAAAAAAATAGTGACAATATTGTTATTTTGAAAGAAATATCCTTCACAATTTAGATTTTTTCTTTTTCACTTAAAATTGAGATGATATAAGGATGTTTAAGCGTAATTTTTGATGAAAATTCTGAGAAAAAATATTATTAATGAAAAAATTATTATTCGCTATACATAATTGGTGAGAGATTTTTTGTGAAAAATAAAATTAGTCACTATTTTATTAAAATAATTTTTAAAAATAATTATAATGAATATAAATTATATTATATATAAATAGATTAAATTTTTTACAATAGTAAATTTACTTTTAATAATACTTTTAAAATAATTTGCGATATCAATTATTTTTGTAATAATATTAAATATATCACTTTTCGATTTGTCTTTAGCTTCAACTTCACTTGATTGAGTTTATTCCCAAACCTTTCTCTCGCCATCTCGAACCGGTCCTCAACCATATCCATCTCGAACCTTTGTCTCCATCCATCTCGAATTCTCGATCCATCCATTCCTTTCCCACCTAAGACCGGCCAACCTCCAACTCGTTTCGATTCACTTTTCGGTCTTCAATCTTCACTCGTAAGTCACGAGCTCACGCATCACTTCGCCGCCTCTCCAACTTCAGAATCCAAAATTTTCTTAGGCAATTTTGAGTTTATTTTGATATTTTGATAGACTCCACGGCACGCTTGCGTGAGGTGGTCGCCGCCCCGATCGTTTCTAGCATAGTTGTTGGGTGAATTGCTTGCAACACCTTAACCCCTCGCCTATATGTAGACGGTAATCTTGATACAATTGCTCGCGTTCGAAATTCTGCGTTGAATGGACACCAACGACACCTTGACCCCTCGCTTATATTGAAGTGGTAATCTCGGTACAATCGACGATTGATGCGGTAGAAGACGCCACACACAACTATGAATTGTTGTATGATAAGTCAAATTGAATCTTAAAGAAATAACTAAAAAAATACTTAGGAATTCTTCAAAGAACCAAAAGTAGAGAATAACCTCACAAATAAATTGAATAATGAATAATGTATAATGTGTTTGATTACATCAACTTAGACCTCTATTTATACTACTCAAAACAATTCAAATCCTAATAGGAATTTATAAACTATAACCCTAATTTCTATAAGGAAATAGAAGTCAACTTGGAAAAGAAATCCTAATTACAATAGGATTTAAAACTAATTCTAGATCAAAAATACTTTCCTAGCCGCATAGGAATTATGTTAAAATTGATATTCCTTTATAAGCCAAAATTCGTGTACTACTAAGAATTTATATGGACCAGCTTGATGATTGTAAAAACGTGGCCCACCAAAAATAATATCTTCTTTGAATCCATGCATTGCTTCATGTATATTATTATTGACAAACCCACTTGAATTGCTAAGTCTCGATAACTTGAAAAAACATATAGCCCACGTGATCAACAACCTCGCCAAATTGCCATGTCACGATATATATAGCCATATAAAGTCGATGACTTTTAAAAAAAAAAAAATGCCCACATAATAACTAATAAATTAATTAAACCAACCCATGCGGTTCACTTGAATAATCTTTAGCCCAATTACTTGAAATTATTTGTTGAACACTTGACACTCGAGTCGATAAATTGACGAAAAATTCTGACCCGGTCAATCTGTCATCATTCCCCTCCTCTTCAAAAGGATTTGTCCTCAAATCTGGCATCCGCTCCCCTTGAAAAGGATTTGTCTATAAATCTGATCCTACATCAAAACAATCAAAGTTAGAATCACCAAACAAAACATAACCACAAGTCTCACCTGGTAATTTAAATGAATAAGCAATATCAACAACGCAAGCAAGAATTTGAAAAGTTCCAACTCCTCTTGGATCAAATATCAAAATGAAAAACTCTTCATGTGATAGATTTTCCCAATGGCGAATTCCCGGATCAAACGAAATCTTATGATCTCGATCATTTTCAAATATAACCACGTCAATGATCTTGGGTGAAATATCAACTTTTGAAATTCATCAGGTCGCATAAGCCCATACACCTAAATCCCTGGATTAAACACAAAATAAAACAAATCAAAAAGTTCCTTTTGTCTAATCACAAATGAATCAAATAAATCAAAATCACATGCATAATCTAATACAACAATATTCAAAATACTTCCCTTGTAAAATCTCAATGCATTGATCGAATTGAATTGCACGATCCATGTTTCCCTCGATAAATATGATCCTATCATGAATCTGCAAAACACAACCAGCCTTTTTCCTTCCATTGACATTAACACAATCAAAATCCCATAATAGCACCAACGGAATAAAAAGATCACAATCATAAGTTGAAAATTCAATAGCATATCGACGATGATCACAAACAAACTCAACACATGCTAAAGAATTTCCCAAAATGTTGACAAAAATCGGAATATCATCAAAATAGAGAATAACAATTTTTCCCATAAAAGAATGTAAAATATAATTCAACAATTCCATGGAAGTATGCAATGCCTTAGCTAATCCAAGTGAACTAACTAAACATACATGTAAATCATATCTCAATCCATCTTGATGATAAACACTTCTCAAAACAAAACCATATGATAGAAAATAATACAATGAAGATTGCTCTAACGAAATAACATGATTACTACCATTGTCAACTAACGATAATTCATGTAAAGATTGACTAGCATGAAACCCTAAGTCAATATTTGGATAAGAAAACCTAGAATTAATTTCATGCAAGTAAGTACATCAAAAACGAGAATATATATCATGATCATAAATTAACTCAACATAAATCAAATATCCTCCATAGTTTATGATAAAGACGATTTTACCCTCAAAATAGCTAATAACAAATTCAATGGAAGCATGCAAAACATGTTTTAGATAACTCATGAAAATACTAGATGCATCAGTTAATCTAACAGAAATAACTAACCACCTATATAACTCACATGCTAAAACAATTTTCCTTTTATCACTATCTCTCATACTAATTTGATTAGGCATTGTCATCACATGATCATTATCACATGTAGATAAAACACAAGTACTATGCAATCTATCAAGCATATTATCCAAACAAGAAAAAGAATAACGAAACTTGTTTACCAATTCAAAATCGACAAACAAACTCGTTGTCCCATCCTCCTTAGTCACTATGATCTCATAATCAACACATGAACTCGTGTCTTCTCTCACGATACCCACTTTCACCAACTCTCCAACCCGCCTTGGTAACTCCGTCGTCTCCTCGAGAATACTATCAGCTGATCGGTACGGAATGATAGTATGGGGTATTTCATCAACAACCTGTACAAGAGACAAAACAAAACTAGACAAAGAAGAATCATTAGCGTTAGTATTCAAAAGCGCCGTCTTGTACGAATGTACAGTCATTGGCTTTTCAAAATATAACTCACTTTTCAACTCACTCTCTTTTTCATAGTCACATATTTCTTCTCTCTCTTCTTTATGCTCACCCTCTCATTTGTTTTTCTCTCGTTTATTTTCAAGGTCACTCTTTTCATTCTCTTTTTTTTTTCTTTTCTTTTCATCCTTTTTCTCAATCTCTCTTTTCTTTTCATTCTCACTCTTTTCAATTTTTTCTTTTACATTATCAACCTTTTGAACAATTTCTTTTTGTCGATCTTTTCCACATGCATTTTCTTTTACAAACTCATCTCCTTGATTACTTTCTTTCGGATGTTCACCATCTTGCTTTTGATCATGGATTTCATCTTGAACACTCGAACCCAATAACTCTCCTTGGACCACATATTCTATAATTTCTTCCACCTCCCCATTGATCTTGTTTTTTTGCGCCTTAGAAGTATATTGTAAGTGCATCCAATAATCTTCCTTGTTTACTTGTGTGCGAACACTCCTATTATTTTCTACTGTAAATCGCCTTGAAGGTTGCTCTACATGTCTTTGAGATGTATACTCCTCCCTCCTGTCACGTTGTACTGGAGCAAATCGCTTTCTCATCGTTGTTTTTAATTCTGCCCATGTCTCGAACGGACGCTCCCCATGTTTTTGTTTGCTAAGCTGCCACCATATAATTGTATGATCGGAGAACTCTTGAACTGCCCGTTTGACCTTCCTCCTCTCGGAGTAATCATGACAGTCAAATTCTCGCTCCATTTTTCTCTCCCATCTTAGATATGCCTCTGTATCAATATTGCCTTCGAAAGTATTCCTTCGAGACCCATAAGAACTTTCATAATTGTAGCCATACATGTTTGCTATAAAACAAAGGTTAGTAGATAAAAATTTTCCTCACACACTCCCTTATGTGTTTCGCTCAAATAATGATGAATCACTCGTGTATCGCTCAAATTTGGCTTTTACCCTCTAATAATCTTACACTCTTGCCTTTTACCTCTAATATTCTCTCTAATAGGTTCTTATTGAATTCCCTAGCAAAATTCTTGGTTTTACTAATCAATTCAAAATTACTTATCACAAAACAAAATTATAGATGGTGTAACTATAAGAATATCACAAAATCACTGATCGATTGCCTTGTACTCCTCTTGTATGCTTCAGATTTGTAAATTGTAGCTCCATTTCAGAATTGATGATGACGGAACAGTATGAAATCTTCGTTGGAATTTGATGATTTGATAGTGTGCTACAAGTTTGGTTAGCACAATGAAAAAAATAGAAAATTTTCTTTTCTTTTTTTTTTTTTTTTTTTTGCAATATATATTTTATGAGAAAATTAAAGATAAGTAACTTCGCTAGAAAGGCTTAGCTCGATACCAAATGATAGACTCCACTTTGCGCTTGCGTGAAGTGGTCGTCGCCCTCGATCGTTTCTAGCATAGTTGTTGGGTGAATTGCTTGCAACACCTTAACCCTTCGCTATATGTGTAGCGGTAATCTTAATCTTGTACAATTTCTGCGTTAAGAATTCTGCGTTGAATGGACACCAACGACACAATGACCCTCGCTTATATTGAGCGGTAATCTCTAAGACAATCGACGATTGATGCGGTAGAATACGCCACACACAACTATGAATTGTTGTATGATAAGTCAAATTGAATCTCAAAGAAATAACTAAGAAAATACTTAGGAATTCTTCAAAGAACCAAAAGTAGAGAATAACCTCACAAATATATTGAATAATGAATAATGTATAATGTGTTTGATTACATCAACTTGGACCTCTATTTATACTACTCAAAACAATTCAAATCCTAATAGGAATTTATAAACTATAACCCTAATTTCTATAAGGAAATAGAAGTCAACTTGGAAAAGACATCCTAATTACAATAGGATTTAAAACTAATTCTAGATCAAAAATACTTTCCTAGCCGCGTAGGACTTATGTTAAAATTGATATTCCTTTATAAGACAAAATTCGTGTACTACTAAGAATTTATATGGACCAGCTTGATGATTGTAAAAACGTGGCCCACCAAAAACAATATGCTGCTGAATCCATGCATTGCTTCATGTATATTATTGTTGACAAACCCACTTGAATTGCTAAGTCTGATAACTTGAAGAAAACATATGGCCCACGTGATCAACAACCTTGCCAAATTGCCATGTCATGTATATAGCCCATATAAAGTCTGATGACTTTTAAAAAAAACTGCGGCCCACATGATAACTAATAAATTAATTAAACCAACCCATGCGGTCCACTTGAATAATCTTTAGCCCAATTACTTGAAATTATTTGTTGAACACTTGACACTCGAGTCGATAAATTGACGAAAAATTCTGACCCGGTCAATCTGTCATCATATTTAGTTAATTGATTTCTCTATATTTATGTCGATTTGTCTATATATGGCATATGAGTGTTTAGGGCTCTCTTTTTTGCTGGTAGGTGTCAAATGGGTGCGTACTTTTTAATCCCTACGTTTTAGTCTTTTTGCTTTCTGGTACTACTGTTCCTACATCTTATTCGTGTTGGGGTGTTACCAAATATATAGATATAGGAACTTAAGGATGTGAAAATTAAAATATTTGAGAAGAAGACTTATTTAGTCTGTTAGAATTATTTCATTGCGAGAGTTTACATATTATCTTGGGTGCTTTAATTCCCTTTACGAGTTACTAGATGGAACATGATTTTCTTTTGATCTCGTCTCGAAATGATTTATTCGTCAATTTTAGCCATGTCTTTTCTTATTCTGTTTCAATAATTTATTGACTTAGGATGTTTCAACTTGGTGAACTCTTGCATTGGCATTTCAAACGATAGGTGTGGTATATGGTGACATGGGCACAAGCCTAATTTGAGTCATTTAAATCCTTAACTAATGTAGTTTAAAATTTCAAATTAGAAGAACTCATTTCAGTGTCAAGCTTCAACATAATCAAAATATAACAAATAAATAAATAGAATTGAAGTTCCTAACCACTATATTTGTAAAAGTATTGTACAACTGGAGAATAACATCAAAATCACACCTGTGTTATAAAAGATATGGAGACTCTAGTAGTTAGGATATCCTTGATGGGATGGCTTCCCTCAAAGATATTATTTTGAGCAACCATAAAAGATGTCATTATATTAAAGGAAATATTATTCTGGTTTCCTGCCTCTTCTAACTTGTATACAAACTAAGTTGTTGATTTGATGCATTAAAATGGTAAAAGCTTAATGGTTTAAGAGTACGTAATTCTCAGTTCTACATAATAATCGAAAATAGGAGGATCTAGTACGGTTAAAAAACAAAACTTTAGGAATGTTTATCTTCCGATCACTAGATTTCAGGTTAGATTGCTTTCATCCCCGGTTATAAAGAATCTGTTCCTCCTCGAACCACAACAAAAACTCGTGTTTGAAGAATATGGAACTTATGAGTACCCTTCTCATCATGATCTTTTGCATACGATCGCCTTGGCCTTCACTAAAAGCGTGATGAATTTAAGGAAACAAAAATAAGTACAAATACAACGATCAAAGACAATCCAACCCCCAAACTCCCCATTATCCATCCATAAGGCACATGATCCTTGTGATGTTCCACATTCGCTACAAAACAAATAGATATCAGTCATTAGATATCGAACGTACAATGATACAGACGACATATTAAGTGACATAATAGGTACTTATACACAATAGGTACCTCTAACTGTAATGACTCAGAAAATCCTATGAAATATTCAATTATTATAATGTCAAATTTTGAGGATAATTTTTTTATTTATTTATTTCACATTGCGACAAAACTATTATTTAATAGTTTATTTAGCATCTTGATTTTTGAATGATAAAGAAATAATGTACCATCATTAGTTAAGATTACATGGAATAGTCATTTTAATGATATATGTGCTAACTATTGTTGCTAGATAAAATAATAGATAAAAGTCCATGTGTTTTAATTTAACAAGAGTCCATATTAAAATATTGGGCCATAATAAATTTTTGCCATGTATGCTTGCAAGTCTATTTTAATTAATTAGGATATGGGTTGGGTTTATAAGAAGATATAATGAAAAGGGGGCTAATTCAAGCCTATTTTTAAAGACCAATTCGGCAGCCCCAATCATTAACAAGAGTATTGGTCCAAGCCCAAACCAAAATTTGTCATGACTCAATCCTGTAAACCCATTAGTGTATAACCAGCTAGCTGCTTCAAACTAACTAAGAAAAACTCGGGCATAACTTGAATACATAGTCAGACAGCAAGCATATGGTTTCTAAGTTAGTTCTGTTTTAGCAGGTCAGTTAGATTAATAGCAGACAAATAGCAGGTGAAATAGGCTTGCAGAAGATAAGGGGTAGTAGGTGAGCTAGGGTGGCTGGAAGGAGCCAAAGGAACTAGACTAGTATTGATTGCTCCCAGCTTGGTAGGGAGGCTGGTAGGGGCCGGCTAGGGGCAGAGCTTGGCATGACCAGAGAAAGAAAAGTTCAGCTATTTAACCTCATGTCCCACCCCTCAACTGACTTCCCAAGGCTTTAACACAGTAAGAAAGAAAAAGAGAGCCAACTGAGAGTGATATTAGCAGAGTTCGGCTAGAGGGGAAAAGGAACTGAGCAGCTCAACCCGCTTGACACCTTCGAATCAGCAAGGTAAGCCAATTCTGGCCTTTCTAATCTTTCCATTCATTCTGGGTAGCAACTGAACTGATAAATGATTAGGACGGCTATTGACTTAATTAGCAAAATGAACTGTCAGTGACCAGAAAACGTGTATGGCTGTTATGGTAACTTAATATGATGACTGTTTTCATGTTATTTGAACTATTGTGATTGGGACTGTTTAGTGTAGTCCTATGCTTGTTGTTGTTTAAGCCATACGGCTGGGAGACAATGAGCTAAGAGAGTATGTAATATATGCATATATAAGAACTGCACTCTAGGTGTTTGATGATTTGCCATGCTAAGGACTGATTTAGTTTATGGTTTATGCTAACTGTGATTTAAAGAAAAGGATATCGAATAAACCATATATTATTACTAAAGTATCGAGCATGCTAAAAGAGTTCACCTTCTCATTGTAACTAGTTGAGTAATATTCAAGATTGAAACTAAAGTAACATAAAGGAGCTGCTATACTGTTAATATTAGGGTAGCCAGTGATTACTAATCAATAGGGACAACCTCATTAAAGTGTTACTTAAGTATGTGAAATCAAAGAGTCTTACAAATTTTTCAAAGTTAATAATAATGTGATTTCGGTTAGCATGATTTGTGTTACCATATGGACTGCTGTGATGTTAAATGGACTACTATGAATGTGGACTGCTATATGCTAAAAGATTAAGCTAAGTGTACAGTCAGAACTTATGACTACAATATCAAGATAAATAATCAAGTAAAGTCAGCTAAGCTTGTATACTATGTGGTTTGGTATATTATGTAAGACTTGGCCACTATTTTAAAAACCTTGTATGCTAGACTAGAGGCTTGATAAGGACTGATATGGTGTAAGCTATTCAATACCAATCAAATATATGTTATGTATGATAAATATCATATAAAAAGATAGTATAAGCCTTTATATTGCACTTTCATGCTATCCTTGTAAACATAGGGGTAAACCATGTTTGTTTTTGGAAATTAAATCCTAAAGAGGGCTGTGTTGGCCTAAAAGCATAAAAACCTTGACTTAGATGCTTTAAATCATGAATATATGGTAGACAAAATGTTTGTGTTAGAAAGGCATACATATCAGTGCTTGCTACTGTTTTGGTGTGATGAACCATGCCTAAGATACTAATCTAAAACTGCTAAATGGCAAAATAATGTGGCTGGAAAAAAAAAGAGTCCCAAAATGGTTGGTTATTTATGATTGTAAATTATATTATCATGCCCAGAACTGGTATACTTAATGGACTATGACAATATACTTGTGGCTGGAATGAGCATAAATGACTGCTAGAAGGACTTTAGTTGCTATACTAACTGTTATTTCATTATATGAACTGTTATGTGTTGCTTTACTAACTGTTGTAGTATTAAAATTCACTACTATGCTATATTGCTATGTTGACTGACTGCTAGTCTTACTTGTGTGACCTTACTAACTGCCATGGTATTATGAGGACTGTATTGATGACTAAATATTGCACTATTGATGACTGAGTTTGAATAGAGGAGATAGGATGGGCTGTGGAGAAATAAGGAGGATAAATGGGTTGTAATATAAACAAAGGGCTGTGGAACTAGTAGCTTATAACCATGCCCACCAACTGTTTGATAAAAGACCTAAGAGAACTATTTTGGTAAAAAGGAACTGAATAGTAGAACAAGTAAACTATTTACTTGATTTACCCAACATATGTGATGACTGAAATGTTTTGGCATAGAAAGATTTTAGCATAGTTCAGTTTTTAGTCTAAGTAATTCTAGCTTGACAAACTCCTTTGCCTACTATGTTGAAACAGTCACTAAACCAATGAGCCAAAGCTTTATAGGCCAATTGGGATAACTTTAGAACTCTAAAAGATTATAGCCAAGAGGTCTGATCCTAGAAATCTAGCAAAATTGAGGTTAGAGGATTGCTGGGAATGGGTTAAGGAGCAGGAGGGCAGGAATTTGCTTGCCTAATGGCAGCAGTGAGGAACCAAATTTTTATTTTTCTGGCATGCTTCCTTGTGATTTTCTATCAGCATCAGTTATTAAAATATTAGATCCTAGAAGAGGTAGCAAAGTGAGGTCAAAAGAGCCAACTACTGCCCAACGACAGCAGCTGTAACCAACCACAATAGGTAAATGGCCCTCTTCAGTTTCCAAGATCAGATGTAAAAGCCATGCTTTAGTGGCTGCTTTTATAATGGGAGAAAAAAAAAGAACTGTTTGAGCAGACAACTGTTATAGCAGTTTTAGAAACCCAATTTTTGCTTTAAAGTGTGATTAAAGAGCTTACCTATCATGTGCAAACCTTAAGTAAAAGTGAGCTTCAAACTTAGAATAGGAAAGAAGAAAAGAGGGCAGGGTACTGCCCATTATTTTTAGCACCATGATTTAGAATAAGTAACTGTTATAGCAGTGCCTTGCACATATTGATTAGCTAGTATACTATTGTTTTGCTGTCTTGGAAAAGCCATTTTAGGCTTTATGGTGCAACTCAAAAACTTGCCCATCAAATTTAAAATTTAAATAAGCAAGTGTGTGGGACATGTCTCAAAATCATATAGGTAAGGAAAGAGAAAGGAAGTAAAGCTACTGCCTTTAGGCAGTAGCAGGTCACAAATCAAAGAATTGCTAAGGCAGTTCTAATTAGGTAGTTAACCTTGAACACAAAGCCTGCCTAAACCCCAAACGGCTAAACAAAGCTCGACTGCCACAAGTTGATCAAGTTGGGACTATTTTGGCATAGAGAGGAAAAATTAAGAATGTTCCACTTTAATATGCAAGAATAACCTATAAAGTGTTATAAGAATTATAAATTACTTAACCAAATGGTAGATACTTGCAAAATCATAAAATAAGCTACCTTGTATACTAAAATCACTGGACCAAGACATGAAGCATTAAAGTGTTAAAATCCTAATAAGGTATAAGCAATATATATGTTGTAATAATATTTGGTTTGTATTGTATGTAAAGGTCTCTAGAACCTGGGATTTAAGTTCGATATTTATGTAATATAAGACAGTTTCCTTATGGGTATTCTAGTATCGTGAGCACCATACCCGAGTTAAAGATAACCCGGATTTGGGGGCGTCACACTAACTAGTCATTCATTATATTTCTAGAGCACCATTCCCGAGTTAAAGATAACCCGGATTTGGGGGCGTCACACTAACCAGTTCATTCATTATATTTCTATGAACACCAACTTGATTTGCATCTCTTATCTATAACATCTCTTACCGACCATAACAAAACATCAAGATATGCTTCCAGGAATCTCTTCCATTATAAGACTTCCAAATTGCAATGCAGCTAATTGTTCTGATTGCAGAAGAATGGCTTTAATACTTCCATAGCTAATATAGAAACAATTAGTACCTGAAACATTGCCTGTTGTTGGTGTTGGGACAGGAGCTGGAGGAATGCCATTCTCCAAAGGATAAGGTTTGCCAAAAACTATAACAAAACAGATAAATAAATGAGAAACAGAGGATAATCACTATTAATACATTCACTCATTATGTATTAACAAGGCTTAAATTTGGAAATTTTCTCATATCATTGAATTCTCTTGATATTGCAGATCTTTTGTTATTAGGAATAGTAAAGAAAGAGAAGTGTCACAGAAATTAGTAACACTTACCAGACAAAGAAGTGAATTTGTCTTTCAAATCCAGTTTTATTTGTGGTAGGCCCTTGTTAAGACAGATTTTTTTTCACATTACCCAACCTAATTTTCTTTTTTCCCCTAGATTACATTAGCAAGTCTTACTTAATTTAGAGCATATGAACTTTCCATCCAATTAATTTTCTTACAATTGTAAGACTCCTTACTGACAATAAGAACAAATTGTAGTGCTATACAATGACAAAGTTCTCCAATTTTCGGGGAACAAGCATTTTCCTTCTTATTTAACTACAAACTGTCCAAACAGAAAATGATTTGAAAGCTCTCGGTGGACATCCCTAGGCGATGTCGTTGCCTTCTTATGTCGGATACCATAAGGTTTGCGTGTGTTGCGTACATATATATCTTATAATGATGGTTTGGAGGCTTGCCTACTTGCATGAAGCTATTGAACCAAAAGTTGTTCACCGAGACATAAAATCTAGCAATATTCTGATTGATCACGAATTCAATTCCAAAGTTTTCGACTTTGGATTGGCAACTCTTGGATTCGTGGAGAAAGTCACATAACTACCGGAGTAATGGGAGCGTTTGGGTAATGTTTGTGATTCCCTTTATATCACATTTGTGCCTTGGTCTTCATTTTTAATATCATTATTTGATGGGATATTCAACGTGTTTGATGAATCAAACATCATTATTTATGTCATTTGCGATTCGTGGCTCCGAATAGCATAGTCGTGGAATGCCACCGGATGTTATGACTTCACAAATAGTTAAAAGTATATGATGCTTGCCTCTTGTCAAATAATTTTGTTTCTACGATCAATTCTTTTTCTTAGTTTATAAAATATCTGGTTTCAATAATTTGCTCCCATATTCAAAGGACTTTGAGATGACACAATCTGCATTGTGGTAGATTTGCAACCTCCGAAAAAAGACAAAGAAGCAGGGCATAGCAGTGCGTTCCAGTTCATGTTTAAAAAAAAGAGTTTCGAGCCATCTTCCAAAATGAGTTGTAGATGATTTGAACCTTGATAGAGATATGTAAAAGGTGTAAAAGGTCATCGAGGATATATTTAGATTCTTACAAAAGTAAAAATGTCTACCCCTCAACTTGTTTTTGGGATAAAAGGCACTATTGAGTTGAGTTGATATAAGTAAAAGTAATATGCAATTTGTGATTTAATATCATCATCTTTTAAAATATACATTCCTATGAATATCAACATTGTTAAGAGTCCATTTGTTATTGAGTTTTATTTTTATTTTTTGTCGAAACATTTTTGTTTTTTTGCTTTGTATTTATCAACAAATGGAGGATTAGTTCAAGACTCTAATTGTGCTCTCACACTATTTGGAGGTAGTTCTTTACTGTATTCGTTGGTCAGCCAAAATATTGCCTTTAGTGGTGTAATATTTAAGCGTACTTCATTTGCGAGATCGCAAGATTTCATCGATTACGGGATGAAACAGCCAAGAGCCGCCACATAGTGGAAATTGTGCTAGGTAAACTGATTAAAACATTGCAGGTTACTGGCTTGATTTTCTTATATATGTTGTTTAAACTATGTAGGTCTACCACAACTTTCTAGTTTAGTGTTTGATGATGAAATTAGGTTAGATATCAAGTAAGCCTGGAATGCTAAACTAAATTTTAACAGGGCATTTTAGGTTTTGAAAGATAAACTTAATAGCTTATGCAGACGAGAAAAAGGGAACAACTCTGATAAATTTGTTGTTTTTATAGTTCCATCCTTCACTTGCATCAAAAAATTCATCTACACTCTCATCTGTTGATGTAATTCTTCTTTGCATGTTAGTGGTTTATTTTTCACCAGAGAAGTTAAAAAGATCTGTTTTCAGGTCATGCACCGAAGGTCACTTTTCAGGAGAGAGAGTTGTATGTTATATGTTAGATATGCTTTTAGTACCTATTCAAACACTAGGTCCAAATATATTTGGTATAATAGATTAGTTCTATTGGGCGTCGTGAATAGGCTTCTCTTATTTATGCAAATATTTGGACTGGTATAACTAATCTTGTTGTGCCTATGTTTTGCTCTAATAACAAATAAATGATTTTATAAAGATGTTCTGAATTGACATACTTACAAATAATATTAAAAAAAAATTATTTTGTTTTAAAACATATTAATTGGACTTTGTCATTGTTTGGGTCAAACTAGTTATTTAATTTATGTGGGTTAATACATATTAGTAAGTGATGGATAAAATTAAATTGGTAAAATTGGGCTTTAAACAAAGTGGATCTAATTTATAATTGTATAATTTAAAATCCTATTAAAAATTTAGAGTTAATAAAATATATTAATTAATAAGTAAAACCTAATTTTACTTGGCATTACTTTGATGGGTAACTGCCTGACTGGGGAAAAAGAAAGAAGGCGGTAGCAGAACAAAAGAAGAAGACGAGCAGAGGCGGTACAAGAATCAAGAGGAAGAATTGAATCCATGCGAGTCTCTGCCTGCAGGTTATTGAATTAATAGTGTAGTACTATAATCATTGTGAAATCATCATGTAAAAGTCTGTTGTATTTGTATAAGGCTTGTACACAGTTGATAGTAATTAACTTATTGTTGAGTACCATGTGAATTGGATAAGGTGGATATTAATTGAATAATAATGAATATTAAAATAATATATGCATGAATCCAGTAACATTAATGCACGAAAAAAAAAACGAAACAGGAAGGTAATCATGTTGCTGCAATTATTATGTTATTATATACATAGATATATTAGGATTGTTTATATCAATATATGTACCAACTGCGAGGCGTATGACTATTAAGTTATATAGATATTATATTTTAATTAGTTTTAGCCATGAATTGTATAAACGGAAATTGTAAATTAAATTAAAGTTATGTAATTAATTTGAATTAATTAGTTAATTTTACCGACATAAGTATAAAAGTTCTTAATAATAAATTTAATAGTATTATGTTATTAATGATTGAATTGTAATAAAATTTTATTAAATTATTTAGATTGAACGGAGAGAGTCTAAACGAGTTTTTAGAAAATATTTTGGGTATTACATTGCTTAATCCAGGTACGGATTCCATACTCTTTCAGCGAGACTCTTTTGTTTTTTAATTTGTTCGTTTCGTTATGCGTTTTGAAAATTAGTATTACCTCTCATGATTATTTCTTGTCAAATTCATTGTGATAATTTCGTTTGGCGTTCATAGTTGGAACTCATATTTGTACTCTGTAGACTAGTACAACATGTCTAAATTTATTTTGATATTTGTAGTAATGTGCGTATTAATATTTTTGGAGACTTTGTGTTGATATCTCGTTTGATTTAACATGTACATGTTAGAACCATTTTGTTGTGTCGCGTGTGTTGTGACATTATATTTTGTTAGAATCCGTAGGGTATACGAGCTATAACCACGTGGGGTACCATGAGCATGTCCTCTTGGCACCGAGGCATGACACCTTAGTGGCGGTGTGATCGATCCACAGCATCTCCGCTTTTGTGCTCCGGTGGGAGTTGGCCATTTGGTGTTTTGTTGTGGGAGGCATATGGGTCGACCCTAGTTTTCTGTTCTGTTCTGTTTTGCGGAGTGGTGATGTTTGTGCCAAACACGCTTTCTGATTTTGCACGCATCTGTATTGCGCAGTCCGATGTGTGATTGCCTGTGTGGCATTATTTGACGTGCTTGTGTGGCAAGGTATATTACTATATATTTTGAGCTCGGTATGAAAAAATATCCAGCCATTTGATTCAGCCTATCATTTTGTTGTGTTGGTTTTGTTCATTACAGTTCAGTTCAATTAATTGTGTTAGTTATTTCGTTTCATTATTCTTTTATTCTATATCCGTACTGGGCATTTGGCTCATGTTGTGTTTTTCTTCCAGCAGGTAATTAGGGGGATCAAGGGCAAGTGTGACGAGAGCTCCCTTCTATCAAATGGTTTATTTATATTTTGTTAGGCTATGATAGATTGATCTATTTAGAGTTGTAATAATTAGTTCAGATTGTGGTTTGAGCCGGTGACATTTATTATGGTTTGTCTTATGACATTAAATCGTTATGAGATTATTATTTTGTGATTTAGAGCATTGTTATATATATTCATTAGTTTTGTTGAGTTTTGTGTAACCTCTCTTTCTATTTCGGAAAGGGGGTGTTACAGTTCTCTAACATCATTTTAGGAGGTCTAGTCACATTCATGGCAATTATTTTTGGTGTGTTATGGAATGATATTGTTGAGATGCATTTTTTGTAGTACCGTAGTAGTACTATGATAATTCCTTGAATTTGGTGATTCTTGTTTTCTCCTTTTTCCTGCCATTATGTTTACAACTGAAAGACACTTGGGGATACTGGCATTTTATTGTCTTTGATTTTTCTGAATCATGTTAGTTCTTTCAATAGATTGTAAACTGGCAGTAAAGATGTTGGAAAATATAAATGATTCATGCTTACAACTTTGATAAATATTAATGTAAGATGAAAGAAAAGTTGAAAATATATGTTAGATCAATCTTTGAATCTATAGAAATTTTTGAACCTCTCTTCCCTCTCTGGGTTTCGCTTCTAAATAGTTTCTTTAAGGGTTTAATGTTTTGTGGTTATTTATCAGTATTTCATGTTTTTTTGTTATAGGAACAATTATGAAGATAAGTACAGGAGACAGAACTGTATAACTCAAGAATTCAGAACAAGTTGGCAAACAATCGAGAATTCCTATGGTTGATTAAGGCAGCACTAGCCCAAGGACATAAAGAGCCGAAAACAATTCTTAATCAGCTTGTCGACGTTTAAAACTTCTGAACTTTCATTATGGTCATATTTAAAAAGTTGGATATTTTGTTTAGAATGTTATACTTGATAAATTATTGATGTTAAGTAGAATGGATGATACTTTGGATTCTAATTTTTCTATTTTGGTTAAATATGATGGAGAATAGAAATTTAGTTATCTATTATTGGTGTTTTTTATCATTACAATCATTTTGGTTAAATATTATTAGTGTAATCTTTTTTCTTATTTTTAGATCTATAATTTTATATTTAGTTTTTCATTTAGTCACAAAAAATAATTTTGTCACTATTAATAACTTTTTCTGTGACGAGATGTATCGTCACTATAAGCATTCAATTAGTGACATTGAAAAATGTGTCCCAGAAAGTAACTCTTTGATGACAAATTATTTTGTAATATTATTTAAAATATGAAATGACTGACATAATTGCCATGTTAAATATATTATTAAGTGACGAATTGTTTTGTCGTCATTTATTTTTTTATTTTTGATGACGATAAACACAATAACATGACGAAAGAATAATCATAAATATGACAATATTGTCGTCATTAAAATTAAATGATTTAAATAGAGTAACATATTTTTGTCACTAAAATAATATCATTTAATGACAAAAAATGATTTTTGTCATTTAATGCACCAAGTTTTGATGACGAAACATAATATAGAGTGACGAAAGTTTCATTCAAATAGTGACGCTATTAGCGTCGCTAAAAGTAATTAATTATAGTGACAATGATGTAGATCGTCATCATAAGTTAAAACATTTAGTGACGACATCAAATATTGTCAAATAAACCTAATATCACGCTCATACGGTGACGGTCTCTATGACGATTAATAATCGTCACGAAATGTTTTAGTGACGAAAAATGAATTTTATGTGACAAATTTTAGCATCATTTTTTGTGTGATTTCTTGTAGTGTCTTCTTCGAATAAAAAATTACTACTAAATTCTCACAAACTTCAAATAATATTCCTTGTACTAGAGAAGTAGCAACACTTTAAGAATTCAATGATTGATTGTCGCGTAAATTAATGTCAACAAGTATCACTAAGCATTTCAAAATAGACTTGCATTTCATTGAAATCAACACCTGAAGGCGTTAGTGCGCCAGTAAGTAACAATGATGGCGGTGGTGGCGTGATTCTTGGTGATGGCCTTCTCCCTCTTCTCCCTTTTCTTTCTCCCTCTTTTTTTTTCTCTTGTGCTTCAGCTACTGTCGAGCGAGAAGACTGATAGATTAAAAGAATCAGTGACCGTCAATAGCAACCGCATGCGGTCGCTGACTATTTAATGATGTGGAAGTATCGGTGACAGGATCGATTCATTGATGTGAGAGGTCATAAAAAAAAATAGGGCGCCAACATTTCTAGCCAATTTTTAGGCGGTAAAAATGAAATAGCGACCACTTAGCGACCGCAATCGGTCGCTAAACAAAACCAATGACTATATTCAATGGCGGTCGCCACTAGCGGTCGTTAATAATAGTATCTGCGACCGGAAGTGCGGTCGCTAATATTGTTGGTCGCTGTTAGAGCATTTTCTTATAGTGTGGGAAGGGGGAAGTGGAGTTTGATGGTACGAAAGGTGACTGAAGAAAGAGAGGAGAAGAAGAACTGGAAAGGACTAAGACACGCATTAGAGTGTTGCGGCCGAAAATTATGGGGTTTAGAAGGCATAGACTGGTTATGGGAGGCTTTTTCTTGCAGAAAGATAGTAAAGTAATTGCGAATGGGGAAGAAGATGAAAAAGAAATTTTTTTTTAAATAAAGTTGGGTATTTGAAGATGATGAGTATTTTATATGTATATGATTAATATCAAATTATTTTTAAGTTGATTTTGTATGGTCAAATGTATAAATATACGGTCAAACCGTACTTATGCCCCCTCAATCGGAACACATGACAGTTTCGACCACTTTAATTTTTGGCCGAAATTTACAAAAGGGTCAGTTATGGTTACTTAACGGTACTTTGGGCAGCGAGATGAAAGCATTTAAATGCCAGGGTACGAATAGTAAAAAAGTGTATACATCGGAGTTCGATATGCAATTAATCCAAGAATTAATGACATATTTTTGACCTAGTGTCATATAGTGAAGTAGAAAAATTATTTATAACCACTTAACAAGTATATATAAAGACATTAAGTCTTTTTTCTAAACTTTTCTTTAATTCTTTTTCTCCCCCAAATTATGTATAGTTTGCCACAAATTTTTATGAAGTTAGCAAAAGTTCCAAAATTATTCTCTAATTTGACCCTTCGCCCCAATTTTGTTTGTATTATTTATTTTACAAACAAGCAATATCATATCGAATCATATTCATCAAGTCTACTCAGTGGCGGATCCACCTTAGGGCAAAGGGGTGAATTATGTTCCCTATATGGTTCTTTCGTGGTTTCTTTTAAGGTTCCCCTCCATCTGGGCCTCGGGCCATCGGTCCACCATCTGGCTAAAGGCCCAAGGTTGTTTGCTGCATTGTCCACCAAATATTAAGTGATTGAGGGTGCAAGGTTGGGCCTGTGACAATCCGAGAAATCGGATAGCCTTGTAATTAGGTTTTTCGATGTGAATATCTAATAAAATAAAATTTTTATGGATATTATTATGTGTTTAAAAGTCATAATATGACCTAAATTGTGTTTACGTATTAGAATATATGAATTGGGATTTTGTTTGAGGAAATAAAAATTTTCTGAGAAAAAACGCTATTATACTATTCATAAATTGCAGAAAACGCTAATAAACGTTCTTTTTCAAAAATTTTGAATTATGTCATAGCATTTATTTAAGAATGAGAGATGAAATCTCTAATAAAATAAATTTTGAGAAAAAGCTGTAAAAACACTATTCACGAGGAAAACATTTTTTTCGTTTTTACAATTTTTCAAAGAGCGACATAGTGTTTATTTGGGAAAGGGAGATTGGTGGCTAAATTGAATTTTCAAAAATCAATTTTTTGGCTAAACGAACGAGTTGCGAAAGCGTAACCGAAAAAGATAGAAATTTTAACTAGAAGATAAAATTACTAATTAAATTTAATGGGCTAACTAAGCCTAGAATTTGAATGGCTTGGTTAGGAATAAAAAGAAGGGGGTTAGGCTAATGTGCTAGTTAATTTACTAGCCTTAGTATTAATTTAATTAATTGAGCCCACGTATAGAATTATTTGTGGCCCAAGCCAAGTGTGGGGAATACCTAAAAA
Organism: Panax quinquefolius; assembly: GCA_020205615.1. Classification (NCBI taxonomy): domain Eukaryota; kingdom Viridiplantae; phylum Streptophyta; class Magnoliopsida; order Apiales; family Araliaceae; genus Panax; species Panax quinquefolius. Next base: position 131,318,004 of record CM035157.1, on the reverse strand, counting down.
GGAAGTCCAATGTAAAGCCTAAATTTGTTAATAAACCAAGCCCAATTGAGAATGTGATGCCCCCAAAATAGGTATACATCACCTCTGACGCCCCCAAAATAGGTCCATTCCATCCAACCCATTCTGAGTCGCCAAATACATGGTACAGAAATAACTACAACTTTATTAATACATTTGTCGTGCAAAATACGACAACATATATACTGTGAGTTTAAATACAATTATTGTCTTCTAGACAATATACATACCCAAATAAATCCTCATCATAATTATTTATACATTATTTTACAAAAATGGTAAGGACTACTAAACAACTCTCTCTATAACCATCATTCCATACCCCGACTGCATACTCATTTACATTCTTGCCTCCCGAGAAGAAAAATGGAACAAAAAGGAAAATGGTGAGCTCAACTAGCCCAAAGAAAGAATATTATGACTAAGATAATATACAACAAATTATAGTTAGTCTCCAACAGGAAAAATCTAATAGAATACAATAGACAAACCGGTTTTAAATCAATCTTCTTGACGGAAATAATAATTCATTAGAAGAGTTAAGTAGAGAATGCAAACTACTATCTTCTATATATGAATTTAAAAGTTCATCGTCGATATTTTATCCTGTAACATCAATCAATATATATCGGAATCAAATATTCATCTTTGCACTACTGAGGCCAAAGATATTCATCGATTAATCGTCATGTTCATCTAAACACTGCTCATCTGCACCACTCTGGGCCAAAGATATTAATCGATCGGTCATGTTCATCTCAACACTGCTCATCTCTGCACTACTACGGCCAAAGATATTCATTAAGAAATCATTCATCTTGCACACTACAAGCCAAAGATATTAAGTAATATCATCATTTAGGACCGAGGATGATGAAAAATATTTTAAAGGAAAGCGAATCCGGTGAAACAAAAAGAACAATTATTAAGGATTCAGTATTTTAAACAATCCAAGTTCAAAAATACTTCATAAGTAATCGAGTGGAGTAAAATTCAAGAATGATCAAAACATGGATACAATCAAAGCTAGTATCCATAATAGATATTTTGGACAAAAAGAAGAAATTTTATTTTTCGGTGAATAGTGTCGTATTCGTGAATAGTGCCGTATACGTGAATAGTGTCGTATACGTGAATAGTAACTCCGACACCAAAAGATAGAAATTTCATAAAAAACATCTTCACGCTTCGTGAATAGTACTCGTGAATAGTAACTCATGAATAGTAACTCATTAATAGTAACTCGTGAATAGTAACTCATGAATAGTAACTCGTGAATAGTAACTCATGAATAGTAAGCCTGACATGAAAAAGTTTCAAATTTGATAAAAATTTCCAACCAATATTTCGGCATAATGATATTGAAGAAATAATATCATTTTCGAATAAAATAACATCCCTTACCTCGAAAGACAGTACTTCTAGTTGAAACACCGGATATAGGTTATGACTTGAACTTGCATCGTATAGCAATACTCAAAGTATACTCAAAATACTCACAAGAATACACTCAATAATATAGAGAGTGAAATAGAGAGAAAACTTTAGTTTTTGGTGTGATTTTCAATTCTAACCTAAGCACCCTATTTATAGGAAAATGCTTAGAACACCAAAGCAGAAAATTTAATATAATATTAATATATATTTAATAAATTTCTCGCCCATCTAGACAATCTGATCTCGACCATCAACACATGTTAAAGATGCCCACGAACATTTAAAAAACGTTTTTCTTATTTAAATTATTTTAAACTTCCAAAAATCAATTATTTCGGAGCTTCGGAACTTCAATAATTCATAATAAATAGCCATTTTATCAGAAAATTCAAATCTTGCAATTTTTTTATAGGAAATTCAATTCTCTACAACTTTGCAGAAGAAAGTTTTTCCAAATTCCAAACAGAAATTGGACCGAAATCTACAAACGGGAGATTTTACAAATTTATAATCAAATTTCGGTCAAGAAATGGGTCCACCGACACACACAAAACATGTGTTATTCATTTAATGCCACAAAAATACTCTTCCTCCTCATATACTCACATATCGCGCATTCATTATAAAAATATCACCGTTAATATATTATTAAAATAATATATTTAAATGAATTATTTTATTAGAAAAAGACAAAATATTTGTGACGCCCCCAAAATAGGTCCATTCCATCCAACCCATTCTGAGTCGCCAAATACATGGTACAGAAATAACTACAACTTTATTATTACAACATATAAACTGTAAGTTTAAAGACAATTATTGTCTTCTAGACAATATACATACCCAAATAAATCCTCATCACAATTATTGATACATTATTTTACAAAAATGGTGAGGACTACTAAACAACTCTCTCTAGAACCTTCATTCCATACCCCGACTAGTACTCGCTACATTCTCGTCTCCTGAGAAGAAAAATGGAACAAAAAGGAAAAGGGTGAGCTCAACTAGCCCAGTAAAGAATATTATGACTAAGATAATATACAACAAATTATCGTTAGTCTCCAACAGGGAAAAATCTAATAGAATACAATAGACAACCAGTTTTAAATCAACAATTGCAGCGGAAACAACAATTCATTAGAAGAGTTAAGTAGAGAATGCAAACTACTATCTTCTATATATGAATTTAAAAGTTCATCGTCGATATTTTATCCATGTAACATTAATCAATATATATCTGGAATCAAATATTCATCTTTGCATTACAGGCCAAAGATATTCATCAGTTGGTCATGTTCATCTAAACACCTGTTCATCTTTGCACTACGGGCCAAAGATATTAATCAGTCCGTCATGTTCATCTCAACACCTGTTCATCTTTACACTACGGACCAAAGATATTCATCAAGAAATCATTCATCTTTGCGCTACAGGCCAAAGATATTCAGTAATATCATCATTTAGGACTGAGGATGATGAAAAATATTTTTAAAGAAACGAATCCAGTGAAACAAAATGACAAGGATTAAGGATTCATCCTTTGTGTGAATAGTGTTGTATTTGTGAATAGTGTCGTATACGTGAATAGTGCCGTATACGTGAATAGTAACTCCGACACCAAAAGATAGAAATTTTACAAAAAAACATCTTCACGCTTCGTGAATAGTACTCGTGAATAGTAACTCGTGAATAGTAACTCATGAATAGTAACTCGTGAATAGTAACTCATGAATAGTAACCCCGACATGAAAAAGTTCTAAATTTGATAAAAAGTTCCAACTAATATTTCAAAGATAATGATATTGAAGAAATAATATCATTTGAGAAGAAAATAACATCCCTTACCTCGAAAGACAAGACTTAGTTGAAACAGGATATAAAGCTATGACTTGAACTTGCACAGTATAGCAATACTTAAAGTATACTCAAAATACTCACAAAAAAACGCTCTATAATATAGAGAGAAAATTTAGGTTTTCGGTGTGATTTTCAATTCTAACCCAAGCACCTATTTATAGGAAAATCTTTAGAACACCAAAGCGAAAATTTAATATAATATTAATATTTATTTTCCAAATCCTCATACGCACACTTGCCAACTGAATTCAGCTCCTACACATGTTAAATGAGGCCACCTAAACATTCCAAAAACGTTTTTCTTATTTAAATTATTTTAAACTTCCAAAAATCAATTATTTCGGAGCTTCGGAACTTTAATAATTCATAATAAATAGCCCTTTTATCAGAAAATTCGAATCTCATGAGTTTTTATAGGAAATTCAATTCTCTACAACTTTGCAAAAGAAAGTTTTCCAAATTCCAAAGCAGAAATTGACCGAAATCCATAAACAGGCGATTTTTACAGCTATAATCAAATTTCTATTCGATAATTGTGTCCACCAACACACAAAATATGTGTTAAACATTTAATGCCACAAAATACTCTTCCTCCACATATACTCATATATCCCACATTCATCGTAAAAATATCATCATTATTATATTATTAAAATATAATAATATATTTAAATGAATTATTTTATCAGAAAAAGATAAAATTTTAATTTTCAACAATTATCATTTTAAAAATTTTCTCCATCTATATCCATATAAAATTAATATTTTCCTCATCATATAAATCAATAATTAATTATTCACAAATAATATTATAGAATCACAGTATTGGCAACCAGGCCGTTCCCAGGAAAGAGGGGGCTTTCCAATAAGGATCTTTCCTTACTGGCGCGCAATTAGGTGACCAAACCTCTTCTTAGACAGAACTTTCTAGACATTGCCAATAATGTTATCTAATAATATTATTCAGATAATATGAATTATTACTTCGATAATGAAAAATACTGTGTAATGACAATTTATTGAAACAACAGTAATATAAAATATTAATGCAGCAATTACTAAATTAATAAAATAAAATACTGAACAGTAATTACTATAACAATTATTGAGTAGTGCCATCTTACGTAAGAATTAATAATTGGTGCAATCTTTGTGCTCTTCTTCAACAACGCCAGTATTAGTGTGTTTTAACCAGGGTATTCCAACAAGATTATTCTGTAATAACTACGTCGTTATTTATAAACAACTTATATTTGTCGTTTTCTTCATCCAATCGCTTTCAGTTATGGGGCCCAAAAAAGACTCGCTACCGTCGCACGAATATTCCGATAGATAGTACGAATATTCCACGACCAAACGAATATTCCAAACAATAATGAATATTTTATAACCACTTGCTTATTGAAATATTTGCGTATTTTACCCATAACTATCCACATTAATCAAATCAACCCTTACTATTTCAAAATAATAAATAGAGGAAAATAAATTTCATTTATTAATAATTTGGGGTCTTCAATATTAATTTTCAACAATTGTCACATTAAAAATTTTCTCCATCTATATCCACATAAAATAAATATTTTCCTCATCATAAAAATCAATAATTAATTATTCACAAATAATATTACATAATCACAATATTGACAACCGTGAGGCGGTTCCTCAGAAAGAGGGGCTTTCAATAAGGATCTCTCTCTCATCTTGGCGCCAATGATTAGGTGACCAAACTTCTCCTTAGGCGTAACTTTCTAGACATTGCACAATAATGCTATCCAATAATATTATTTAGGATAATATGAATTATTGCTCAGATAATGGAAAATCTTGTGTAATGAAAATTTATTGAAACAACGGTAATATAAAATATCAATGCAAACAATTATTGAATCAATAAAATAAAATCTTGAATAGTAATTCATGTAACAATTATTGAGAAAAGTGCCTTCTTTACGTAAGAATCAATAATTGGTGCAATAAAAGTGTCTTCTTGTGTTTTAACCCATAAGTATTTTAACAAAGATTACTTGATGTAATAACTACGCCTGGTCATTTATAAACAACTTATATTTGTCATTTTCTTCATCCAATCGCTTTCCTTTATGGGGCCCACAAAAGACTGCGCCGTCGTACGAATATTCCCCGACAACAAGAATATTCCATGACCAAACGAATATTCCCCGACAACAATGAATATTTTATAACCACTTGCTTATTCGAAATATTTGCGTATTTTACCCATAACTATCCACATTAATCAAATCAACCCTTACTATTTCAAAATAATAAATAGAGGAAAATAAATTTCATTTATTAATAATTTGGGGTCTTACAACCTCCCCTCCTTATGAAATTTCGTCCTCGAAATTGACGTACGTACCTGGTGTTTTGAAAAGATGAGAATACCTCGCTTTCATTTCCGTTTCCAACTCCCAGGTCATTTCCTCAATAGCATGGTTTCTCCACAAAACTTTAACTTGTGGTATAACCTCGGTACATAGGACATGTTCTTTCCTATCCAAGATCTTGTGGTACCTCCTCGTACGTTAAGTCTTGGCTATCTCGTCCGGTTCTAACTCAATAGCGTGGTTCGGTCGTCCACATATTTACGTAACATCGACACGTGAAAAACGTTATGAACACGCCGTATACTTGGCGTAAAACGAGTCTACATAGGCCACGGTTCCTATTCGATCGAGAATTTCAAATGGATTAATAAATCGAAGGTTTGAGCTTTCCTCACCTCACCGATTCTCGCTTTTGAAATAACAACTTCTTGCACCTCCTTCTTCAAATTCATCGACTCCGGTGTGTAGCTTAAAATGACTTTAACTTTATCCATTAAAGTCGATTATACTCGTATATCATCACGTGGGTACCTAGAGTTTTCATCTCCATCTCTATTATTTGTAAATTTTACGAAATTAGTCTTTGACAATATCGTATTCGTGCTTATATACGATCTTCTACTCAACACGCCACTACCACGCTCTTTTCCGGGATGGCATGGTCGAACATGTCTTTGAAATGAGTCTCCTCTTGAGTTCTTCAAGCTCTTCCCACATTCCTTGCTCCATTCGAATTTTGTATCTCTACGAGTCATTGCGTTAATGGAATAGCGATTCGAGAATATCCTTCAACGAATCTCCGATAATAACCAACTAAGCCTAGAAAGCTACGTATTTTGATTACTGAGCTTAGGTTGTTCTCAATCTGTGACTCATATCCCAACCTTGGATAAGACGCTACAATGACACCTATCGGCTTACTACTATCGCACGAATATGGTGTCCCCTACGGAGAGTTCGGCGGTGCATTCCACAAAGGAAGTCACCAGATAAAGGCTCAGTACCAAATTTATAGTTGAATTTTAACTCCACAAGTTCAATAGGAGCCATTCGATATGAGATTTTAGAAATGAGTTTTGTCTAGGGTTCAAAGTCGATACAAAATTTAATATCGAAAGCTTTGGGAGTAAGCCAAGAAATTCTTCAGAAATACGTCGGAAAAATCAATAACAAACAGGAATATTATTCAAATCGGCGTGTCTTTATTCAAATCCATAACATGGACTAAGAAAACTTGACATCCATAATAAACGAATGACTTCATGGCTTGATATAAAAATGTTTGACTACAATGGTTTGATTGCTTGAATTGAATAACAAAGTTGCTTAGGAATATGAAAACTAACAACCTTACGAAAGTAATCAATTTCGGCATGATGAGTAGTTAACCTTAAAATCACATCAAAAGAAAATATCTCTATAGAAATAAGGTTAACAGGTAATGTGATAGTGCCAACCTGAATCAAGCAAGATTTCTAAACAACGGATGTAATGAAAGTTTCTCCTAATGGAGTCTCCACAGATAGGTCAAAGTCTAATTTCTCCGGAGTCAAGTTCAAACGTTGAACGCAAGCAAGAGAAATAAAAGAATGGGTAGAACCGGTATCTAATAAGGTATAAACTTCGCAAGAATTATAATTAACTAACCCATGCTAACTTCGTTCGGGTTCCTCACTTGTTGGGAAGTCATGACAACCGCTCTCCTTTGAACTACCTGGCTTTGACTTATGCAGGGTAGCATTTGGTGTCGTTATTATCGTTGGAATTGACTTTTTTTATAGGGCATATTCCACCTTCAATCGCTTCATCGTACTCCTGATTCATGATCTGAATCATCAATCTTCGATCCATATCGAATTGAGATTTACCGCTCTGTACAGGGTAATTTAAAACTCGATGTTGGGTTCTTCCAATTGCTATCCAAAAAGAGAAATGTATATCATCTATTTTAGCCTTTTTGGATCGAACGTCTCTTTCTACAATATCAACATGTCGTGTGGCTTTTACCCACGCATCCTTCATTCTCACTCGTTCAGTTGTTTCTTCTTTCAGCTGATCCTTGATATTTGAATTCTCAGATTCCAACTTTAATATCTTACCCTCTGCCAAAGCGTGATTTTGTTCGAGCATCACATATCGGGTAACACAATTTTGAATTGTTGTATCTCTTTGTTCGACGACCGCTTGCAGTTCTTCAACCTGTTCTTCTAGCTCATGAATACGATCTCGTAGTTCTACATTTTGATCAAAAATTTCTTCTAATAAATTCTCCTCAGGTTCCTCTTCTTCCTTACTCTCAGCTGCTACCTCTGCGACTAGTTCGGGTGCAACTATTAATTCTTCCCTCACCACATGGATATCTCTAATTCCTTCATCGCTTGATATTACATTATCCTGGTTGGTGATTAGAGGTATATCCACGGTCTCATTCACTCCATTGTTGACATTTTCAGTTGCCATCTTAAATACTGCCACAAAACAAGGGTTAATTAAACAAATTAACAAAATCACATATTACCCCTATATTATGACCAACCAACAAATAAGCTTAGGTAGGACACACTAGCAAAGGATTTACTCGTCTCTCCCCTCCTAGTTCTATTCCTCGATCTCCGTCAAAGATCATATCCCTAAACTCTGATACCAACTGTGACGCCCCCAAAATAGGTCCATTCCATCCAACCCATTCTGAGTCGCCAAATACATGGTACAGAAATAACTACAACTTTATTAATACATTTTTCGTGCAAAATACGACAACATATATACTGTGAGTTTAAATACAATTATTGTCTTCTAGACAATATACACACCCAAATAAATCCTCATCACAATTATTTATACATTATTTTACAAAAATGGTGAGGACTACTAAACAACTCTCTCTATAACCATCATTCCATACTCCACTCGTATTTCGCTTACATTCTCGCCTCCTAGGAAGAAAAATGGAACAAAAAGAAAAGGGTGAGCTCAACTAGCCCCCAAGAAAGAATATTATGACTAAGATAATATACAACAAATTATCGTTAGTCTCCAACAGGGAAAAATCTCATAGAATACAATAGACAACCAGTTTTAAATCAATCTTCGCAGCGGAAATAATAATTCATTAGAAGAGTTAAGTAGAGAATGCAAACTACTATCTTCTATATATGAATTTAAAAGTTCATCGTCGATATTTTATCCCTGTAACATCAATCAATATATATCTGGAATCAAATATTCATCATTGCGCTACATGCCAAAGATATTCATCAGTTGGTCATGTTCATCTAAACACCTGTTCATCTTTGCACTACGGGCCAAAGATATTAATCAGTCGGTCATGTTCATCTCAACACCTGTTCATCTTTGCACTACGGGCCAAAGATATTCATCAAGAAATCATTCATATTTGCACTACAGGCCAAAGATATTTAGTAATATCATCATTTAGGACTGAGGATGATGAAAAATATTTTAAAGGAAACGAATCCAGTGAAACAAAAGAACAATTATTAAGGATTCGTATTTTAAACAATCCAAGTTCAAAAATACTTCATAAGTAATCAGAGTGGAGTAAAATTCAAGAATGATCAAAACATGGATACAATCAAAGCTAGTATCCATAATAGATATTTTGGACAAAAAGAAGAAATTTCATTTTTAGTGAATAGTGCCAGATTCGTGAATAAGTCAAGATACGTGAATAAGGTTAATAATGCGTGCGTAGTAACTCAAACACCAAAAGATAGAAATTTCATAAAAAACATCTTCACGCTTTGTGAATAGTACTCGTGAATAGTAACTTATGAATAGTAACTCATGAATAAGAACTCGTGAATAGTAACTCATGAATAGTAACTCGTGAATAGTAACTGCTTCATGAATAAGTAACTACATGAAAAAGTTTCAAATTTGATAAAAATTTCCAACCAATATTTTAAGCATAATGATATTGAAGAAATAATATCATTTTCGAATAAAATAATATCCCTTACCTCGAAAAGACAAGACTTACTTAGTCAAAAAACAGGATATAGGTTATGACTTGAAACTTGCACCGTATATCAATACTCAAAGTATACTCAAAATACTCACAAGAATACACTCGATAAATAGAGAGAGAAAGAGAGAAAACTTCAGTTTACGGTGTGATTTTCAATTCTAACCTAAGCACCTATTTATAGGAAAATGCTTAGAACACCAAAAGTAGAAAATTTAATATAATATTAATATATATTTAATAAATTTCTCGCCCATCTAGACAATCTAATCTCACCATCAACACATGTTAAAGATGCCCACAAACATTTAAAAACGTTTTTCTTATTTAAATTATTTTAAACTTCCAAAAATCAATTATTTTGAGCTTCAAAACTTCAATAATTCATAATAAATAGCCTTTTTATCAGAAAATTGAATCTCGCGCTTTTTATAGGAAATTCAATTCTCTACAACTTTACGTAAGAAAGTTTTTCCAAATTCCAAATGTAAATTGGTAGGAAATTCACAAACGGGCAATTTTATTGTGCTATAATCAAATTTCGGTCAAGAAATGGGGTCCACCGACACACAAAACATGTGTTAATCATTTAATGCCACAAAATACTCTTCCTCCTCATATACTCACATATCGCACATTCATTATAAAATATATCCAAGTTAATATATTATTAAAATAATATATTTAAATGAATTATTTTATCGAGAAAAAGACAAAATATTAATTTTCAACAATTGTCACATTAAAATTTTCTCCATCTATATCCACATAAATAATATTTTCCTAATCATAAAAATCAATAATTAATTATTCACAAATAATATTACATAATCACAATATTGATAAACTGCATAGCGGTTCGGGAAAGAGGGCTTTCTAATAAGGATCTCTCCTCTTCAAGCACAATTAGGTGACCAAACCTCTCCTTGATGTAACTTTTTAGACATTGCCAATAATGTTATCCAATAATATTATTCAGATAATATGAATTATTGTCTCGATAATGGAAAATCTTGTGTAATGACAATTTATTGAAACAACAAGAATATAAAATATCAACGCAAAGAATTATTGAATCAATAAAATAAAATCTTGAATAGTAATTATCGTAACAATTATTGAGTAGTGCCTTTCACGTAAGAATCAATAATTGGTGCAATACCGCAGTATCTTATTGTGTTTTAACCACCGAGTATTTTAACAAAGATAATCTGAATAACAACTACGTCATTTATAAACAACTTATATTTGTCGCGTTTTTCTTCATCCAATCGCTTTCCGTTATGGGGCCCACAAAGATCAAGGCCAGGTCGCATGCGAAAATTCCTCGATGTGAAGAATATTCCACGACCAAACGAATATTCCCTCGACAACAATGAATATTTTTTATAACCACTTGCTTATTCAAATATTTATGTATTTTACCCATAACTATCCACATTAATCAAATCAACCCTTACTATTTCAAAATAATAAATAGAGGAAAATAAATTTCATTTATTAATAATTTGGGGTCTTACAACCTCCCTCCTTATGAAATTTTCGTCCTCGAAATTTACGACGATACACAGTGTTTCAAAAAGATGAGAATACCTCGCTTTCATTTCCGTTTCCAACTCCCAGGTCATTTCCTCAATAGCATAGTTTCTCCACAAAACTTTAACTTGTGGTATAACTTCGGTACATAGGACATGTTCTTTCCTATCCAAGATCTTGACAGGTATTTTTATCCGCAATGCGGTAATCCACGTAGACAGATCATTTCTACAATTTAATAAAGAATGAATACGAATGGTCATTCACCATGCATATGGTAGTCCGCGTAGACAGGTTATTCCAATAGAATAATAAAGAATAGAATAACAGAAGAATTTCACCATGCATGCGGTAGTCCGTGTAGACAGGTTATTCCAATAGAATAATAAAGAATGGAGTAACAACCCTTACTAGTATTGAAAGAAAATAACTCTCTTCATGAATACGAAAGAAATAATACCCCTTACGACTGTTGAACGAAAATAATATTCCTACGAATATTGAACGAAGATGATATTCCTTACGAATATTGAACGAAAATAATATTCATATGAATATAAAAAATAATATCTCTTCAGAATATGAAATAAATAATACCCCTTACGACTGTTGAACAAAAATAATATTCCTACGAATATTGAACGAAGATGATATTCCTTACGAATATTGAACGAAAATAATATTCATACGAATGCGAAAAATAATATCTCTTCAGAATATGAAATAAATAATACCCCTTACCTCAGAAGAAGACTTGACACTGGAATAGTGAAGTATAATACCTTACAGTATAATACCTTCATCTTTTCCTTTATTTTTAATTTAGTCCTGCAAGTATTATCAAACTTGCACCACCTCTCCTAATAATACATCATGTGAATCAATAGTAAAATCATGTGAATCAATAGTTCTATACATGTGAAAAAAATAATTACAGTATAGTACCTTCATCTATACCTCCATTTTTAATTTAGTCATGAAAGAATTATCAATCTTGCACCACCTCCCCTAATAGTGCATGCATGTGAATTAATAGTACATATATGTGAACAAATAGTTATAAGCATGTGAATTAATAGCAATTAATTATTCATTTATCCAATTAATTATCCGATTGGTCAATATAACCTTCAGATATCAATTATTATCGGAATAGATGTCGATTTCCACTAACACTAATAATCCCAACACAATGGAAATATCAATTTCATCTTTAATAAACACGAACTTATTCATCATTAATATTATAACTCACAATATTTAACAACCAGATCATTCCCAGGAATTAAAGAGGGGGCGTTCCGATAAGGATTTCTCCCTATTGGCGTGCAATTAAGTGATCAAACCTCTCTTCGACAGAACTTTCTAGACATCGTCAATATTGCAAAAAATAATATGAATAAATTTATCGTCTTAATTATTGATTTAATAATAATAAATATTATGCAGATGATACTGTGACAATAATTGAATCAATAATATGAGAGATATTACGCAAAGAATTCATCGTAGTAATAATTGAGTATAACTGAGTGACTTCTCACGTAAGCATCAATAATCAATACCGTGTGCTACTATGCAACCACGAGTATTACTATACTTTTACCACCGGGTAGTTCAACAGTTTAACGGTAAAACTTTCGTCGTTATTTTCATAAAAAGATATTTCTGTCATTTTCTCATTCTGACAGTAATTCCGTTGTGGGGTCCACCAATGATTGTACCGTCGTATGAATATTCCCTGTTAAAATGAATATTCTCCGACCAAACAAATATTCCTCGACACAACGAATATTTTATGACAACTTGCTTATTTTGCAAAAATTTTCACATATCCCCCTTAACTTTAAACTTTTATCAATTTAACCATTTACTAAATAAAATAATAATTATAAGAAAATTGAATACTTTCATTTAATAAAATTCGGGGTCTTATAGAGAAAGTCAAAATTTGGTCAAAGTAGTGGAAGAATAAGATGATAAGTGAATAAAAAAAACAAAAGAGGGATAAAGAGAAGATGGGGAATATCCGGATGGCTAAAGGAATAAAGGGGGCATGTGTCACTTAAAATCAATTTTGCACATGGGATAAGATGATGAAAAGCAAGGAGGAACAATGATATAGGAGATGGGGGAACCAAGCTTTCCTTCCATGCTAAGTTAAGGAGACAAAAGGGGGACAAAGAAGGATGAAAACTTACAATTTTTAGTAAGTTTTGATCCTAAGAAAGTTAAACATTAAATGCCCCAACCTTATCCAAGACAAAGTTATTATGTAAGACCCCGAAATTTTTTTAAATAAAAAGGAATTTCCTTTATTTATTATTTTGAAATAGTAAGGGTGATTTGATTAATGTGGATAGTTAAGGGTTAAATACGCAAATATTTCAAAATAATGAGTGGTTATAAAATATTCATTTTTGTTTGGGAATATTCGTTTGGTGGTGGAATATTAAAGACTGCTTGGGAATATTCGTTTGGTCGTGGAATATTTAAATCTTTGTCGGGGAATATTAAATGCGACAAAGTATGACCATGTGTTGGGCCCCATAACTGAAAGCGATTGGATGAGGAAAAGCGACAAAGTTTGGGTGGTTATAAATAATGGCGTAGTTATTCTCAATTAAGACTGTTGGAATACCCGTTGGTTAAAATACAAGAATCTGGCGTGGTCAGACAAAAGAATGCACCGGTATCAAGACAAGATTGTTGAATTATTGATTCGATGCGTAGAAGGCCTTACTCAATAATTATTACGGTGAATTCTTGCTTGATAGTTTATTTTATTGATTCAATAATTCTTTGCGTTGGTATTTTATATTATCATTGTTTCAATAATTGTCACCGCACAGTATTTCCCATTATCGGATCAATAATTCATATTATTTGAATAATATTATTAGATAACATTATTGGCAATGTTTAGAAAGTTACATCTAAGGAGAGGTTTGGTCACCTAATCATTGCGGCGCCAAGAAGGAGAGATCCTTATTGGAAAGCCCTTCTTTCCTGAGGAGGAACTTTGGTTGTTATAATTGTGATTACGTAATATTATTTGTGAATAATTAATTATTGATTCATATGATAAAGAAATATTTATTTTATATGAATATAAATGATGGATTTATTTATGTGGTTATTAATGAAGGAATTAATGTTGAGGTGTTTTATCAAGTATTTTATCGGATTGGAGGTGTTAAAAGTCAAATCGGGGTTTTGAGATATATCATGGGGTTATAATTTTTAATCCCCAACCGTTGGATCGTTGTAATTTTTGGGTATGTTATACATACATAAGTTGAGTATATGTCCACAAATTTTGAACTGTTAAAATTCACGAATGATTTGTTGTGAATTTTAAGAGGTGTCGGATTGAAATTAGGTTTATAATTGATTTTGGTGGAAAATTCTAGAATTGAGTGGGCCCCACTTGTGGTTGGTGAAGAAATGTGCTGAATTTTATTTCAAATGTGGTGGGTGGCAATAGTAGAGAGTAAAGCCATCAGTGTGTGGTGTCAAGTCCGCTTGGCGGGCTAACATTTTCCTATAAATAGAGGCTAAGTTAGAATTGAAAATCACACCGAAACAAAGTTTTCTCTCTTTTCTCTATATTATTGAGCGTATTTTGTGAGTATTTAGATACTTTGAGAGTTCTTTATTGATCTAAGTTTCATTCAAACATCACTTGAGCCTTTCCTTCGAAATCATCGATTCTTTGAGGTAAGGGATGTTATTTTCTTCTCAAATGATATTAATTCTTCAATATCATTATCTTTGAAATATTGGTTGGTACTTTTTATCAAATTTGGAACTTTTTCATGTTGAGTTATTATTCATGAGTTACTTATTCATGAGTTACTATTCATGAGTTACTATTCACGAGTTACTTATTCACGAGTACTATTCATGAAGCGTGAAAATGTTTTTTTTGTGGAATTTCTATCTTTTGGTGTTGGAGTTACTATTCACGATATCTAAGACTTTATTCACGATGTCAAGACTATTCACGATATCTGGCACTATTCATCGAAAAATAAAATTTCTTCTTTTCGTCCAAAATATCTATTCGGATACTAGCTTTGATTGTATCCATGTTTTGATCATTCTTGAATTTTACACCACCGTGATTATTTTTGGGGTATTGTTGGACATGGATAAAACAAAGTACGAATCCTTAATCCTTAATCCTTGTCATTTTGTTTCTTTGGATTCGTTCTTTAAAAATATTTTTCATCATCCTCGGTCTTAAATGATGATATTATTGAATATCTTTGGCTCAAGGTGCAAAGATGAATGATTTTGAAGAATATCTTTGGCTCGTAGTAAAAGATGAAGCAGTGTTGAGATGAATATGATCGATTGATGAATATCTTTGGCGTGTAGTAAAAGATGAATATTTGATTTGAGATGAATATTGATTGATGTTACAGGATAAAATATTGATGATGGATCGTTAAATTCATAGATTGTAGTAGATTTCATTCTCTACGTAACTCTTCTATGAATTATTATTTCATTGCGAATATTGATCCTGAAACTTGTTGTCTATTGTATTCTATCGATTTTTCCTGTTGGAGACTAACGATAATTTGTTGTATATTATCTTAGTCATAACATTCTTTCTTTGGGCTAGTTGAGCTCACCCTTTTCCTTGTTGTTCCATTTTTCTTCTCGGGAGGCGAGAATGTAATGTAGTACTAGTTTGGGGTATGGAATGAAGGTTCTAGAGAGAGTTGTTTAGTAGTCTTCACCATTATTGTAAAATAATGTATCAATAAATGTGATGAGGATTTATTTGAGTATAAATATTGTCTAGAAGATAATATTTGTATTTAAACTCACAGTTTTATTGTTGTGATAATAAAGTTGTAGTTGTTTCTGTACCATGTATTTGGCGACTCAGAATGGGTTGGATGGAATGGACCTATTTTGGGGTCGTCACATATTATCTCTTTTCATTACATTTCATTTCATTTTGCTAAGTCAGTTGAGAGAGAGCTAGAGAGAGAGAGAAGCCTCAGATAGAAGGAGAAGGTAGAGATGAAGGAATAACAAGCATAAGTCAAACCTAACTAAGAAGAAGAAGAAGAAGAAGAAAGAACCTCAAGAGGTAAGCTGAAACCCTAACTTCCTTTTACCTCTTTAAAACTTTGTAAGTGATCTTGTTGATGGTGGTTGTGGAATATGATGTAGATTATATGATTAAACCATGTAATAGTGCAAGAAAATGTAAGAAAATCAAAGAAAATGGACCTATGCATAAAAGATGGAAAATGGACTAGTAGTGGACTGTTAGTGGCTATTTTGGAGCCATTTTGCTATTATGTAATTATGATTTATGAACATAACCCAATTGGAACGGAAGCAAAAGTTTGTGTGACGAAGTAATGACAGATTTTTTTGTAAAGCTAGTTAAAAACTGTAAAACTAGTGTGCGTACCGACTTTTGAGTCAATTTTTTGGGCAGTTAAAGCTTCCAGAAAATTTTATTTTTCTAGGGGTTTTGTAGTTCGTAGAACAAGGAATCCATAGCCTTCAGAACAGACTCATTCCAAGTTCGGACGAACGAGTTATGACATTCCAAAGTAAGTGCATCAAAACTGTCCAAACTAAAAATAACTAGTGTGAACCTTGACTTTTAGACCAATTTCTGTTCCGATTGGCTTGCTGAGATTTTTTTCTATTCTAGGGATTATTTAGTACACTAAATAAGGAGTCTGTAGACATAAGAATGACCTTTTTCCTATTCTGGAGGTGGGAGTTATGCCCTTTGGAAGGAGGCTAGTCAAAACTGTCAAAAGTAGAAAACGTTTTTGGGTTGGGACTTTTGTGCCACTGTTTTGGCCTGAAAATGAACTTGAAAAAAAATTCCACCTACGAGGATTTTTAGTAGATGTTAGGGTTAAATGCTTTGTAAGCCACTGTATTTTACGTCAACTTACAAATGGGTCACTGAATTTTTTTTTCTTACAGTCAACTCACTGTACTCGACTTTTCTAACACAGTTAAAAAAATCGTTAAATACTTTTACTTTAACGGAAAAAGACAGCTAAATTGCTGAGTTGTCCAAAAAAAAACTAATGTGGCGTCCTTGTGTGACGTGGCAGTGATTATGTGGATTTGGAGAAATTTTTTTATGAAGAAATGAAAAAAATATTTAAAGTATAATATAAATTTAAAAAGTGTGCCAAAAAAACAAGAAAATAAATAACAAATATATTTAATTATTTTTGTAATTATTATCAAATAAAATTTTATTTGTAATTAAGCCATTTATAAAATACAAAATTCAAAAATATGCTAATTAAAATTAAGGGAATGTGAAATATATTTAGGGGGAAATGAAAGAAAATTATAATAAAATTAGAAAATTTAGCAAAAAATACATGGTAAAAAATAAAAATAAAAAGAGTTATTTAGTTATTTTTGTAATTAATAGAAAATGTTTTTTGTATAATTAATAACAAATATAATTGAGGAGATTATATTTAGTTATTCTTGTAATTAATAGAAAATGTTTTTTATATAATTAATAAAAATATAATTGAGAAAATTATAAAATTAAAAATATTTTAAAATTAAAAATGTTTTCAAATTCGGACATTAAAATTATAATTGAGACAATTTTTATTTAGTTTTATTTTTTTTGATAATACATGGCAATTATAATTGAGGCAATTCAATCACCACCACGCACTTTCTCTCTCTTAACCATGAACCACCACCCTCATCCACCGCCGTCGTTGCCGTCGCCCCCCATTGACGTGAAAACCACCACCCAAATCCTGAAACAAACCACCATAATATTGGGGGATTAGTAAACTTCTCCGGGCATTGAAATCTTCCTGGACAGATTGGGGGATTAGTAGCCGCTCGATGCCGTGGATTACTCCGTTCGGACGGATAATATCGTCGGGGCGGATAACTTTTGTCCGATCGACAAGCTTTTCGTTTGTGGCACTATGAGTTAAAGATAATCGGGTGGGTTCTTGGTGACAGAGAGTTTTGTGCATGTTAGGCCATTGGGAAGAGTGAACCGGAGAAGGAATTATGTGAAAGAGAAGGAGATTTTGCAGGGATTTGCGAAAATGGTGATATCGTGGTGGGTGACCGCCTGCTCCAGTGTTTGGAGAGAGTGGTGGTTCATGGTATAATTAGGAAATGGTTAGCACAAAGTTTATTTTTGGGTAAGTTAGTCAATTGGCCAATAGAGTGTTGATACGCAGACGATGCTCTATGTGTATCAGCATTCTATTGGACAATTGAATAACATACCAAAAAAAACTTTATAGTAACGGGATCCGTATAATTATATTTGTTATTATAAGAACATTTTCAATTTTATTTTTTATTAATTATATAAAAAAAACATTTTCTAATAATTATTAAAATAACTAAATAACTCTTTTTATTTTTTAATTTCTATCATGTATTTTTTGCTAAATTTTCTAATTTTATTATAATTTTCTTTCATTTCCCCCTAAATATATTTCACATCCCCTTAATTTTAATTAGTAAATTTTTTGGATTTTGTATTTTATAAATGGCTTAATTATAAATAAAATTTTATTTGATATTAATTACATAAATAATTAAATATAATTTTTTATTTATTTTCTTATTTTTTGGCACACTTTTTAAATTTATATTATACTTTAAAATAGATTTTTTTTTATTTTCTTCATAAAAGTTTTCCTCCAAATCCACATAATCACTGCCACGTCACACAAAGACGTCACATCAGTTTTTTTTGGACAACTCAGTAGCTTAGCTATCTTTTTCCGTTAAAGTCAAAGTATTTAACGGATTTTTTAACTTTGTGTTAGAAAAGTCGAGTACAATGAGTTGACTGTAAAAAAAAAAAGTTTAGTGACCCATTTGTAAGTTGACGTAAAGTATATTGACTTAGAAAGCATTTAACCCGTAGATGTTACAAGGAAGAAAATGATGCGAGATTGAACTAATTCTGACTTATAACGACCAAATTATGAGGTTTGGAAAGAGGGGTTGAGCGAGTCAAAATGGTGTCGAACAAGACGCCCGTATATCGTTGAGCACGCCTGCCTCATTGTCGTGTCGAGACCTCGTCTCTTGGGGTGACTAGGCGTGTGGTTGGGCACGTGCATGTCGTGGGTTGTTTTCGAACGCCATGCAACTCTAAGTGACGTGATGCATGTCGGGGCGTGTCGTGGGACATCGAGGACGTGGTGCATGTCCATATCGTGCAATGCTGAGCGACGTGATGCACGTCGAGGCGTGTTGGGCGACGCTGAGTGGCGTCGTGCATGTCGAGCATGTCACCGCGCCGTTTCGTGCCGACATACGACATTTTTGACATTGTTCTAAAATGTTCCAACTTATAAAAGATTAATATTATAAAATAAATAATAATGAAAATAGACCATCATAGAAGGTCGTTATGAGGGTCATAGTGTTCCCAAAAGTCGCGACGTCAAAAGACATTTTTGAAAGGTTATCACGCTACTTTATTTATAAAACGTGAACAACATAAAATGAGTAATAATATAACGTAAACCAATATATGAAGTCATTATGTGGCTAATTAGTATATTATCGTTAATTAAATTGTGTAGGACAATTGATGGAAGATTTAGAGTATAAATTAAAGAACACTCCAGGCAAGTTTTTGAACTCCCATTCAATTGTGTGAATTGAAGTTTGCTAACTTACATAAAATTATATATTGTGCAAGTATTTTATGACCTTGTAAATTATATATTGTGCAAGTATTTTATGACCTTGTACAAATTTATTATTCTGTACAAGAAATGCGTTTAAATTGTAGAATTTCGTATGCAATATGAAATTCATCGAATTATATGATATGAGCTATGAAAAAGAGTTATTGCCATTTGATTCGGCTTAACTCAATTTGTTGAGCTATTCCAATCGGAATATTTATTATTGAGATATGAATTATAATAATTCTTGAATTGTGACAAGTTAATAATGTCTTATCAAATAAATTGGGCAATTGATAATATAAGTTGCACTCCGTGCAATAATGTGTTGATGTAAGTAGATGTGGTCAGGATTGCACCCCGTGCAATGATGTGCTTGTTAAGCATTATATTCAAGAACATGTTATTCCAATATCAGCACTTATGTGCAAAATTAAAGAAGAAATATTTTGGAATTGAACTATTGTAGAATTTAAGATTATGTTATTCATGAAAGGTGCTTAAAGTAAAGGGAAAATTTTATTCATGATTGTTTAAATTACTTCAACAATTATTATTTAATTGTTGAAGATATAGAAAAATATTATTCTATTCTTAAGATTATTGTTTATTCAACTACAAATACTTGCTGGGAAATTAAATGTTCACCCATGCAAATTCTAAAACCTTTACACCCAAAGCAAAAAGACCTGAATGGTCAGATGGTGTTAAGAGGAAAGAATGCATAAAGGAAGAAGATTCAAATGTATAGAAGTACATGATGTATTGTAATATTATATAATGTTGTAATATTATTTGAGATAATTTAATAAAGGTCTTCGTACTTGGGATTAGATCTGATATGTTGTAATAATATTGCAATTACATTCATGTCTTAAGATTATATTGAATGAGTAGTACCGTGAAGTACAGGGCCCTAGGGCTTTTCACGTATTTGGGACTCAAGTATGGGCCTACCCCTAATAGAAAGGGAAATTTACACTTCCTAGTACATTTTTTTTAAAAAAATTACAACAAAAGTTCATCTAGAAAATATTTAAAGAATTAATACATTTTCAATATTTTATTTACAAAATTAGTGCATTCTCTATATGGTGTAGTTGGTAGTCAAACATTCATATAAAGATAACCATTTTAGTTTTTGTGGGTAACAAAAAAAAAATTCAGAACAATTACCAAGTGTTACATGTATTTATTTTCTTTATCTTGTTAAACCATGATTGAATCAAAGAGTAGTCGTGTGGTTTTCCTCTTACTTAATGTAAGAAAAAAAAATACAAATATTATTCAATATTGTGTAACACAATCTCGGTTACCTTACATCAGTACAAAGGTGCAGCTGGTAGCCAAACCTTTATACATGCAAAGGTAACCATTTTAATTTTTGTGGGTAACCAAATAGTTTTAAAAACATCATTTCAGACACTACAAGAAAAAGGTTTATCAGCGACCGCCTATCAGCGACCGCATGCGGTCGCAGATATCCATCAGCGACCGCATGCGGTCACTGATAATTGTCGCACAAATTTTGGTCGTTGGGATGCACATCAGCGACCATAATTAGCGACCGACATATTTGCGACTGATATGAGCCGCCGAAATTACAAATCCGGTCGCTAAGCTGAGTCAGCATGGTCCAGGGCCAAAGCTGACGTGGTCCACATGGCAACATTAATCTTCAAATTTAGAAAACTATAAAAATTATTGCAGTTAGGGTTACCTGTGGGCGGCGGTGATAATGGCAGTGGTGGCGGCAGGCCGGCGGCGGTGACAATGGTAGCTAATTCTTCTCCTTCTTCTCTTCCCCCCTTTCTCCCTCTTCTCTCTATCTGCTCCCTTTTCTTTTTCTTCCGTCTGTGTCTTTTGCGAATGACTGATACTGGTTAGATTAAGTTTGATCAATGATCTTTGTAGCGGATCGTGCGTGGTCGCTAAATTTTAATGACATGGACTTATCAATGACCGCGACGCGTCGGCCGATATCAATAATCATAAAGAATCCTCGCGCCAACATTTCGCCAAATTTTGGAGGTAAAATTGTCTTAGCGACCACTTAGCGACCACATGCGGTCAGCCGATATTGAATGATTTGGATATAATTACTACCGCGGTAGGCGTGTATTATTATTAATATCGTGACCGCATATATGCGATCGCTGATATTATTGGTCGTTGATAGACCTTTTTCTTGTAGTGAGAACAGTTACCAAGTATTACATGTATTTGTTTTCTCTATCTTGTTTAACCATGATGGAATCAAAGAGTAGTCGTGTGGTTTTTCTCTTACTTAATAATGTAAGAAGAAAAAAATACAAAATATTATTCAATATTGTGTAACACAATCTCGCTTACCTTACATCAATAAAATGTCTGGTAATTGGTTACTCACAGTAAACATCCAGATATTTTTGTAATTGTACTTTTTTTTTTGATGTATTATATCAGACCTTCTCCTTGATATCATACTTTTTTTGTCGTTGCCTAGTTCATCATATCTCTCAATATCTCATCATCTTTCATTCTCTCTCTTACTATATACATACATACATACATGTAGAAAGATAAAGAGAAAGAGAGATGGTGTTGTTGTTTGTGAATATGTCAATTTTGTGACAAGCAGCTACCCCTCTTCTTCCTTCACTTTCTTCATTAGGCGATCCGCTCTCATGAGACTATATATATATATAGCCCGACTCTCTCCAGCGAACTGGAAGGAGCAAATTAAGAACGAACCGGCTATAGCGATGGTTTTTTCCGTCGCTATAGCATAAAAAACCGGCTTTCTATGCTACAGCGACGGAAAAAACCGTCGTTATAGCCAGTTCATTTTTAGTTCGCTCCTTCCAGTTCGCTTCTCTATGTATATAATCAGTTTAATTTTCCAAAACTTAAATAAACTCTTCGATCCCAAGATTGGCTCGCTCATTAATCTTCTCTTCACTTTTCACTTGAGGTACGTACGTACGTGTCCTCTTCTCTAATCTTCACGCATCTCCCCTCCCTCTCTCTCACACGTCATGTGCATTCTTTTTGTAATTATTTTGTGAATGCACTAATCTTGTAATTCTAATTATTGTATAGTAGTGTAAAGAATTCTAATAGAAATGATACACTAATAATTATATTTGTTAGTATTTAATCATTACTAGTATATGTCCTTTCGAAAGACTATTAATAATGACAAAGTAATAATTATGTTTTTAATTGAACAATAAGTATCACTAAAAATTTGAAATGTTGTTAAAACAAATGTAAAAGTATCATTAAATACATATTTATTCTGTCAGCATAAATATTATTTTGACATTATCATTCACCTTTTGAAAAGCAGTCAACAAGTAATAATAATAGTGATCAATCAGTTATAATTATTTGATAAATTAATACTACAATTATTTATAAAAACTTAAAGTAGGTTTGGAAAGAAACTTGTTCAAAGGGGGCAGAAGTGTGTAGTGCTAGGCGAATAAAATACTCGGACAAATTATAAAATTGTTCTCTCATATGTTTGCACGATTTTGTAATCTAGATATTAATGTTTCAATTTTTATAAAGTCATAATTAAAGTTTCAATTTTTAACAAATATGTCCCCTCTAACAGATTTTGACATAACATCTGAGAAACATATGCAATTATAAGGGGAAAATAGTCCGTAATATTAATAATATTTGTACATTAATATTTTTCTAACATTATTAATTGATGATAGTACGATTATACCATTCTTTTTAATTGTCACTTTCTTTTTATCCTCATTCAAGTTTCATCAACTCCATTTAAATACTATTCACCATTGTTAACGCCAAGATCTTTCTCCACGTCCCAATCACCAAGATGCGTCCAATATCCTGCACAGTTCAACAAGTCAACACCAAAAGCTTTGGACTACCGATCGTCGAGGATAGCTCCCGTGAGAGTCAAGTCAAAGCGATCACAAGGTCAACAATGGAGAGAAAAATATTATCTAATGCCTGAGAGAGATAGAATAAGAATCATAATGAAATGTGTGTGTTACTTACCCTCTTATGTGATCTTAGCCCCATGCATACTCCACTCCTCTTGCCATCGTGCCATCCACCATCTCCCGACACTTTTTTTCCTCACTTAGGTCATTTCGGTAGAAAGTAAAGCAGACTACTTTCACACTGCTACCCTTTGCTTGCATCACCGCCATATTCGAGTCCCATCCTCATTAATGCCATGCAAAGAAAGTGGCGGAACAATAATAATCATTGTCATTTGGCATAATGATTCTTGATTAAAGTTGGGTTAAGTGACAATTTGCATAATGGGCCAATTTAATGACTAAGCCCAAATAATGGAAATGACCAAGTGACCGGATCCAACCAGACTTAGCATAACACGATCCAAGGAGGAGCCCAATAAGTTCTACTAATAAGGAAAAGGATTATGGCCCAACATTACCCCCTAGTCTTATATTAAACAGGGTGTTTAATGAAAGACTATAAACAGTATAGGCCCAGGACGTAACAAACTATGATAAGTCATAAGAAATCCAAAGTGAAACTCACCAAAGCCCATCAAAATCGACCTAAATTGTTATCAGGTACAGAAGTGGGAAGCCCAATAGACGCACGCCCACATGGGTGAAGATATTTAGGTCTAAAAACGGACGAAACCTCTTCCCATTCATCATCATTGCAGTGAATTAAATGTGCCGCCCTTAATTACCGTGCAACTGTCAGTATAAAAGGTAAACTTTACCAATTCTGACGGTTTTACCTGCTAATTTGAAATTTGAACCTTAGAGCTTTCTTCTTCTCTGCAAACTTCTTTCTCTGCTTCACAAAATCTTAACAATGGTGACCGAAACCCCTGGCCAAAACTCTCCCCTTCGTGCAACTCCTATCAGTATCGTTTCTCCCAACCCAAACCCTAACCAAGAGGGTTCGAGTTCCAACCCCCAATCAACAACCATGGGGGGAAATCCTTCTCTGATCTCCTCTGCCTCTGATTTCTTCAAGGACGGGGAGCAATTCCCCCATGCCAACATCCGTTCTTCAGTCACGGAATCTGAGATATGCATGCTCAGGACTCGTTATCAGATTCCTGACATGTACGCGATAAGGGCCCCTGCTCCTGAAGAGCGTATGTACCAGCGACCGGACGGTTGGGTCGCCATGCCTGTCACTTTCCTGGAAAAGGGGGTTCGCCTACCTCTCCATGTCTTCATCATTACCCTCCTAGGGTTCATAGGAGTGGGCTTCGCCCAGTTAGTGCCCAACTCCTACATCCACATCCTGGCATTTATTGCCTTCTGCCATGAACTAGGGATTGCTCCCTCTGTCGACATCTTCTTCACCCTCTTTTCTGCTGGTAGGTCTCGAGAACGAGGCTTCAAAATGTTAAGCAAGCAATCTCCTCGACCCAACACGAGTTCGAGAGGAGACCCTGATGGATACTCCTTCAAAGCAACAAGGGTTGGCATGAGAAGTGGTTTTTATCACGGACACGAGATCTCTTCTTCCAGACCGGACTACCTCGGCGACCGGGTCTCTGCGACTTTGGAGACATATCCAGAAGGACGGGTGAGGAGATGGCGAGACTTTTGAGGAAGATTCCTCCAAAAGAATGGAGTTTCACACTTCGACTAAACAAGCTCAGTTATACGACCACAAATGTAAGTTTTGAATAACTTTGTAACATAATTTCGAGCTATATAAGTGATACATGTTTTGATACATGGTTTTTGCAGTTGTGTCTCGATCAAACCGACTTCGGAGGTGAGAGACTGGAAGATTTTTTGGCGGAGGATGAATGTAGATGCAAGTGAAGAGCATCCGTCAAGAATCTTCCTGAGTTAACCCCTTACCACCGATCCACCAACTTCTTCCCTTCAAACCGATTTAACCTCAAACCTGATGAACCCAACATACCCAAGAAAACCTCGGACCTCACCAAGAAAAAAGATCCGCCAAACGATCCAAATCCACCCAACCAGAAACAAACACCGAAAGTGACCCTGAAACACTGAAAGTATTTGTGAGACCCCAGATTTTATCAATAAAGATTTAAATTTTGTCGAAATAATTTTTAATATTATGGTGTGAATTTGAGATAATATTATAGTTGTGGGTAGTATTTATAAATTTTGCAAAGTATGCAATGTGACGCCCCCAAAATAGGTATACATCACCTATTCTGAGTTGTCAATACATGGTACAGAAATAACTACAACTTTATTATTACAACAGTAAAACTGTGAGTTTGAATACAAATATTATCTTCTGATAATATCTATACTCAAATAAATCCTCATCACATTTATTGATACATTATTTTACAAAATGGTGAGGACTACTAAACAATCCTTTCTAAAACCTTCATTCCATACCCCGACTGCACTCGCTTATATTCTCGCCTCCCGAGAAAAATGGAACAAAAAGGAAAAGGGTGAGCTCAACTAGCTCAAGAAGAATATTATGACTAAGATAATATACAACAAATTATCGTTAGTCTTCAACAGTGAAAAATATAATAGAATACAATAGACAACAAATTTTAAATCAATATTCGCAATGAAATAATAATTCATTAGAAGAGTTAAGTTGAGAATGCAAACTACTATCTTCTATGTATGAATTTAAAAGTTCATCGCTCATCTTTTATCCCCAGTAACATCAATCAATATACATCCTGAATCAAATATTCATCTTTGCACCACAGCCAAAGATATTCATCACCGGGTCATGTTCATTTAAACACTGCTCATCTTTGCACTACGGGCCAAAGATATTCTTCAGAAATCATTCATCTTTGCACTACTGTGCCAAAGATATTCTTAAGAAATCATTCATCTTTGCACTACACAGCCAAAGATATTCCATAATATCATCATTTAAGACCGAGGATGATGAAAAATATTTTTTAAAGAAACGAATCCAAAGTGAAACAAAATGACAAGGATTAAGGATTAAGGATTCGTACTTTGGTTTTATCCACGCCCAAAAATACCTCAAAAATAATCATAGTGGTGTAAAATTCAAGAATGATCAAAACATGGATACAATCAAAGTTAGTATCCGTAATAGATGTTTTGGACGAAAAGAAGAAATTTTATTTTTCTATGAATAATACCGTATACGTGAATAGTGTCAGATACGTGAATAAAGGCCGATATACGTGAATAGTAACTCCGACACCAAAAGATAGAAATTCCACAAAAACATCTTCACGCTTCATTTAATAGTACTCGTGAATAAGAATCGTGAATGAAAGAACTCATTAATAAGAACTCGTGAATAGTAACTCATGAATAGTAACCCATGAATAGTAACCCAGACATGAAAAAAAATTCCAAATTTGATAAAACTTCAGATCAACATTTCAAAGATAATGATATTGAAGAAATAATATCATTACGAAAAAATAATATCCCTTACCTCGAAAGATCAAGATTTCTAGCTAGAATAAGGGTATAAGTCTTTGAAAGGAACTTGCACCGAATCTAGCAATACTCAAAGTATACTCAAAATACTCACAAGAATACGCCGATAATATAGAGAGAAAACTTCATTCAACGGTGTGATTTTCAATTCTAACCCAAGACCCTATTTATAGAAATTGCTTAGAACACCAAAGCGTAAAATTTAATATATTAATAATATTATTTTTCCACATCTTCCTACGCACACCATCAGCTTAAATCAACCACTAACACATGTCCTATAAGTGACAAAAACGTTTTTTCATGCAAAAGTTACTTAAAACTCCAAAAAATGATAATCAATTAATCCGAACTTCAATAATTCATAATAAATAGCCCTTTCATCAGAAAATTTGAATCTCGCGAGTTTTTATAGGAAATTCAATTCTCTACAACTTTGCGTAAGAAAGTTTTTCCAAATTCCAAATAGAAATTGACCGAAATCCACAAAAAGCGCGATTTTATTGTGCTATAATCAAATTTCAGTCAATAAATGGGGTCCACCGACATGTTTAACATGTTTTAAATATTTATTGCAACAAAATACTCTTCCTCCTCTTATACTCATATATCCCCCCATTTGTAAAAATATCACCATTAATATATTATTAAAATAATATATTTAAATGAATTATTTTATCGTAAAAAAGATAAAATATTAATTTTCAACAATTGTCATTTTAAAATTTTCTCCATCTATATCCACATAAAATCAATATTTTCCTCATCATATAAATCAATAATTAATTATTCACAAATAATATTACGTAATCACAATATCGATAAACCAGCAGGTTCCTGTGAAAGAGGGGCTTCCAATAAGAATTTCTTCATCAAGTAGCAATTAGGTGACCAAACCTCTCCTTGATGTAACTTTCTAGACATTGCCAATAATGTTATCTAATAATATTATTCAGATAATATGAATTATTGCTTCGATAATAAAAAATTGTGTAATGACAATTATGAAAACAACAAAGAATATAAAATATCAACGCAGCAATTATTAACTCAATAAAATATCGAATAAAGAATTATCGTAACCATTATTGAGTAGTGCCTTCACGTAAGAATCAATAATTGGTGCAATACCGTATAGCTACTGTTCAACAACGGCAGATTAGTGTGTTATAACCACCGGGTATTCCAACAAGATAATCTGAATAACTACGCCCGTTATTTAAAAACAACTTATATTTGTCGCTTTCTTCATCCAATCGCTTTCAGTTATGGGCCCACACACATGGTCGCTACCGTCGCATTTAATATTCCCGACAAGCGATTTAATATTCCATTTACACCAAACGAATATTCCCTCGACGATAATGAATATTTTATAACCACTTGCTTATTTTGAAATATTTGCGTATTTAACCCTTAACTATCCACATTAATCAAATCAACCCTTACTATTTCAAAATAATAAATAAAGGAAATTCTTTTTATTTAAAAATTTCGGTCTTACAACCTCCCTCCTTATGAAATTTCGTCCTCGAAATTGACGACGCATACGGTGTGTTTCAAAAGGTGAGGATACCTCGCTTTCATTTTCGTTTCAATTCCTGTGTCATTTCTCTATAGCATGATTCCTCCACAAAACTTTAACTTGTGGTATGACCTTTTCAGGCGTAGGACATGCTCCTTCCTATCCAAGATCTTGACAGTACCTCCTCATACGTTAAGTCTTGGCTATCTCGTCCTGGGTTCTAACTCAATAACGTGGTTCGGGTCTTTCACATATTTACTTAAGTACGAGATATGTGAAACACATTATGAACACGAGACATACTTGAGGTAACGCAAGTCTATAGGCTACATTTCCTACTCGGTCAAGAATTTGAAATGGACCAATAAATTATGGATTGAGCTTTCCTCTCTTCCCAAATCTTGTAACTCCCTTCCATGGAGCAACTCGCAACAATACATGATCCCTCACATTAAATTCCACGTCCTTTCGATGAAGATCCGCATAACTCTTTTGTCGATCTTGTGCCGCTTTGTATACGTTGTCGAATCATTTGGATCTTTTCGGTGAGTCATACGTATTTAACTCCCGGGTCCCAACAATGTTGCTTCACCCACCTCATCCCAACATATTGGAGAACGACATTTTCGGCCCATATAATGCTTCAAATGGAGCTACACACCTATACTTGGCTCGATAACTGTTGTTGTAGGAGAATTCCACCAATGGTAAATACTTATCCTAACGCCCTTGAAGTTCAGGACACGAGTCTTAATAAATCTTCAAGAGTTTGAATAGTCCTTTTCGATTGTCGTCTGCTGGTTTGAGGATGGTATGCGCCGAATCTAAATCGTAAATCTGCGCCCATAGCTTTTTGCAAGCTAACCCAAAATCTTGAAGTGAATCTTGGGTCACGATCCAAACTATGGATACAGCATGCCATGCAACCTCACAATCTCATTCACGTATATACTAGCAAGACGCTCAAGGGAATAAGTCTCCCGTATCGGCAAGAAATGAGCAGACTTGGTTAATCTATCAACAATAACTCAAATAGCATTGATGCCTTGAGAAACCGTAGTAATGTGTTCCCACTTCCATTCCGGAATCTCAAGTGGTTGCAACGGACCCTTAGGTACAAGATGCTCCGCCTTTACACGTTGGCAAGTTAAACACATCGAGATAAACTTTGCAATCTCTCTCTTCATATTGTTCCACCAAAATGTATGTCAAAGATCACGATACATTTTAGTACTTCCAGGATGGATTGCAAATGGCGTATTGTGTGCCTCCATCATAATCTTGTACTTCAAATCAGAGTCGTTAGGAACACAAAGTCTAGAGTGGACTCGAAGTATTCCTTCTTCATCAATTCTCGCTTCCGGAATAGCTCCTTCTTGTACTTTCTTCTTCATATGCATCAGCTCCGGGTCGGTGGCTTGAGCAACCTTAACTTTTTCTATTAAAGTTGGCTCTACGCGTATACTTGACATCATCGCACTCATTCCCCGATATGATCTTCTACTCAATGCGTCTACCTACCACGCTCGCTTTACCGGTGATGGTATCAATAGTGTGGTCGTAGTCTTTCAATAGCTCGAGCCAACGTCACCGCCAAGATGTTGAGTTCTTTTTTGAGTGAAGAAATATTTAAGGCTTTTATGGTCCGAATATATCTCCACTTTCTCCCCATATAGATAGTGCTCCATATCTTTAAGCTTGGAACGATCGCCGCTAACTCTAGATCATGAGTAGGATAATTCCTCTCATACTCTTTAAGTTGTCGCGAGGCATAAGCTATGACTTTCCCATGTTGCATGAGAACACATCCTAACTCTTTGCCTGAAGCATCATTGTAGATAACAAATCCATCCGAACCAGATGGTATTGTCAGAACAGATGCCGAAATAAGTCTCCTCTTAAGCTCTTGGAAACTTTTTTCGCATTCTTCGCTCCAAACGAATTTTGTATCCTTCCGAAGTTATGAAGTTAATGGAGTAGCGATTCGAGAAAACCCTTCCACGAATCTCCGATAATAACCCAATTTAAGCCCAAAAAGCTACATTTCACCACCCACTTTGGTTGTTCCTAACTTCAGATTGCTTCAATCTTCGTCGGATCAACAGATACTCCATGTTTCGACACCACGTGCCCAAGGAATTCTACTTCCTCGCCGTAACTCGCATTTCTTCAATTTGGCATATAGTTGGTTTTCACGAAGCCTTTGGAGTACCAAACTTCAAATGGTGCTCATGATCTTCACGCTTTTGGAATATATGAGGATGTCATCAATAAAGACAACAACGAATTGATCCAAATATTCCTTGAATACTCGGTTCATCATATCCATGAAAGTCATAGGAGCATTAGTTAGTCCGAAAGACATGACTAAGAATTCATAATGCCCATACCGAAGTTCTCAAGCGCGCTTTTGAATATCCTCGATTCTAATCTTCAATTTGATGATATCCGTAATCTAAGATCGATTTTTGAAAAGAATTGTGCCCTCTTGAATCGGGTCAAACAAGTCATCAATACGAGGTAGAGGATACCTATTTTTGATGGTGACATGATTCAATTCCCGATAGTCAATACAAAGTCGCATACTCCCGCCTTTCTTCTTTACAAATAAAACAGAGCACCCCAAGGAGATGTACTAGGACGAATGAAACCGATGTCCAACAATTCCTCGTAGTTGGACCTTTAACTCCTCAAGTTCAATAGAGCCATTCGATATGGGGTTTTAGAAATGGGCTTTGTACAAAGTTCAAGATCAATAAAGAATTCAACTTCACGCTCTAGGGGGGTAACCGGAAGTTCTTCTAGAAATACGTCAGAAAGTCAATAACAACAGAATATTATTCAAATTTGACGTGTCTTTATTCAAATCCATAACATGGGCTAAGAAAGCTCGACATCCGCTTTTTAATAAACGAATAGCTTTATGATTAGATATGGCGTTGATCGATTTTAATGGTTTAGTTGCTTGAATTGCATATAACAAAGTTGGTTAGGAATATGAAAACTAACAACCTTATTTAAAACAATCAATTTTGGCATGATGAGTAGTTAACCAATCAATCCCTAAAATCATATCAAAAGCAAGTATCTTTAAAGAGATAAGGTCAATGTGTAAGGTAATGGTGCCAACTTGAATCAAACAAGATTTATAAACAGTGGATGTGATGAAAGTTTCTCCTAACGAAGTTTCCACAGATAGGTCAAAGTCTAATTTCTCCTGAGTCAAGTTTAAACGTTGAGCACATGCGGAGAGATAAATGAATGGGTAAACCCAGATCAAGTAAGGTATAAACTTCGCAAGAATTTATAAATAGCTTACCCGTGATCACCTCGTTTGGGTTCTCGATTATGACTCAATCACAACAAACGCTTCTTCCCGTAATCGTTGACTTTGACTTTTTTCGGGATCTTTTGAGTCACCGTCCCTCATTGAACTAGGTTTTGCTACATCGCATAATCTCGAAGCGATATGTCCTTCCTTTCCATAATTATAGCATACCTTGAATCTGTTGTGGGTAGTTTGGACCGATATGTCCCTCTTTTCCGTGATTTGTAGCATATATACCAGGTGTTCGTTCTCCTCCCTTAGAACCGATTCTTCGCCAAGACCGCCATCTTCTTCACATGGTCGTTGTTAAATCTCCTCTTTTAAAATCTCCTCCCGACTCGCTTCTTCTATTTTCATGGCCATGATTACCACCAGAGTGGTTACCATTTCTGTCCGTCATTTCTTTCTCCGCAGTTATCATTATTCTGTTGATCGCTATCTCGACACGATCCTCGGTTGTGGTCCCTCAGTTGACCGTACTCGTTATCTCGCTCTAATAATTGAGCCCTGCTTACAACATCTCGAATAAAGAGAAAATTTATGAGAAATGAGATATCGACGTATACCGGTTTCAAACCTCTAAGAAACATCCGCACATACGCTCCTCATTCTCCACCAAATGAGGTGCAAACTCGATAACTCGCAAACTTTGCCTCGTAATGAGACACCGCCATGTTGTTTTGTTCCAATCGATGAACTCCACTTCCTTCATACGATTAACACTTTCGTGAAAGTATTTGTCATTAAATAGCTTCAAACGTCTCCCAAGACATCTTTGAAAGTCGCGGTGAATGGGTACGCTTCACGCATCCCACCGAAGAGTCCGCTTCGCCCACGGAACATAAAGGTGGCGAATGGAACCTTCGTTCTCCGCGCATCCCAAGACATCGAATATCTTGGTAATTTGTTTGACCCATGTTTCCGCCCATGATCGGATCTGGCTTTCCCTTAAATTCGTGGTCCCAACTCTTTGAATCGTCATTGTGACAACCCGTGAATTGCTATCATTTCTCCTCAGATTTTGAACACGAAGTTTCCTCAAATCGATTTTTGCATGAACTCGCAAAAACTTCTAAACATCCCTCGTTCATCATCTCGCTTTCAATGGTGTTGTTTCATGGGAGGAACATTGCCACTGCTGTACGTTCTCCTCGTTGGTGAGTACAGCATCTCCACGGCCTCATTTCCATTGTTAATATTCTCATTCGACATTCTCAAATCATCGTCATAAAACAAGGGTTAATTAAGGAAATCAATATATCACATAATATCCCTATATATCGACCAACTAACAAATAAGCTTAGGTAGGACACACTAGCGAAGGAAGGATTTACTCTGCCTCTCCCTCCTAGTTCTATTCCCCGATCTCCGCCAGAGATCATATCCCTAAGCTCGATACTAATCTGTGACGCCCCCAAAATAGGTATACATCACCCATTCCGAGTTGTCAATACATGGTACGTAAATAACTACAACTTTATTATTACAACAAGAAAGCGTGAGTTTGAATACAAATATTATCTTCTGACAATATCTATACTCAAATAAATCCTCATCACATTTATCGATACATTATTTTACAAAAATGGTGAGGACTACTAAACAATCCTTTCTAAAACCTTCATTCCATACCCCGACTGCACTCGCTATATTCTCGCCTCCCGAGAAAAATGGAACAAAAAGGAAAAGGGTGAGCTCAACTAGCTCAGAAAGAATATTATGACTAAGATAATATACAACAAATTATCGTTAGTCTTCAACAGGAAAAATATAATAGAATACAATAGACAACAAATTTTAAATCAATATTCGCAATGAAATAATAATTCATTAGAAGAGTTAAGTTGAGAATGCAAACTACTATCTTCTATGTATGAATTTAAAAGTTCATCGCTCATCTTTTATCCCCTCGTAACATCAATCAATATACATTTGGAATCAAATATTCATCTTTGCACTACACAGCCAAAGATATTCATCGATTGGTCATGTTCATTTAAACACCTATTCATCTTTGCACTTCTGGGCCAAAAATATTCTTCAGAAATCATTCATCTTTGCACTACAGGCCAAAGATATTCTTAAGAAATCATTCATCTTTGCACTACAGGCCAAAGATATTCCATAATATCATCATTTAAGACTGAGGATGATGAAAAATATTTTTTAAAGAAACGAATCCAGTGAAACAAAATGACAAGGATTAAGGATTAAGGATTCGTACTTGGTTTTATCCACGTCCAAAAATACCTCAAAAATAATCATAGTGGTGTAAAATTCAAGAATGATCAAAACATGGATACAATCAAAGTTAGTATCCAGAATAGATGTTTTGGACGAAAAGAAGAAATTTTATTTTTCGGTGAATAGTATCAGATATCGTGAATAGTGTCAGTATACGTGAATAAGGCCGTGAGATACGTGAATAGTAACTCGACACCAAAAGATAGAAATTCCACAAAAACATCTTCACGCTTCATGAATAGTACTCGTGAATAAGTAACTCGTGAATAAGAACTCATGAATAGTAACTCGTGAATAAGTAACTCGTGAATAGTAACCCATGAATAGTAACCCCGACATGAAAAAATTCCAAATTTGATAAAAACTTCAGATCAACATTTCAAAGATAATGATATCAAGAAATAATATCATTACGAAAAAATAATATCCCTTACCTCGAAAGATCAAGACTTCTAGCTAGAATAACGTATAGTATAGTCTTTGAAGGAACTTGCACCAGATCTAGCAATACTCAAAGTATACTCAAAATACTCACAAGAATACATTTCGATAATATAGAGAGAAAACTTCATTTCGGTGTGATTTTCAATTCTAACCCAAGACCCTATTTATAGGAAATTGCTAGAACACCAAAGCGTAAAAATTTAATATATTAATAATATTATTTTTCCACATCTTCCTATGCACACCATCAGCTGAAATCAACCACTAACACATGTCCTATAAGTGATAAAAAAATGTTTTTCATGCAAAAGTTACTTAAAACTCCAAAAAAATGATAATCAATTAATCCGGAACTTCAATAATTCATAATAAATAGCCCTTTCATCAGAAAATTCGAGTCTCGTGAGTTTTTATAGGAAATTCAATTCTCTACAACTTTGCGTAAGAAAGTTTTTCCTAATTCCAAATAGAAATTGATCAAGAAAATCCACAAACCAAGCGATTTTACAAAGCTATAATCAAATTTCAATCAATAAATGGGGTCCACCGACATGTTTAACATGTTTTAAACATTTATTGCAACAAAAAATACTCTTCCTCCTCTTATACTCATATATCCCCCATTCGTTGTAAAAAATATCATTATTAATATATTATTAAAATAATATATTTAAATGAATATGCAAGTTATATTATATTTATATTTTTATTATTTAATTCGATCTACCATAATATTCTCCGATAATGAATATTTTATATTATTTGAAATATTTCAGAACTATAGGAATAATCAAATCAACCCTTACTATTTCAAAATAACTATGGATTGGTCGTGGAATATCTTTGCCAGCAGGAATATTCGAATAACGCTCAATCATCAAGCGTCATATGTAATAATTATCATCTGATCGAGAAAACGACAAAAATATTTTATGAAATAAACTACGGAAGTTTTACCGTTGATATCGCTGAAATCGACTACCTTGTAGTAAAAAAGTAAAGAATACGTGGTGGTCGCATAAGAAGACACCCAGATCGATTATCGATGCTTATGTGAGAAGTCACTCGCTTTGATTCCATTATCACGATTAATAATATGAATTATTATAATGATAACGACGCTTTTGTTTTATTCAGATTATTAACGTAATAAAAATGTAAACATCTTTTTATATAAAATAGAATACTTTATTAAAGTTATTCTATAAATGTAATATATTATATTTTATTACGTATAGTGTTGCATAAAGTGTTTTGCATATGTTGTTTTCAGATAAGATTGTATAAAGGTTTGCATATAGTAAAATGTTTTTATATAAATAGAATATATTATATTTTATTTAAAAGATTTTTCTTTAAATATGGACCGTCCGATTAAAGTAAATCAATCTGGACCGCTCATGGATTAGTTACTATGCATTCCATTTTCCTATAAATAAGCTCATTCCTTCATTATTTTTTCATTTAATTCATCAAACTCTAGAGAGAGAAATTATAGAGAGAAGCTTATAGAGAGAAAATTATAGAAAGAAGAAGAGTATTCTCGCTACTTCACTACTTTATATTCGGTTTTTTTTGTATTCGTAAGGGTGTTATTCTTTCTTCTCAAGAGAACTTCGTTATTCCATTCATTATTATTTCGTTGAATAACTCGTAAAAGTGGCATACCCTATACATAACTCAGATACGCCAGATACCCTATACTTGGTGAAATCCTTATGTTATTCCCATGCTTATTATTCTCGTTGAATAACTCAGATACGCTGGTTTAACCCTATACTTGGTGACATTCTTCTATTATTCATTGAACATCCCGTCTGGTTGTGTTTTTACACCGACCGGTTCCGCGTTTTTTTATTATTCTCGCTGAACATCCTGTCTCAGGTGTTTTACACCGACCGGTTCCGCCTTTTTATCATTCTCGCTGAATATCCTATCGTGTGTTTTTTACACCGGATCCGTTCCATCTTTATTATTCGTTGAACATCCCGCTTGTGTGAATTTCACCGACCGTTCCGTTATTATTATTCTCGTTGAATAACTGCTGGCGCAAGCACCGCATGCACGGTGATTTCTTTTGTTATTCCATTCTTTATTATACCCAAATTGGTTAAAACTTTGACTTCTATACTCCATGAAATTAGTAGAATATCCTCGATATTCAAGCGTTTCATCCAAAGATCTTTTCATGGAAATATTCTTCCGATCATTCTTGAATTTTACTCATTAAAACAAAGATCATGTCGATAATTTGGACGTTAATAATTCATGGATTAAATAATTTTGAACTTGTTTTATTGAATTATTATGTCATTGTCATCATCCTCATGTTATATTATGTTATCTTCGCTTACGCATAGCATAGATGAACTTAGTATGATTATGACTGTGGATCATTCTAAGAGATAATCGACTTGATATAAATGATGTGATAAAAGTCCTCAAGGGTCTCGTAATGCAAAGTTGATGGATAGTTTTTTGGTATGATTATGACTGTGGGTGATTCTAAGATAGTCATTGACCATTGATAATTTGATGAAAATCCTCGACCGTGGTATGTGGATGATTAGATGTGGTGGTTTATTTATTGTCGAGTCTCAAATGATAAAAATTGATGAAAACCTTTAAAACCTAAAAGATAGTAGATTTTATTCTCTACTGACTTTTTTAATGGATCGATATTCCACCGCAGCTTAAACCGGTTGTCTATTGTATTTTATCGCTTAACATCGTCAAGGCTAATGATAATTTATTCGCATTATCTTAGTCATAATATTTCTTATCGGGCTAGTTGAGCTCACCCTTTCTTTCACCGTTTTCTTCTGAAATGAGAACAGCCGGGATTTAGCCTGGGAACGGAGTAATGGTCCAGAGGATAAGATTAGTAGTCCTCACTATTCCGTGAAATAGTGTGATAATAGTTGTAATGAGGACTCCTTTTGAGTTTGTATAATATCTAGTAGACAATATTTGTATTCAAACTCACGCTTTATGTCAGATTGCACACTACTTATATTAGGTTAGTAAGTTATATTTGAATTTATGTACCATGTAAGTGGCGACCCAAGATGGGTGACGATACCTAATTTTGGGGGCGCCACAGCTTGGTATCAAAGCTTAGGATATGATCCCCGCCAAGAGGTGAGAATAGTACTCAGAGGGGAGAGACGGGAATACCTTCGCTAGTAGAATGACCTACCTAAGTTTATTTGGTATTTTATTGGCTCACGTAATATAGGATAATATGTGATATGTTAATTAACCCTTGTTTTGTGATGTTGTTTGAGAATGGCATCCAAAATGCCGAGATAAGCAATGAAGCACATGAGAGTGTTGATTCATTTCAAACAAAAGGTAACGCACAACAACAACACGATAATAATCATATTGGTGGCAACGGCCATCGTAACAATGATAACCATCGTGGGGAAATTATCATGCTAAGAATGGTAACCACTTTGGGTAATCATGGCAAAGATAATAGAAGTGGAAATTTCAAGAAGAGAAGGTCATTTAGCTCGATTTTGTCGTGATAGTGAAGTCAAGTCCATTGGGATAGTGGCACCAAAAGCGGATACTTTGACAAAACAAAGTCGGTGATTTCAGGAAGAGCGCCGCGACTTTAAAAAAGTGGTAACCCGAACGGTTAGCACAAGTTAGTTAATTATAAATTTCATGTAAGTCTATACCTTATTAGATACCTGTTCTACCCATTCTTTTATCTCTCTCTTGCTCATGCTCAACGCTTAAATTTGACTTCGAGAAATTAGACTTTGATTTATCTATCGAAACTTCGTTGGGAGAAACCTCGTTTATTCTCCAATCGCTTATTAATCTTGTTGTTTCAAATAAACACTTTCACGCTAATCCCGTCGATCTTATATCTCTTTGAAAATACTTGCCTTTGAGGTAATTTTTGAAAACGATTGATTAACTACTCATTATTCTTTTTGTAAGGTTGTTAGCTTTCATATTCCTAACCAAACCCGTTATACTTAATTCAAAGTAACCAAATCCTAAAGTTAATCACCGTTATATCAAGCCATAAGTAAAGAGCCCGATCCTTTCGTTGTTGACTTCCTTGTGTGGAATGCACCGCTTTTACTTTTCAGAGGCTTACATCGTGAATGAAGATGGCAAGTTGATAGGTATCATTGTGAGGTGCTATCTCAGTTAAGGGATGTAAGTCACAATTGGTATTAATGTGACGACGACTATCCAAGTCTTGGACGAGAGAGTAACAGCTTTTGAATGATATTTCTATCATTAATAAATTTCTTGGCGATTCTTGAAGACTTCCTAGCCTACCCTAGAGCGTGAAATCGAATTTTGTATTGACCCCAAAGATAAAAACCCATTTCTTAAACCTCAAATATTTCTTCAACTAAAGTGAATAGCTTTACGTGGTTTATGATGAAAGTCATAATAAAAGCATTGGACTAATGAAAATCATGGGTATTCGTGAAGTATTAGTAAGTGTTATGATGAGTTATGTTGGTTAGTATGTGAAAACATGAAAGTTTTTTAGAAATCACAAAGAGTTGAAAATCGATTTTGGTGAAAACGAATATGAAATTCAATTGACCATATCTCTTATTATATTTTGAATTTTTGAGTGTGGTCAAGTCCTAGAGTTAGATCTATGAGTTACCTAACTAATCCAAGTGGAATTACTGGAAAAGGTGTTGTAGATTTTTGTGTGGACTGATTTTAGCAAAGGAGTGCAAAGCTGCAAAAACCGAAAAAAGCTCACGCCATGATTTTAGAGGGGCTGTTTCGGCCACTTAAATTATGAGAGAAAATTCTGGCCTTTTGGGACATGAAGGTATATGGTATAAAGTACCTCCTGTCCAAAAATGAGCTCATTCTCGACTTAAAATGAGCAAGTTAATGACTATTTCAATATTTAGGTTTTTCCGATTAAAAACGCTATAACCGAGTTCTATAACTCCGATGACCATGAAATTTAAACTAGAAGCTCACGTTAACATGTGTAAGGTCCTGCCAAGATTTGGGAATTTTTGGAGTTAAACTTGAGGTAGCTAATTTCTTAAGGAATTAATTAGAAATTGATTTTTGAAAAATAGTAAATGAATTTTTAAAATTCGAGAAAAATATATTTTCATTATGGGACTATATTATGCTAAATCCCAGAAAAGAAATATTTTTGGGACTAATTTGGTATTTTTCATGAAAATAGTTTAGTTACTTAATATATGAGTTAAATATGTTATGTGAAGTAACAAAGTTGAAAATAGATTTTATGGCTAAAGAATCCTATATGTAGTATATGCATATTTTTTTGATGAGGGATTTGATAATTGGTGATGATATTTATGAGTATGGCATTTTTGAATGATTAAATGCATTATATGGTAAAGCGTAAACAATCGAGATAAATTGTTTATAAATTTAAGAAGTGATTAAAATATTGTTATAATATTAATGATATTAGATTATGAGATTATTAAGTGATTGATAACATGGGGATATTCTTGAACTCGGATAAATTATATTATAAATGTTTAATATTTATCCTTTATCTCATTCGATCGATTCTTTATATCATTATCCTCATGCTTATATTACGTTGAAAGTCATCTCGGCCTCAGAAGTAATAGATGGACTTGGTATGATTATGACTGTGGATTGTTGTTAAGATAATCATAACCAGAATTGAATACACAATTATCTTTCGTCAGTAGTGCATGGATAATTTGTGGTCGTGATACTAATGAATACACAATTATCTTCGCCGAGTGTATGGATAATTTGTGGTCGGATATTAATGAATACACAATTATCTTTCGTCAGTAGTGTATGGATAATTTGTGGTCGCGGATACTAATGAATACACAATTATCTTCGTCAGAAAGTGCATGGATAATTTGTGGTCGTGATACTAATGAATACACAATTATCTTCGCCGTAGTGTATGGATAATTTGTGGTCGGATATTAATGAATACACAATTATCTTCTTCAGTAGTGCATGGATAATTTGTGGTCGGATACTAATGAATACACAATTATCTTTCGTCAGTAGTATGGATAATTGGATAATAATGAATACACAATTGGTAAAGTATGGATAATTTGTGGTCGTGATACTAATGAATACACAATTATCTTTCGTCGAAGTATGGATAATTTGTGGTCGTGATACTAATGAATACACAATTATCTTCGTCGTAGTGCATGGATAATTTGTGGTCATGGATAATGAATACACAATTATCTTCGTCGTAGTGTATGGATAATTTGTGGTCGGATACTAATGAATACACAATTATCTTTCGTCAGTAAGGTATGGATAATTTGTGGTCGTGATACTAATGAATACACAATTATCTTCGTCAGTAGTGTATGGATAATTTGTGGTCGGATACTAATGAATACACAATTATCTTTCGTCAGTAAAGTGTATGGATAATTCGTGGTCGTGATACTAATGAATATCCTCGGCCTCAGAAAGTGTGGATGATTTGATGATATGGATTAATTATCGAAATGAGTCTCAAAGAATGAAATATTAATTCATGGATGTGGTAAAAGTCATCTTCGTCAGAAGTGTATCGATAGACTTGGTATGATTATGACCACGGATTATTATTAAGATAATCACGATCAGATTGAAAACACTAATATCCCTCGCCA
Source organism: Panax quinquefolius (assembly GCA_020205615.1). NCBI lineage: Eukaryota > Viridiplantae > Streptophyta > Magnoliopsida > Apiales > Araliaceae > Panax > Panax quinquefolius. Next base: position 131,276,508 of record CM035157.1, on the reverse strand, counting down.
AGAAGGTATGGATAATTCGTGGTCGTGATACTATTAAGTCTAAGTCTCAAAGATTATTGGTTTTATAGCTTATATATATTTTTGGCCCGTAGAAGCAAAAAAGATGAATTGTTAATGAATATCTTCGCCGGATTGCAAAGATGAATTTAATGTTTTCAACGATAAAGGTATTCAAGGTATCCTCACCTCTTTATCATATCGTGTACGCATTCTAATTTCGAGGGCTTAAATTCCATAAGGAGGGGAGATTGTGAGACCCCGTGATTTTATCAATAAAGATTTAAATTTTGTTCAAAATAATTTTTAATATTATGGTGTGAATTTGAGATAATATTATAGTTGTGGGTAGTATTTATAAATTTTGCAAAGTATGCAAGTGGTTATATTATATTCGATTGGCCTGGGAATATCTTGCTTTTAGCAGGAATATTCGCATAACTACTCAATCATGGTGGACCCCATAATGTAATTATCATTTGATCGAGAAAACGACAAAAATATTTTATCAAATAACTATGAAGTTTTACCGTTGATATCGTTGAACTACTCTGTAGTAAAAGTATAAAGAATACGTGTGGTCGCATAAGAAGCACACCAGATCGATTATCGATGCTTATGTGAGAAGTCACGCTTTGATTGATTCCATTATTGTCGATTAATAATATGAATTATTATAATGATAACGACGCTTTTGTTTTATTCGTATTATTAACGTAATAAAATGTAAACATCTTTTATATAAAATAGAATACTTTATTAAAGTTATTCTATAAATGTAATATATTATATTTTATTACATAGTGTCAGATAAAGTTTTCAGATAGTTGTTTTGCATAAGATCAAGATAAGTTGTTTGCATAGTAAAATGTTTTTATATAAATAGAATATATTATATTTTATTTAAAAGATTTTTCTTTAAATATGGACCGCCGATTAAAGTAAATCAATCTGGACCGCTCATGGATTAATTACTACGCATTCCATTTTCCTATAAATAAGCTCATTCCTTCATTATTTTCTTATTTAATTCATCAAACTCTCTAGAGAGAGAAATTATAGAGAAGTTTATAGAGAGAAAATTATAGAAAGAAGAAGAAGTATTCTCGCTATTCACTACTTCTATACTACTTCTATATTATTTTTACTGTAGTGGGTGTTATTCTTCTTCTTTCGAAGAGAACTTCGTTATTCCATTCATTATTATTTCGTTGAATAACTCGTAAAAGTGGCATACCCTATACATAACCTCAGATACGCAGATACCCTATACTGGTGAAATCCTTATGTTATTCCATTCTTATTTATTATTCTCATTGAATAACTCAGATACGCTATTATTTTACCCTATACTTGGTGACATTCTTCTATTATTCTCGTTGAACATCTCGTCTGCGTGTGTTTTACACCGACGGTTCCGTTTTTTTATTATTATTCGTTGAACAACATGCTTGGTTTTTACAACCGACCGGTTCCGTCTTTTATCATTCTCGTTGAATATCCTATCTCGTGTGTTTTACACCGGATCCGGTTCCATCTTTTTATTATTCGTTGAACATCCCGCTTGTGTGAATTTCACCGACCGGTTCCGTTATTATTATTCTCGCTGAATAACCCGCCTCATGCCAAGCACCGCATGCATGGTGATTTCTTTTGTTATTCCATTCTTTATTATACCCAAATGGTTAAAACTTTGACTTCTATACTCCATGAAATTAGTAGAATATCCTCGATATTTATGTTTCATCCAAAGATCTTTTCATGGAAATATTCTTCCGATCATTCTTGAATTTTACTCTACGTAAACAAAGATCATGTCGACAATTTGACGTTAATAATTCATGGATTAAATAATTCTTGAACTTGTTTTATTGAATTATTATGTCATTGTCATCATCCTCATGTTATATTATGTTATCTTCGCTTACGGCATAGATGAACTTAGTATGATTATGACTGTGGATCATTCTAAGATAATCACGACTTGATATAAATGATGTGACAAAAGTCTCAAAGGGTCTCGTAATGCGTTGATGGATAGTTTTTGGTATGATTATGACTGTGGGTGATTCTAAGATAGTCATTTGACCATTGATAATTTGATGAAAATCCTCGACCGTGGGTATGTGGATGATTAGATGTGGTGGTTTATTTATTGTCGAGTCTCAAATGATAAAAATTGATGAAAACCTTTAAAACCTAAAAGATAGTAGATTTTATTCTCTACTGACTTTTTAATGGATCGCATATTCCACCGCAGCTTAAACCGGTTGTCTATTGTATTTTATCGCTTTAACATCGTTCAAGGCTAATGATAATTTATTCGCATTATCTTAGTCATAATATTTCATCGGGCTAGTTGAGCTCACTTTTTTTTTCACCGTTTCTTCGTGAAATGAGAACATAGCCGGGACGAAGCCTGGAAACGAGAGTAATGGTCCAGAGGATAAGATTAGTAGTCCCTCACTATTCGTGAAATAAAGGTGATAATAGTTGTAATGAGGACTCCTTTCGAGTTTGTATAATATCTAGTAGACAATATTTGTATTCAAACTCACGCTTTATGTCGTCAGATTGCATACCTACGCTTAGGTTAGTAAGTTATATTTGAATTTATGTACCATGTAAGTGGTGACCCAAGATGGGTGACGATACCTAATTTTGGGGCGTTTATTTATTAATAAAAGAATTATTTATTAAAGGCATTTATTATCTACATGGTAATCAATCTTATTTTTAATAATATGTGATAAACCCATAGTTTTAAGCAACGCTTTTATAATAATGATAAATGATGATCATTAAAATGAGATCTAAATTCATTCTAAAGAGATCTAAATTTTAGAAAGTTTAAACTAAAATAGTTCCCAATCATTGGATTACTAAATTGGGGATTAGTGAATCCGGATAGATCGGGTACATATACGTTGCTTGCTCATGGATGAGGATGATTGATCTCATCGATCATTGTGTGGAGACACTAAAGCAAGTATGTAGGTGCTTATTAGAGAATAAGTTCATCGAACGCGACTCGCTAAGGAATACCTAATGGAGTTTTACTTACCGTCAATAGGAATTCTCGTAGTGATAGTAAGACAAATGATCCTCAGACTTGAGATCATCATAAGATCTTATATATAATGAATTACACTTTGACTTATTCCTTAAGACTCTTAGAGTATATCAAAGGGTATGCTTGGGTGTAATAAGTTATATACGAAGATAATGAATGATCAATAAAGAATCTACCACTTAGTAAAAAAGGAGAAATGTCCTATGTGATTCGATAAATGACAACCCTGTGAATCCTTGGTTAAGGTGGAATGAAATTAGAAAGTAGTTTCTAATTTGCATTCATTAGGAGTTGTTCATTTAGGAATCGAAATACATATAATTAAATAAAATAAGACTCGACAAAGAATTCCATGCCTTATATTTAATTGGGACATCAGATGGTGGAAGGATTGAATCAGATTTCAAGAACTATTTACTCAAAGGTTCTTTTATGATTAATGTTGAAATCTATATTATCCGGAAAGTCGTTGATCGCTAGGGAGGCTTATCCCTATTGTAGAATAAATATTATTTATTTAAATAAATTATTTGTTTAATTTATTTATTTAAATGAGATTAGAATTGTTCTAATTGATTTATTCACAACCGGCTTAATATGGAGAACCTAAAGGGTCACACCAAAAAGGAAGAATAATTATTTAAGAAGTTAATGGCATAATTAATAATAATATGTTAAGTATATTTAATTTAATCTATGGTGATAGAATAAATTAAATAGCTTAATATTTATTATTTAATATTTTAGAAATATTAAATATAAATTAATAAGAGGAGTCTTATTAATATTATTATAATTATTATTATTTTAATTTCTAAAAGGTTTAGGAATTAATTTAATATTAGTATTTCATTTATTCCTAATTGATTAGGAAAGAAAATTAGTTAAAGGAGTTTAACTAATTATCCCTAATAGATTAGGGAGCCCATTTAATTAAAAAGAGTTTAATTAAATAAATAATACCTTATTTTAATTAAAATAGGTTACATGATATCTTTTATAAGAGGAGTCTTATATTAGATATCAAATATACGTAATTCCTAAATTTCGAGAGTACACCCCTTTTCTTATTCAGATAGAAAAACTAGGTTTGAGCCAATTCCCTTCTTCTTAAAAAATTCATCTTCCTTGGTAGATCACCTATAGAGGCCATACACTTGGGTGGCTTACATTGATCAAAGGAAGGAATCTACCGGAGATTCAAGGAGATCATGAGAAGTAGGAGGTGAACTCGCACTGAGGAAGCTCGTTTTACAAGCGGTATGATTTCATAATTTCTTTATTCTTCGTTTAATTAATAATATGCATAAAGGATGATCCGTAATTGGTTTGTGAAAAATTTTAAAATCGATTTTATCTCGCTCCGCTTAAATTTTGCAATTTGATTTACTTTGATTTTCACAAAACCTAACAAAGTGGTATCATGAGCCAAACTTTATGCTAATTATTAATTATTTTGATTTTATATATGTATGGGTATGTATTTTGAATAATTTATTGGGTATAATTTGTCAGATAAAATTATTATTTTATGAAAAAAAAAAATATAATGCCAAAAATCTGCTTTTAAATCAATTTTTTTTTTCAGATTGAATTGTTTTTCAAATGGGTAATCATTTTTTTAAGGCATGATCACTTTAACAAAAAAAAAAAAAAAAGGTTGAATCCGTGCATATCATGTTTTACAAGGAATGAATTGAACATAAAGCAATTTTTTTTTTTTTTCAAAGGGCTAAATACACACCTTGATTAACAAAAGATAAAGAAAAAAAAAAAAGGAAATCATGAAACATGAGGTGTTCCTTTTATGCTAACTAATATTATATATATATATATATAATAACAAGATCTATCACAAAAAAAAGAACAAAATAAAAGTATATTTTTTTTATAAATATATATATATATATATATATATATATATATATATATATGTTTTAATAATTTTATAATTAAAATAAAAGAGTTTATTTTAATCTTGAAATTGGATTTCATGCAACATAAAATTGCCCATTAAATGATACTCATATATATATGGAATGATTTTATTTATTGATACATACGATGATATGTATGATAATAAATGGGATTGATTATGGACAATTGACCAATATGATTGGATTTATTTTAGTTGGATGTTTGAATGAATGGGTTTTATTAAATGGGGTCTCACAGACTCGCCTTTTCTCGGTTTTTTTCTCGATGTAAATTCTATCTCTCTCCTATGTACTTCCCTCGATCACGATCAAGGTTTCTATTTAAATTAAATAGTTTAATGTAATAGGATTAGTTAGAATTTTGAAGAACCAAGATCAAAAGATCAAGGAGCGCCAAGACCCGTTTGTAATGGAGCCCTAAGTTTAAATGTAATAGTTATATTTAAATGTTTATTCTTTGCACCCTAGGGTTTCAATTTTTTGGTTCACTTGGTGGCTCTAGTGAACCAAACTAGAATAAAAGTCCATAATCAATCCGTAGAATATAGTATTCTATATGCATGTTAGTATATATATATTATATATTATGCAAACACGCTTCGCATGTTTAATAATACGACGCTATATTTTATATATATATTTGCATGCTACGCTAAAACAAGATGAGACAAATAATAACAAATCCCTCAAAGTTTTTTATATTAAGTCTTAAGCGCTCAAAGATATTTAGAATATCGAACGTCGCTTTCTAAAGATGATAAAATTAATAGAGTATTAAATATTTAATATGAGTTTGTTGTGTCACCACAAGGCAAGTATTAAGTATTTAAGATGTTAATTTATCACATTTGATGCTTATAAAGAAAATTGAACAATATTGTTTTTTGTCAGGTCACCACAAGGGCGTATATTTTTCTTTTTGAATATATGGAAGTGCTAGGTTGACTTAACTTAGATAATTTTGATTCTGGATGTGCCACCACTGATCAAAATAATCCAAGAGGCAAATAATAAGGAGTTACATGTCGATGTAATCGACAAGGAGTTGTTTACCTATTTATTTATATATAGTTTTTGTCAGGTCACCACAAGGCTATATATATTTGAAATGGGATCCTTATTCTCACTAAAGCAAAAAACTTTAATTAGATTTTCATTTAACTATATAAATGAGGGTAATATAGTTTGAAGAAAATAGTGGGAGATACCAATATAAAATAAGACCTAATTTATTTTGGTAATTAATTAAATGAATGTTTGCTAAAATATTGTCTTTTTACATGCGTAATTTTGAAAATGTCACATTCACTAATATCATCGCGAAGCATACTTGATGCTAAATAAACCGACCGGACCGAACTACACTGGATCGGTTAAGGAATCGAGAATTGTTCTCATCAATAAAAAGATTTCTTATGTCCTAAATTCGCCTGCATCGCAAAAAAGTTGCGCAGACAAACCTCCGAGGAAGAGATTGCTACTTTTAAACAAAGGGCAAGATGATGCATCCGTGGCTCAACGCATCATGCTCGCATCCACGAGTAACGAAGCTTCAAACACAAGATGAAAACATGGATGCTCCTACTATGCTACGCACCTCGAGAGTCAGATGGTGAGCAAAGTAGGACCGCTAGATATGAAATATCTAAGGAGCTCTTCCGATCTCTTGGATGACCGAGGGCACTACCGCTGAGACTCATGTCCTAAAGATGATCAACTGATTGAACGCTCTGGACAACTTGGGTTCGCCATGGATGGGGAGTCGAGTCAAGATTTAGTCTTGCAAATACCCTGCACACCTTCTCACAATTTGTTGTGAATTTTCACATGAATAAGTTGGATGTCACCACTCAATTACTTAACATGTTGAAAATCATCAAGGTCACTTCCCATCCAAGAAGAACCATGTCTTCATCGGGTGGATGATTCTTCCAAGAAAAGGAAGAGGCCCAAGGTATCTTCCGAAAAGAAGAAATCCAAGAAGGCTAAGGAAAGGCGAAAGTGAAGGATCAAAAGAAACTCGATCCAAGCCTAGCAAAGGAATTTGCTTCCATTGCAATAAGTTTGTCATCGGAAGAGGAACTGCAAGGATTATCTCGCAGAATCAAAAGCGTAAGAAGCTTGAGAAGCTTCAATCCTAATCAAGGTTTGTTTATGATTGAAATTAATTTTTCCGAAAGTCAATCTTCTACTGGGTATTGGATACCGGATGTGGTTCTCACATATGTAATAATATGCAGGACCGGTCAAGTAGAAAGTCGAAAGAAGGATGAGGTCGCCCCACGAAAGGGAAATGGAGCAAAGGTCACGCATTAGACAATTGAGGGACTTATTGTTTAAGACGCTTACGGCAAGTTCATTAATTTAAATAATTGTTATTTTGTTCCAAATATCATTAGAAACATTATTTCTATCTCTCGTATTGGATATGGATGGTTTTAATATTATAATAAAGAACAATAGTTGTTCCATTTATAATGATAATGTTTTATATGGTGTTGGTAATTTCACGTAAATGGACTTTATATACTGACTTGCATGAAAATATATTTCAAATTGAACAAACTAATAAAAGGAAAAGAGATGATGTTAATTATACCTTCATGTGGTAATCGTAGACTCTGGCCATATTAATGAAACAAGATTATCCAAGTCAGATAAAGATGGGCTCCTAGAGCTATCTCGATTATGAATCATATCCAACCCGTGAATCTTGTCTCATGGGGTAATGACTAAATCTCCTTTAGTGGAAAAGGAGAAAGAGTTACAGAAGTTGTTAGCATTGGTACAATATGTATGTATGTGGACCCATGACAATCTAATCGCACGAGGAGAGGGTATTCTTATTTTATTACATTCAATCGACCACCACTCAAGATTTGGATATGTGTATTTAATGAATACAAATCAATCATTTGAAAAGTTCAAAGAGTTCGTAAGTGAAGTTGAGAAGCAAACCTGTAAGAGTATTAAGATTCTTCGATCCGATCGAGGAGGAGAATACTTAAGTGGTGAGTTTTCAATTGTCTCAAAGAAAATGGTATAATCTCACAATGGACTCCACTGTGGACGCCACAAATGAATGGTGTATCTCGAAAGGAGAAATCGAACATTGTTGGACATGGTTCGATCTATGATGAGCTTTACCGACCTTCCAGCTTCCTTTCGGGATATGCCCTAGAATCTACCGTGATACCTACTTAACAAGGTACCTACAAAATCCATCCCCAAGACCCCATATGAAGCATGGATAGGAGGAAACCAAATCTTAAGCATGTTAAGACTTGGGGTTGTCCAAATTTTATGTCAAAAAGTTTGAAAACGATAAGTCGCAGACTAGATCCGATAAATGTAGATTTGTGGATACCCTAAAGAAACATCGGGTATTATTTCTATCATCCAACCGATCAAAAGGTGTTTGTTCATAAACATGCCGCTTTCGAAAAGGAGTTTATCCTCAAGGGGTCAATGGGAGTAAGATATATCTTCAAGAAGTTCAAGAACCACAAAATACTACAGATCAAAGTGAGGTACCTAATCAAGTAGAGATTCCTTCAGATCACACCCTATTCAGAACTGAAGAGTACCAAAGATGCCAGACAGTATGGACTTGTCATAGAAGATGACAATGAGGTACGATCATAGATGATGATGATCCATTGAATTACTTAACAAAAGCTATGAGTAGTAAAGACTCGTAGAAGTGGCAAGAAGCCATGAAACCGAGATGGACTCCATGTATGAGAACCAAGTATGGACTTTGGTCTCACCACCAAGGCATTAAGCCTATTGGGTGTAAATGGGTCTTTAAAAGAAAGATCTAGAGCAGCACGGCAAGGTAGAGACCTATAAGGTCCGATCGTTGCAAAAGGTTTCAAACAAAGACAAGGAGTCGACTATGACGTAAACCTTCTCACCAAAGAGCAATGCTCAAGTCCATTCGGATTTTGCTTACGATCGCAGCCTTACCACGACTACGTAAATCAAGCAGATGGACGTGAAAACGGCCTTCCTCAATGGGAAACTTGAGGAGGATGTGTATATGACACAACCAGAGGGATTTTTTCAAAGGTTGGAACAAATCAAGTCTCAGAAGCTACAACGATCCATTTATGGATTAAAGCAAGCTTCTCGTAGTGGAACATCCGCTTTTGATGAGACAATCAAAAGTTTGATTTTATCAAAATGAGGATGAACCATGTGTGTACAAGAAGGTTAGTGGGAGCGCTTATTTCATTCCTTATATTATATGTTGATGATATATTACCGATAGGGAATGATATTCCTATGTCGCAAACAATTAAAATCAAGTTATCTAAACACTTCTCCATGAAGGACTTGGGAGAAGCATCCTATATTTTGGGGATAAAGATCTATAGAGATAGATCTAATAGGATGCTTGGCTTATCCCAAGGAACGACATCGACATGATGCTAAAAAGGTTTAGCATGGAAGATTCCAAAAGAGGTCTCATGCCGATGAGCCATGGAATACATCTCTCCAAGAAACAAGCCCCAAAGACACTGAGAGAGAAACTGTGATGAGTAAGATTCCTTATGCTTCAAAGAATAGGATCTATCATGTACGCTAGATGATATGTACTAGACCGTATGTCGCCATGCACTTAGTGTAACAAGCAGATATCACCGAATCCAGAGAAGAACATCGAAGGCAAAGAAAATATCCCAAAGTACTTAAGAAGAACTAAGGATGTATTTTTGTTTACGGTGGGTCCAATTAAAACCAGAAGGCTTTATAGACTCAAGTTTTCAAATGCACTCAAGATGACAAGAACCGCTTTTGGTATGTGTTTACCTTAAACTGAGGGCGCAGTTGAGTTGAAAAGTTCCAAGCAAAAAAACAATCACGATTCAAATGATGAGGCAGAGTACATAGCCGCAAGTGAAGTCGCAAAGGAAGTCGTTTGATGAAGAAGTTCATTACCGAACTTGGTGTGGTTCCTAGCATTAAAGGACCAAAGGTTTTATTCGTGACAACACCGGAGTCACATGCGCAAGCTAAGGAACCTGTGTCTCATCGTAAATCCAAACACGTGTCATGCGGCAATTTCATTCGATCGTAGAGATCATTGAAAGAGAGACGCCACCGAGCGTGTGGACTCTCAAGACAATATTGCAGATCCATTTATTAAAGCGTTAACACAACAAAGAATTTGATCGCCACTTAGAGAAGATGGGTATGAGATACCACTACAATCGGGCTTTAGTAAAAGTGAGAGATTGAAAGTATTATGCATACAAGCCAATCATGTATGATGATAAAGCATATATCGTGTAATCAATCTTATTTATTTATTAATAAAAGAATTATTTATTAAAGGCATTTATTATCTACATGGTGTCGCTTTTTAATAATATGTGATAAACCCATAGTTTTAAGCAACGCTTTTAGAATAATGATGATGATCATTCTAATGAGATCTAAATTTTGAAAGCTTAAAACTAAAATAGTTCCCAATCATCGATTACTAAATTGGGGATTAGTGAATCCCGGATAGATTGGTACATACGCTGCTTGCTCATCGATGAGGATGATCGATCTCATGATCATTTGTGTGGAGACACTAAAGCAAGTATGTAGGTGCTTATTAGAGAATAAGTTCATCGAAC